>CM053783.1:774041309-774641309 GCA_028749045.1 Cupressus sempervirens | reverse complement strand
CAAAGAATTTAGCGAGATCATAAGGAATAGGATGAGGGTAGGAATCCTCATCATCAAATTCTTCCTCTTGAGTATTTGACTCAGCTTGTGACTCATTTTTAGATGAACTCTCAGGTTTGGGGATGAATTGATTTGATCCCAAATGGAAAGGGACCTTCTTAAACCCTAGGCGAGTTGTATCACTGTTGCTTCAAGCTATTGCTTTGATAGGATCAATTAGGCCATTGTTATTGCACCCAATAGGGGCAATTCCCTTGTAACCAAAATGCTTCATAAGCCTAAGACTAGGTCCATATTTCTTAGGAGTGATTTCTCAAGCTTGTTCTATTAGGTCCACTGGAGCCTCTTCTTTGTAAAGCCATGCAACAATGGCTCTATTTTTCACTTTCATCTTCTAAGGGAACTGTAGCCTTGATGAAAGCACCATTATACTTGGTTTGAGGTGTCAGCATGAATGACTTCTTTGCCTCTTAGGGTCTACCATAATGTAAAGAGGACTCTGGGAGAGACGTTAATGATAGCACTAGCTCAATGTGGTACTCTCCCATACTAGTTTCTTTTAGCTTGAATGACTGCTCAATTTTTTTCAACTTATTGTCATGACAATCAATAGACTCATGATTAGCAGGGATGAAAGTTTTAGCAACTATGAGCATATTGTAGGTGTAGCTAGTAGTGGTAGGAATAGTAACTTCAGAGCCATGAAATGGGAATTTGATGCATTGGTGGTATGTGGATGGCACAATGTGAATCTCATGTATCCATGGTCATCCCAACAGAATGTTGTAGGCCAAGGGAATGTCAAGCACCTGACAAGTGACATCCCTTTCGACAGGACCGACACAAATTGGTAAAACCACAAGACCTAGTGACTTTGGTTCCACTTCATCGTATGCTTTAATAATGATATTTTGTTGGGGATCAACAGAGTCCTCAAAATAATCCAATTGCCTAAGAAGAGTTGCAAAGACAATATTTAGGCCAGTGCCATTGTCAATGAGTACCCAACGAACACGTGTCTGGTGGATCATAACCTCAATCTGTAAAGGCTAATTGTGTGGGTGATTCAGTGAGTTATCATCCTCCTTGGAGAAGGTCATAAGATAAGGTGAGGTCAGGTGACCTACCATGGATTTAAATTGCTCAAGATCAAGATCTTGAGGAACATTTTCCTCAGTGAGGGATTTGTCCAGAATTTTCCTATGAGCAAGCAAGATTTTAAGTAGCTCAAAGATGGAAATCTAAGCATTAGTTCATTTCAATTGATCGGGAATACTATAACTGGTTTTGATCAAGTTTGTTGTGGGTTTTGCACTTTTATAGGATGGACCAGTAAGGCCTTTGTCTTTGTGTCATTCAAGATTTGAAGTAGGAGGCGCAGGGCCTTTAAGCACCAACTTGGCATGAGAGCAAGTAATAGCATTAGCACAATGTTGTGAAGATGCATTATCTATTTCATTGGAAGTAGGGCCTATCAAGACAAATGGTGTCTTGGGTTTGTCGTTATCTTGCTTTCCCTTTTTGGTAATAACATCACAGTATTTAGAATCTATATGTTCAACCATATGAATGACATTGTCATCATTGGAATATGTATAGTTGACCTTATTGTAGGGTTCTGGTTTCAAAGTCTCTCCTTTTTCATAAGTTGGGAAAGGTTCTTTGAATGCCTTTTGGTCCAAGTTTTTGTTATGTGCATCTACCACAAGATCACCAACATCAATCATGTCCTAGACTTTATGATGCAAGTTTATACAGTTGCTGGTTTTGTGTCCCTTGTTTTGGTGATACTCACAAAATGAAGTCTCATTCCACCATGGTGGATGTGGTTGTGGATCATAGGGATGAGGGTTATCCATTGGTGAAATAAGCTTATGTTGTAGCAATGTTTTGTAAACCACATCCAAAGGTTCCCCCAAAGGTGTATACTCTTGCTTGGGGTGTGTTCTCCATGAGTTTATCAGTTTGTTCCCAGATGTCTTATTATCAGGGGAAGGTTTCTCAACATTTTTGACCTCTTTGAGGCAATTTGTGAGATTAAATGCCACTTTAGTAGGTTTGGGTGTGACATTGTCAACAACCCCATCATGTACAATTTCTCGGTTCTTGTTGACATGTTTAGTTTTATCCTTGTTGGAAGTGGAACCTTGTTTTGTGTCTCTCTGAAGAGTGAGTTCACCTTTCTTGACCATAAATTCTTCGATACGGATAGCCTGTGTAATCATATCTTCAAAGGTACGTGGACCTTGTAGTTGGACTCTATACCGGAAATCAGGTAAGAGGCTATCAGTGGAAATGTAAAGCTTCTCCATTTCTAGAATTTTATGGGAATACTTAGTGTATAGTTGTCTCCACCTTTGGAGGAAAGTGAGGAAAGGTTCACCAACCTTCTTTTTAAGGTTGCATAGATCTCGAATATTGATAGGGTGTTGTATGTTATGAGAATATTGTTGAACAAATGAATTGGAAATTTTGTCAAATTTCTTGATACCAAGAGGTAAATGTGAGAACCACTCCAAAGCTTGACCACCTAGGCTTCTAGGGAATAAATGCATGGGGTATGTTTGATTGTGTATAAACTCCATAGGCAGAGCACCAAATTCTCGCAAGTGATCTTGGGGATCAGTAGTACCAAAGTACTTGTCATATTTGGATAGTTCTATGCCTCATGGGAAAGGCAACATGTTTAAGCTTTTGTCAAATGGAAATGAACAAAGAGCATCCAATGTGTATGTCTTTGTTGGTTTCTCTTTCTCATGCATCATCTGAGCCAATTGGTCTTGCATAATTTTCAATTATTTTTGGATTTTGGAAGTCTCAGTTTCTTCTTTAGTTTTGACAATGGTTTCTACATTGAAATGAGAAGGTAATTTTGCTCCCTCTTGGGCAAGTTTGAGAAAGTATTTTTCTTTCTCTTCATTGATTAGGATTCCCATGAGCTTTTGGAAGTTTTTGTCTCTTCGACATTTTTCTATGTGTTCAAGGAGTATTTCCACCTCTTCCTGTTCCTCATCAGTGTCATAGTCTTTCTCTTTCTCTTTGTCATTCCTAGGTGGTTCTTGATATCGACTATGACTACCATGTTTAGGTTCATGATTAGTCATTATAGGAACGTATTCAGTTTTAGTGTGTTGTGTTTCAAAAGGGTCTCTAGAGAAAGGATCATACATTGTGTTTGAGAATGTAGGACCTCTACCTGTCTCACTATCCTATTAGTAAAAATGATTCCTAATTTATTGCAAATTTTTGGAAAATGTTTGTTGAACTCAAGATGACCTAGCAGGTGAGGGAGATCATGAAGATGCCTCACTAGTCGAACTGGATATAGATTGCATAATGAAAGGTAAACAACCTTTGTCACAATTACAACCCCTAGCATGACCACGTTTAAGGTTATAGGGATAAAATGTTGCCACTTTTGGTTGTGACAGTCATAGGCAAGGATAAGAAGCTAGAACCTGGACAAGGACTACATTAAGACTGAGTCTCAAAAAAGACAAGATAATAGTAAGAATGTTGTTCACTAAGGCACAAATGGTTTGATTTAAAGGCTAGAACAACTAGAGATTATGACCAATGTGACACCAAGTATGACAAGCATTAAGACAAGGACCAAAAAATTACTTATGAGACGAGACTAGTCAAAGTACAAGACACAATTCTTTGGCTAAGTGAAGTGTCGATGTTTAGGATTGTGTGCAGATAAAGAGCAATAAATGGGTGTAGAAAAAGATAGCCTGCAGGCCATAGACAACGAAAATAGACCCAAATTGGTAATGCTGACATAAGATCTCCTATGAAAAACCTTTACAGGTTGCGCGAAGAAGTTTCACAATTCACGCAAAGAAGTTTTCTAGCTCATGCGAAGGTCAGTGACAGTAATTTAATTTTGTGCAAATAAGTTCATAGGGTTGCGTGAAGACTCATAATAGTAGTTTAATTTCACACAAGAACAAAATGATTTCATGCAAAGAATAGATGATTTCACGCGAGACCAAAATGATTTCACACGAGACCAAAATGATTTTGCGTGAGAAGGCAAACCAGTTTTACAACAACAATAATTAATTTTGACAAATTTTGATCATTTTAGTAACTAGGTTGATAAAAAAGCACGTCAAACAACAAGTAGGTGATTTCAAGCACGTCTGAAAATAATGAGCAAGGGAAAAAGCAACCTTGTGCATGAACAATCAAGTGACTTAGTTTGTGCTAATCCCTAGGAGATCTATTTGTGTATGTTTTCAAAGAGTTTTGCAATCATTGCACACATTTCTAGAAAGTGAAAGTTTGTCCTCTCTAAGGTTTTTAGTAATGTTTTGACTTTGCAACTTTTATGACTCACAGGGGTGACCTCCAATCGTAGCGCACCGAGGTTTCAACACAGTTCAAGAACTTAATCTTCAAGAGCTGCTGGGGAGATCTGACAACCCACAATGAACCGCACCCATGGAGATTTCTTCCATAAGGACATTTATATAGTGGTTGTCACTACGGCATCAAAAATGGCTATTACCGCTCAAGGTTCCATCCATGCAATTTGCCTTGTAGAGGGATTGTCTGCTATGGTTAACCCTCTCTAAAGGTGACCGACTCAAAATAGTGTACCACAAGGTGAATTAGCTTCCAGATCCAAGGTTTTTGACACCTTTTCAATTTTAGCCCAATCAAAGTAGATAGATTAATCTAACATGCTAAACTAAGAGTATCTCTTAAAGATCTATGATATCAACTCCCAGCGATCTATTAACCTCTCCGGAGAAAGGATGCCTCAATCAACAAGTTGAAAACTCATCTATCTGCAAGATGCTCAAAGTATCCTCCCCACCTACAAGGAATACGTCATAGAGAGGAGTTTCACTAGGAACCCATTCCCTCAAGATCCACAAATAGTGTTCATGGGGCCTAATTACTATGTCTGTACATATGTTAATTCCTAAAAGAAAATCTATCCAAAAGAAATCAAAGAGAACAAGGTGGTACACTTAACGCTTTAACTAATGTGAGGTGAGTCCAAAGATGTGGAACATTTAAACCCTCACACAAGCCAACACAAGTCCACAACTTAGAAACTAGTGATTCTAGAAAGCACAAAGGGGTTGCCTAGTGGAGCATTTAATGCTTCTATCTTGTAGACCCCTCCCCTTTAACATGGTTTTGATCTTGCGACCACAGGGTGAAATGAGGGGCCAGTAGATTAGTGAGTCAAATAACCCAAGATAGCTAATTAGATCTATCACTAGTAACTAAATCTGCTAGATGAAAACTAATGGAGATCACAACCTAGTATCAAATTATGCATGTGTTGTAAAATGAGAACATGGAAGGAACATACACAAGCTTGACACGAGAGATGTTCGTTTTAGGTCCAAATGTAGTGTTATTAGTCAAAGAGAATTACCTAGTAATCCTCACAACACGCTTAGGAGATGTTTTACCTATTTTTAGCAACTTTATCACACTTTTCCAATTGTCCCACAAATCATTGTTATGCTGTCCCAAAAAATCAAAAACACAAAAAAACTAGAAATAGTGAGCAGTTAGCAGAAAAACCAAAAAACACAAAAATCAATGCAAAAAATAGCCTCTTTTAGTAGAGTCTCACGCAAAATTCCTAATAGTCCACATAAAGAAGTTTTACGACCCGTGCAAAATTCTAATATTGCCCACGCGAAGAAATTAGCGTCGCACAAAGATTCGCATGCTCAAGCGCTTTCTCGTGCGATATGGAAAGAATCTTCATGCAAATATTTTTGATCCTTGCATGAAAATGAATAGTCTTGCACGAAGATTCTTGAATCTGTATGGAACAGTACGTACAAAGAACAAAAAAATGATTAAAAAATGCACAAAGATGCTAGAAAAATTGATTTTTTCTGCCCCACGGTAGGCGCCATAAATGTATATGTGAAAATGCAGCCTATGCTAACACACACACACTTCAACATGGTCCTTCTTTGTGGATTCATCATGGGATGAACATTGGATTGTTCATTTGAAAATCAGTCGGCAAGGCGACCTATTGCCTTCTATCTAAAGGGAATTGCTCATTAGATATCCTCAGATTTGAGGTGTTAAGCAACCAGACCCTCTATGAATGAAGGATTTAAAAGAAAATTCAACTAATCTATATGAGAATATTGATTAATCTAGAATGAAGTATGCATGTTTAATCTAAGAACATGTAAAAGAAAACTATGCTAAAATGTATGCATATTATGCTAAATGAGACTTAAACTAAAAATGAATATCTTATGAAAATAATGAGCTCAAATGAATGCACAATCCAATAGCAATTCAATGCAAATTCTCATTCAACCTCTCCCAAAATGAAGAGATGAGGGTCTCTTAAATAGACTTTCCTAGAATCCATCAATGGTTGAGATCGATTTCAATCAACGGTTAGGATTAAAGGTGAAGTTTAGTCATAAAGGAAGATTCCAAAATTAAAGGGAGTTAACTGATTTAATTCCTTTTTGATCAATAGTGAACTGGAAATTTCTCTTTTTGAACTAAAGAAGGATTTTGGAGAGATATTTAATTTAATAAAATGAGATATCTCTCATAAATATATTTCCTATTTAATTAAATAACTTTGTTTAATTAATTAAAGAATAGCCTTCCATTTAATTAAATAATTTTCTTTAATTAATTAGAAATAACTTTCCCATTTAATTAAATAATTACATTTAATTAATCAAGATAGGGCGTATTTATTAGATTAGATAAATTTAATCCCATAGTACATTAGTATTAGGAGATAACTTAATTTAATAAAGTATAAATACTTTTAAATTAAATAATAATTAAATCAAGTAGGTTTAATGCGAATAATATGAGTACGTACTATAGGAATTAAATAAGAAATGTGATGAATGCAGATTAGGGTCTTCTACATTTGATAATTAAGTCAAGTGGTGAGTTAGATCAAGAATGTGTCTAATGAAATAGGACTTTAGCAATGATCAAAATAGACCAAAATTGGTATCATGGCAATGAGCCAATTTTGAGGTATTACAACAGGTTATTTGATCCTGATTCCAGAGAGGTCCTATTTTGACAGGATGTCCAGCTTGATGAGAGCCTTCCTACAATTAATTCCTCATCTCCAACACCTCCTCCAACTCCCACTACTCCCTCTTCATCTCCACTTTTTTTCACAGATGATGAGGATGATGACCATGGTGAACCTGATATACCTCCACCACAGGATCCTCCCTAGATGCCTAAATGGGCTCGAGCTACTATTGAGGTTGCAGGACCTCTAGCTGGTGACCCATCCACATCTTGTTACACCTGTTCTCACACTACAAGTTCTAGTCTACTCAATCACGCTATTAGTATTGATTGATAGACTTTTGTAGAGGCGACAAGACATTTAGAATGGGATAGTGTAATGGAAGAGGAATATTCTCCTTTGAAGAAGAACCACACATGGGATCTTTGTTCTCTTCCTAAGGGGAGAAAACTAGTGTAGCTAAGTGGATTTATCGCACTAAGTATGCTACTGATGGTTCCATTGATAAGTATAAGGCTCATCTTGTTGTGAAGGGTTTTTTGCACTAAGTATGCTACTGATGGTTCCATTGATAAGTATAAGGCTCATCTTGTTGTGAAGGGTTTTTTGCAAGTCAAGGGTGTTGATTACTCTAAGAAATTTGCCCCTATCGCCAAGATGAATTCTATTTGCCTTGTCTTATCCCTCATAGCTTCACAGGGATGGTCAGTTTATCAGATGGATGTGAAGAGTGCCTTCCTGCATGGTGATATTACAAAGGAGATTTATATGGAGCAGCCTCCAAGTTTTGTGCAAGATCCCACCTTGGTTTGTAGGCTTCGAAATTCATCATATGGTCTCAAGCAAGCCCCTCAAGCTTGGTATGAGAAGATGGACTCATTTATGCTATCTACAAGATTCACACACTGCCATTCCAATCCCATAGTGTACATTGAACATCTTGGTGATGAGATTCTGATTCTTGTTTTGTATGTTGATGAAATTATCCTCATAGGTAGTTCATCCTCCATGCTCTAGGATGTTAAGCATGCACTCATGGACTAGTTTGAGATGACTAATCTTGGTTTGCTGCACTTCTTTCTTGGTCTTCAAATTCATCAGTCTCCTACTAGATTTTTTGTGTATCAGTAGAAGTATGCTCTTGACATGCTTTGTCACTTTCACATGCTTGATTGTAAGGTTGCTCCTACACCATTTTAGTTGGGTGTCACTTTGTCAACCTCCTGCTCCTCACCTTCAGTGGATGCTACTTTGTATCGATAGTTGGTTGGTAGCCTTTTATACCTGACATACACCTGCCCTAATTTATTTTTTATGGTTGGCCTAGTCTCTTAGTTTTCTCAGGACCCTCATGAGAGTCATTGGCAAGCTACCAGGTGTATTCTGCACTACATACAGGGCACACTTTTGTATGGCATTCACTACACTATAGGGAATCCACACATTGTTGGCTATACTAACTTAGATTGCGCTAGTGATGTTGATGATTAGAAGTCTACTTCTAGCTTTGTCTTTTGCCTTGGTTCCAGTCCCATCACATGGTCATGCAAGAAGCATCATGCTCAAGCACTTTCATCTATAGAGGCTGAGTACAGGGCCATAGTTCTTGCTAGTCAGGAGGCTTTATGGCTTCATTAGTTGATGACTGAGTTTGGATTTCCTCCTGATTGCCCTACTATTTTGTGGTGTAATAATCAGAGTGCCATCCACATTTTACACAACTCGATGGAACATTAGTGTACCAAGCACATTGAGTTGCATATGCATTTCATTCGTTAGTTAATCTAGGATGGTGTTATTGCATTAGAGTACATTCCTACCACTGGTCAGGTTGTAGACATCTTCACTAAACCTTTTGCATCACCACGCTTTCTTTAGCTACAGTCCATGCTTGGGGTTACAAAATTTTTCCTTCGGGGGATTGGTTGAGGCCTTCCTTCCTTCACTTCATGTTTTTTTTCAGCATGTTGTTTTACCTCTTTTTGGGGGAGAGTTTTTCCCATAGGTTTTTCTCTCTTTCCCCATTTTATAGAGGTTGCATTTAGTTACATTGTACTTGGGTACCTAAAATGGTCTTGTTGCCGAGACCCATTTTGCATTTTTTCCTTGTTTTGTGAGCTTAAGGCATTCCCCTAAGTTGCACTTAAGGGGGGGTGTTAGAGTAAATAATTAGATAATTGTTAATTATTTATTCTAGTCCTTAAGCTTATTTAGGTTAATGCATGTAGTTGAGGTTAGTTATTGACAACACGAGAGTTTGTTCACTTTAGGATACTTACCTTTTCCACCTTTTGTGGATGTGTGTTGAGTTGTCATCCTTATCTTCTACCACATTTCAGCTTGTTCTACAAGCTTCCATGAGGCCTTTATAATCAGTCTTTCTCCCATTGTAAATTCATTCCATTTTCACATAGCAATTCTAATTTCCTACTGTGAATTATTCTTGTGCAGCTTTTGCTTCAAGCTCTTTACTCTCTAGGTTTCTCCTCAGCAAGCTATTTGCATTGCAGGTGATCTTGGCACATTATCGAAGTCAAATTCTCAACTCCTACACTTTCTACCCTAGCTGACCTCTCCTCCCTTCCCAAGGTGAATGATATCTAACATGATGGGGAGACTTTCAAGGCATCTAAACTCTTCAACCTATGTGTCCCCTTCCTTCCTAGGCAAATCACACTTGAAAATGCAAAAGGCTATCGAGATAATGGGTGTTGCACAAATTGCATAATATTGTTATATTGTAATATTTTATTTTATTTTATTATGTAATGTTGTACCTAGATGGACATGCAACATGGAAAGATTCCTATGAGATAAAATTGATGAGTTGTATTGTAACATTGTGATAATATTTTATGAAATTATTTAATATTGGGGAAAAGAATTAAATTTATAGTATTAAATATAGGGTCAATGGATTAGGTATCACATGGTTTATGTAATACCACTTGGTGGTTTTGTGGGACTTGCCACTATTATAAGAAACCACAAGGGTAGTTGTTGTAAGTGAGTAAGAGAGAAGATAGAAGGGCAAAAGGAAAGGAGTTGAGCAGGACAAGCTTGATAGGTTATCCAAGGGAGCATTTGTGAAGGTTGGAAGCATGGCATGGGATGTACAGATTCATGCTTGTTCACATAGTTTTCTTAGTTCTAGCTATGGGTTTGAAGGCTTCCCTGGTTGTATTTCAATGGATTTGTTGTTGAATAATACATGGTGATGGATGCTTTTGAAGGCTGGATTTTTCGCTCAATAAGGGTTTCCCAAGGTATATCTTGTGTCACATTTTGTAGTTATGTTGTCTATTCTCTTGCATGTGGATTTTAATTCCATGTTTATTTTGGATCTATAATAGGTTATGCAGAAATATTTATATTATTTCTTTCAAATTTCCTTAAAAGTGGTATCAAAGCTATGGTTTTGTTGTTGTAACCCTAGACCAAATCCATGGGAATGCATGTGAGGATAAAAGAAAGGGCAAGATATATGAGTTGTTTATTGAAAATCTAATGGTTTTGGATTTGTTGTTATGATGGGATATTGATAGATTTTTGGCATGTGAAATCATTGGTCAATTTTTTTTTTTGGATGTTTCATTTAAATAAGGGATTTAGAGGGAGCTTGTAGAAATGATCTCCTAGGTAAACGTAGACCTCACCATTGGATTTGGGTCAATATTTTCATAAATTTTGATAAATAATATGACCTAGTTTGGCCATGTTTAGAGAAAATGAAAGATTTTTTTAGTTGCAGCCCATGACGGCCGTCAAATTTAATCCCATTAGAATTTTTGTCACAAAAGAAAAAATCGTAGTGAAAATGAAAAAAAAGACTATCTTAGTAAAATGGCCATAACTTTCTCTCAAGATATTAGATCTAAGACTTCTTATAGGTGTTGGAAATATAATTCAGAACACTACAACTTGGTGTAGGTTTGGTTCTATGATTTTGAATTTTGTTAGCTCTTAAGAGCCCAAAAATTAGATGTTGTTTATTTTGAGCACAAATTAGGGCATAACTTGGGCATACAGAGTCAAATTTTGGACTTTAAGTAGTTAACAAAAAGCTATTGGAGAGCTCTACATATTGGTTTAGATTTGGTGTAGGTTTAGTATGATTTATTTGGAGATATATTGATCTAAATAGTTTATAGTATAAATTGATTATGGTATCATTATGAGTTTATGACATTGTATGTTTGGAGATTCAAGATTTGATGTCATTGTATACTTAATTCATATTTAAGATTTCTCTCATGATGATATGGTTATCATTATTTGGTTTGGATATGTATGATGACTTGTTGGGTCTACAAGTTATGTAGTGTTGTAAGTGGTTTATACTTATAGGTTGCATTTATGGCTTGGTTATGGGTTTTCTTTGCCCATTGATCTTTCATTATTGATGCATACTCAGATTGGTGGCTTGGATTTGGGTTGTCTATGCCCTAAGTCACATGATTTGTTAATTTTTTCCTTCATGTAGAAATGATGAGATGTTGTTACCAGGTAGAGCCATTTTGGTTGACTATTTTATGACATGTTGGATATATTCAGAGTCAAATGATTGGTTCATGGATGTGATCATGGTGCCATGGATTTTGGCATGACATGATTGGATATATAGATACATCCTTGATTATTGGTTTGGATTCCTGATTTGGTTATGGTTGTATATCTTCTTGGTTGAAGATCATGGTTATTTAGTTTCTTTTGAGGAGTTCATTATGTGCACTTTGAGTTCTTTGATGGTTTGATGCCTTGGTTGATTCTTATGATTAGAGGAAGGTTTTTATTTTTCCATCATGATGTCATGGATAGCTTGGATACATGGTTTAGTGGGAGCTTGTGATAGTGCATGATTAGTTTCTAGTTTGGTTTGTATCTTCTTCATTTGGAGATCTTGGTTTCACTTGGTACTAACACTTTGGTTGTGTGAGTGTAGACCTATAGGATCTTCATGTAGGAGATGAATTTTATGATGCCTTGATACCATGGTTGAGTGGGAGGTTTTTGGCGTTGATATATTTATTGAGTGTTTGTAGATGTTGGAGGTTTGTTTTAAATCTTGTTGTTGTAGAAGCATCTTTGAAATTTGCATAGTACACTTTGTTATCTTCATGGTGTGTGAAGATGGTTAGATCTTGAGGAATCATGGAGTTCTTGGTTATCTTCATGGTGTATGTAGATGGTTGCATCTTGAGGAATCACAGAGTTCTTGGTAAAGGTATAGTTTATGCTTTCATTTGGCATGTTATCCTTAGTGTGAGGATGGTTTCATTATTATGTCATGGTATACTCTTGATACACATTTAGAGTTTTGACATGTTATAGAATATTCATATGGAGCATGTTATCTCTTTGGTTCAGATGGTTTGATCATGTTGTCATGTTTATGTTCCTAAGGCCATGGTTGAAACTTTGACAATGATCTTGGTTTAGTTTCTTGGTATTGAGTACATTGATCATAAGCTAGATACTTCATGATCTTGTTATGTTATATTTGGAGTTGGCATGGATTGATTGATTACAAGTGTTCATGGATACTTAGAGATAGTGGTGATGTTGATTTCTCTTAGATTAAAGATGTGTTTGTTGGGATGGTTGATGGTTTTAGTAGGAAGTTGGAGCGGCATTCACCTAATATGGACTTGAGAGGAGATTATTCTTAGATGAGTCTTGGTTGGAGACTTGGATATCTTGATGAGCATTCTCATTCCCTACTCTTGGTCTACTCAGTAATTTTTACTACTTGAGAGGTATAGACCATTGTTTATCTTAGGTGCATTATGTTTATGCTTTTCTTTCATGGATATGGATCTTGAGCTATGGTACATGAGTTAGTTCTAGAGTGTTCATTTGAGAGATGGTTTAGCATTGATTACCTCCATTTTACATATGTTGTTATGATGGCTAAGTTTGGGAGATGGTTTTTTATTTGGCATATTCCTTGGTTTATGAATGGTTTATGAGTTTGATCTTCTTGTGAGAGGCTTATAGCCATGATTAGTTATATGGTATGGTTTGGGTGTTATTACAGCTTCTTGGTTGGGGTTTTATGGAGGAGATCATACCTTCATAGTTTACATCTAGAGGTGTGTATAGAAGGACATGATATAGGTTATTATTTTCATGGTTTCTCTTTGATCTTGGTTATCTTTGTGGATGTTCAATTTTACTTATGTTAGATTTGCGATTGGTTGGAGATTCTAATCACTAGTTTTTGCTCATTTATGTCATGTGAGAGATGACATGTTTATTCCTTTATCTCTTTCATTTGTTAGTATTGGAGAGCATGGGAGACTATTGGAGACTTGTTATGAGAGTTGTTCTAGCTTGTTATTGGTTTATATATTGTGGATGTCCTAGATACTACATGGATTCACTTCTTTGAGATGTTGTGAGTGGATTGGTTATAGATTTGACATTATCTTTTTTAGTGGGAGCTTCTTGGTATATATGTGGCAAGTATTGCTCTTGAGACTTGTGATTGCAGGTTATAGATTGGATATGTTGATGATGTGAGATTTCATTGGTATACCTTTCAAGGTATGGATAGTTGGATGGGTTGGCACTTCTTGTGGGTTTTACTTCAAACATGGATATTTTGACAACTACAAATACATATGATTACCTTTGGATCAGGTTTTTGTGCTTGGCATTTTAGATGGTATAGAATTTTATGATCTTCTAATGTGACAAGCTGAGTGGCTTTCTCTTTGGATGGCTTCTATGTATGTCTAGTGGTAGTAACATAATAGGAGGTGAGATCATTCATGTTTTAGATATTAGATACTTTTATTTTGTTACAGGTACTAGGATGGATCACTTCATGTACTTTGATCCATGATGGTGGATGTGCTAGGAGGGATTGTTCCCTTGTTAATTTATGTGTCTATAGATTGACCCTATGGAATTATACAATAACTGGGAGATTTTTGAGATAATGGGTGTTACACACATTATATGATATTTTTATATTGTATTATTTTATTTTATTATGTAATGTTCTACCTAGATGGATGTACAACATGGAAAGATTCCCATGAGATAAACTTGATGCATTGTATTGTAACATTGTGATAGTATTTTATGTAAGCATTTAATATTGGAGAAAATAATTAAATTTCTAATATTAAATGTAGGGTCAATGGGTTAGTTAGCACATGGTTTATGTAATACCACTTGGTGGTTTTGTGGGACTTGCTCATAAGTAGCCACAAGGGTAGTTGTTGTAAGTGAGAAAGAGACAAGACAGAAGGGCAAAAGGGAAAGAGTCAAGCGGAATAAGGATTGATAGGTTAGCCAAGGGAGTATTTGTGAAGGTTGGAAGCATGGCATGGGATGTGTGGATTGATGCTTGTTCACATAGTTTTCTTAGTTGTGGCTATGCCGGCTTTGAAGGCTTCCATGTTTGTATTGCAATGGTGTTTTTTGGCTGAATAATACATGGTGATGGATGCTTTTGGAGGCTGGGGTTTTCCCTCAATGAGGGTTTCCCAAGGTATATCTTGTGTCACATTTTGCAGGTATTTTGTCTATTCTTTTGCATGTGAATTTCAATTCTGTGTTTATTTTAGATCTATTAGGGGTTATGTGGAAATGGTTATATTTTTTCTTTCAAGTTTCCTTACAAAGTATCCATGTGCTATGTGTAGGATGCTAAGTCCAAGGTGCATGAAGGGGCCATGGTGTACTAAGAAAGGGCCCTATACCTCAAGGTGAGTGGACACGATAGCTAGCTAAGGTGGGTGGCCTTTTATGGAGCATACAAATCTATACATAGGGAGGTGTGAAGGGTGGTCCCCTTTTCTCTCCACAAAATCTATCTTGTTAGGGTGTTAGGATATCATAAGTAGAGAGCGCCTCTCTCCACATACATCATTTTTTTAAAATTTATTTTTTATAGATAAAAACTAAAAGTCCCTCCTCTTCTGTTTAAAAAATTTGATTTCACTATGGGAGAGTAATATTATATTATATATTTATGTTTGATGAGTGTGACTAGAATTCATAAGCCATAGTCACATGATATTTGATTTGCCCTCATATCTTTTGAACTTATTAATGTCATTGTCTACTATATCCTAGGGCTATTATTATTATTTTTATTTTTATTAAAGTGAAACTGAGAATATTTTAATGGTCTATAATAGATAGGAGGTATTTCCTCTGGATTCTCATATAAAATCCAGAGAGTCCAAATGTACACTTTGAGCTTTTCTCTTACCTATTTTTTTAATGATCTATTCTTGTTTCTATTCTCCTTACTAATACACTATGACTTAAAATTTAGTTGTAGCACTGAATTTTAATACTATCAATAGCATTCTACTAAATATATCTAATTGAATGTTTTATATAATATTCTTGAAGATCTTTTCATTAAAAAGAACAAAAGAACAAATAAAAACTTATGAAATCATGTCTTACAACTCACTTGCAACAGTCAATTTGAATATATTTGAATCTACCAATTCCAATATTTCTCTTCTATATTGAATTTCTAATTGAAATTTCTTATTAACTAATTAAAATATGGAGCTCCTCTACATGAGAAACCACAATAGAATATATTTCCCATCTATGAATCAAAAATAGTCATGGTTGTTTCTTTACATGAAACTCTCTCCTTTCCTTCATATGTGACTATGATGATGGAGAACTCTTCCTATTCCAATGCAAACTAAATGCATACAAATATATTTTTACAATGCAACTACAAATGTCCATGTTCCAATTTCTTCAACCCTTTCTCAAGACTATATTCAAAATAATATACATTTAAATGAAGGCTCTCCTGTACAACACATTACACAAATCAACAATGGAGGTCTTTTTATCACAACACATTTCATAATGACATTGAGGAACATTACACATTTTCAAAATACATCACATAATGAAACAATATTTTTTTTCTGGCTTCACCAATGGAGGAAAAAGGTCCCAAATTTCTTCATGGATCCAAGAGCATAATCCTGCAAAACAAAGACACAAGAACCATGGAGGCTCCCCTCCCATCCTAGGCTTCTATGAAGCCACCCACTAAGAAGAGGAAACAAGACTCAAATGGGTTATATTCATGTAGATAACAATGCATATAATATAACATCACAATACATAAAAATCCCTCCAAGCTTTAACACAATGATTCACCATTAGAATCATGAAACAATGGGTGAAGGTGGGCTCTCCAAAGAGGATAATTCCATATCCATATCCATATACACATATACATTTGCAATTGCATAATGCTCCTTCTAGGCTATCAAGATATATCCTCCTCATAATACAAATGCCTCTTCAAGGCTATCAAAAAACTTCCTCCTCATCACATCAATACACTTATACCTCCCAAATAGTAACAACAAGGCATATGGCTTCAATGGAGCCCATACTCCATGAACAAAAAAACCCTCTCCAAGAGGAAAATCTCTCAACTTCAATGTTGAGCCCAACTAACCAATTCACCCAAGGCATCTCTTCCCTCCTAAGGGTGAGTGAAGCCTTCACATTGGTCAACATTCATACACGCAAAAATAAAGGAAAAATATGCAAGAGAAATTGATCACAACAATGGCACATACCAACAATCTCAACACAGACACATGACATGAATTTTAGCACAATATGAACAAGAACAATCATCATTGAGGAAGTGCAATGAGAGTTGTGGCATGGTCATCAACCTTGGTCCAAGCTATAGGAAAAATGAATTTTTTTGCAGAGCTCCCTTCTCCTTAGTCATTCCTCCTTCCAAACCCTAATTGTCTCTAAACTTAGAGAGTGGGTGAACACTTCACTAGTTTGTCCAAGTCCACTAAAAAATATTCACCCACTATCTCTTACAACTTTGTACCTACCAAATTTTTTACTTTTGATGAAGAGGAAAGATGGGGATGAACTAATGAGATAAATCAATTTTCGAATTGGTGGAAGAATGCATTGGTTAAGGGGTCCCCTAGGCTAGCTAAGCAATAAAATGGTCAAATTTAGGCCCCTAACATGTTATTCTAACATATGAGTAGATTATTTTCACAAAAATGACACTTTGGGACCACAAATTGACCCTCTAAAATCCTTGTTAAGATGGAATTTGAGTTTCCCTTGATGGTGACCCATCCTATCCTTTCTTTAAGTGGATTTACTTAATCTATTGAAAGGAAATTAGTTTAAGGTTAAGTGTATCCATGGCTAAAGCCCTAGGTGACATGCCATCAACACATAAATAATCACAAGAGTCAACTGTCACATTAAAAAACATTGCACATCACAATGAAATGTCCCTACTTCTCATGAATTTAAACTTATTACACACATGAAACTCACGGTTACAAAATAAACACATCACAATGAGGCTTTGAATCTTCCAAAGATTTGCCTTGGTTATATTGTGTCCACAAATGTTTGGACCTTATTTTCACAATTAATTCCATGGTTCAATTTTTTGTACACTAAATTCAAACATCAATGGCCCAATGAATTATCATATAAAATGTAGGTTGATAGGTACATGACAAATATCATATTAAATAATTTCACATTAACATACTTGATTTTCATAATCAACTTTTATTTCCCAATCATTTTCATATAAAACATTTGAAACATTAAAATGTCAAAATCTGCATATCAACATTAATTATCTAATAAAATGATCCAACTAAAATTATAAGCAACATCATAATCCATTTCCTATTGTAATGATGACATGTTGAATCTATATTGCTAAATCAGCCAACATGAAAATTAGTTCCAAATACATAACTTAGATCAAAACCACCTAAATGTAAACATCACAACTACTATCCTTTAATTTAATTTAATATAGTTTGATTACTAACACTAATTTTTTATCATTATGAGATATTATAAGGTATATGTCTCTAAAATTACTAATGTTAGGAAATCAAGATGCTTTCATAATCATATTTGCATAGGTTCAAAATTAGTCATTAGATAAACCCATTATATTTGTTAGTCAATATATTATATCTACATCATACTAAGCTATATTGAGTAGGCCTTTATCTAAATTGATAACAATTTCTATCTATAAATTACTAGTACTCACAAGGGTGGGTGTTGATTCATCTTCCCACAATGGCAATCTAAATCAATTATGCTAATAGATCATATCATACCATGAATCCATCAACATAGTTTCTAAGTAATAACATCTTGAGTCTTAATTTCATAGGGTCTTAGCTTACTAACTTGATAAAATTTTGAATATGATACTTAGTGCAATAATGACTAAAATGTATATTAGTCTAAATAAGATCTTAGGTCCAATATCAATAAGGAGAATTCCAATCATGGAATACCAAAATCCCAAAACCTACTTATCATCATCTTATCATAAGGTGTATGGTAACAGTCTGTAATTCACATTCTATACATGAGAAACAAAGACATGACATCTCACCTCCTTACACTCGTTAGTTCTGACCATATTCATGTTGTTGGTCAAAAGAATATTCTTGACAATTGAGTGTCAACACACAACCATTTTCACTATATATGTTGAGTACTCAATGTATACTGAGCTAGACTTTCAATAGGTACCGAGTCATAGTTGGTGCTGAGTAAGTCAGAACATAGTATGCGTTGAGTAAACTAAGAAATTTTCATGTGTCAAGTAATTCAAAAATGTTCAATTGCTAAGCAATACAAAACACACATGTGTCGATCAATACAATATTTAACAAGTATCGAGTGATCCAGGAAAGTAATAAGTGCTAAGAAAACTAGGAAAGTAATAGATGCTAAGCAATCCAAGAATCAGTTCATGCTGAGCATCAATAATGTAATGAGTGCCAAGTAACTCAGGATCAATGTAAGAGTTTGTACTTTCACAAACTAAGGTGTAAACCATTTTTGGAGCCAACTTAGAGAGATTTTGAAGGAGAAAAAGGATAAGGATGAATCATTTACATTCCCTATGCAATCTACATGCAACCAATTAGAAAAATGGATAAGACATGCAACCAATGAAGAAAATCCAAGGATTTGAGCGAGAATTTGAAATTCAATATGGATCATAGATCCATACCTAACCCTAAGTCTTTGCATTCTTTTTAAGGAGGTCAAATGCACCATTGAATGAGAGGATGAGAATAGTGTATGGGAATATTATAGCAAAAATTTAGTGAGAAGGAGGAAAGACTTATAGGAATAGAGCAACAATTTCATATCAAGTTGATCAGAATAGTACAAGGGACAAGGAACACTTACAGAGATCAGATCAAGGAAGGATCAGAACAAAAAAAGTAGATCTAGTACCTAAATACAACAATTTGAGATTGCATTCAATTAGGTCAATTGTTCTAATACTCTCTCACAATTTTGTTAGAGGTTAAAATCCTATGTTGATAGGTAAGCTTAACAGTTAGGTAGGAGAACCTTTGGAGAAGGTCATGAAAAACTTATGTATTAGGTGAGTTTAACAACCTATTATAAATCCTTTAACAAGGTGACACTTCATGTAAGTATTTGTAAATCCTCTAACCAGGTCACTATTAAAACAGTGTAAAGCCTTTAACAGGGCAGGCCTTTCACAGGGCAAACCATCAGAAGTGGTTGAACATTGATTGCTGCAATGATTTTTGTGGGTGTCATCCCCACCCAAGTTTTACCTTCTTATTCCTTTTTTCATACTTTCATTTCATGTTTTCTTATATGTTTACATGCATGTACATTTCTTTTAGTTATGTGTTAATAAGGGTTTGAAAGAATAAAAATTGGTTACTTCTGATTCACCTCCTCACTCTCAAAAGTACTCTTCCCATTTTGAAAATTCCAACAATTGGTATTAGAGCACTAATTCTCACAAGGAGAAACCTAACAGCTTGGAGAAAAAGCTTAGAAGATGGAAGTCTTCAAACTTGGGAAGATAATTGACAATTAGGTGATTGATGTGCAACTAGCTCTACACAAAGTAGAGGAAGCCAGGGAGGAACTGAGAAAATACTTGAAAAGAAGGAAGGAGATAGTCATAGCTGAAAATTACATACACTAAAAGGAGATTAACACCTCACAAGTATTTTCCAATGAAGATTCCAAGGAATTTGATGCAGCAATAGCAAAACTAATGGAGAAAAATAGAACACAAGCTAAAGAAATCAGACTACTCAAGCTTGAACAAGAATCACAAGCCATAATGCTTTGTGAAGTAACCAAACAAAAGAAAAGAGCTATTGAAGAGAAGGCCATGATAGAAGATGACAAGAGAAATCTCATCAATCGGATGGAAGGGAAGACAATTGAATTTGAAAAGATCTCAAACATATAGTTAGACACCTTAAGCTAGATGATGAATGCTCATCATGAGCTAAACATGAAGGACATTGAGATCTCCACCTTGAACATGTAGAATGAACAATTGCAAAATGAATTGAAGAGAGAAAAGGAAATAGCAAAAAGTTACAACAAACCAAATGAGGCCATCACGTACTTTGAGCAATTACTAAAATCACCAAGGGCTAGTAATGATACTTTAGGACTTCACTACATTAGCACTGAACAAGGAGAATCATCCAAGGCTACAAAAGAAAGAATAAAAAAAGGTAAGAATGCTAAACCTACTTGTCATTTCTATGGTAAAAAAGGACATACCTCTAATGTGTGTAGAATCAAGAATAGTCATCAACATGATAAGCCTACAAATGCAAAATTTTGTCAAAAATGCAAGGACATTCAACACAAGACTGCAAAACCAAGATTTGAGGGTCACTGCTACAGCTGCAAAAAGTATGGACATAGAGCATTTGAATGCAGATCAAAGCCTATGTGGACATGTAATCAGCCTGCAAGAGGAATCAATCATGCACATCACTACAATTGGGATTAAAATACGAAGTATAGCTATCACTATCGTCAAGAGTATGGAAACATTCCTGAAAATTGCATAAGGACACATTTCAAGGGAAGTTACAGTAGATGGATAAACTAAACTACATGTTTTAGTTGCTTCAAGACTGGTCATATTAGCAAAAACTTTCCTACAAAGTCAAAAGCACCAAAAATTGAAGTCAACAAAGGAAAATAAAAGATTGATGTTGAAAAAATAAGAGGAAAAATGAGCAAGACATGGAAGAAGAAAGGTGAATGCAACATATCAAATGGAGAGATCACTTCACCCAAGAGGTCAAATGATCACACCTCATTCAATTATGCATAAGACAAATACATGGGTCTAATACATATAAAAGATGTATCATACATCAACCCAAGAAAACATAGAAGTACTGCAAAGAAGAAATATGCATGAGAAAAGATGGCAAGTTGAAAGTTAGAAGATGATGCCGAGCTACCTTTGGTTTCCAAGTGAAACTCTAGTATATGCCAAGTTGAATAGATTAGTGGATGCCGAGTAAGAGATGTTAGTGGCTACCGAGTAATTGAAAAGTTCAGTTGATGATGAGTGAAATAAGATAGTAGCTATCGAGTAGATGAATTTCAGTAGAAGTTGAGCTGATAAAATCTTTGGAAGCCAAGTGTACAACTGTCATCACAAATGCAATAAATGCTAGGTTTTTGAACCTAATAAAGGTGAAAATTGTTCATTTTTTGAATCATTCAAACACAAAGAAAAGTCAAGCAGAGTGAAGAGGTGATTCTACATCAATCAAACAATGATTTTCAATGATTTCAATAGTGATTCAACTTGATTTCATCGATTCTTAGGTATTTCATTCAAGTGCCAAGCTACACAGAGTTTGAAAGCTTATTCAATTTTAAACCCTAGTTTGGTAAATGATGGCATCTGGGTCAAAAACCACTAAGGGAAAGGAGGGTCATGAAATTCAACTAGTCAGTAATGAAGTCAAATAGCCAGAGTTTAGACCCATCCCTAAAGTTGCTTATAAAAATGATCCCACTGGTGCCCTATCCATAATTTTTGATAAATTTTTCATGTTTCAAGACATTCAAAAGTGTTACAACTCTAAAGTTGGAGCCATAGAATATTTGAAGATTTTTAATGCATTTGATAAACTGTGTGAAAATGGAAAACTTAAAGATGAATTCTCCATAGTTGAAAAGAAGGGTCTAATCAAAGCCCTAGTTTTCCTTTTTTTTCCAAAAAGGAATGGATATGCATAGTGTTGAGCAGAATCCATGATGGAGCATTTTGGTTAGAGATAGGGCTAGTGAAGTTTACAAAGAAAATTGTCCATAGTGTTACTAGTATTCCAACCCTAGATCAGCCAAAGACCCTGAGAAGTGACAAAAAGGAAGCCATAGAGAAGAATATAGGTGCAAAATGGAATAATAGGAGAATGACAATAGACTCTATCACATAACCCCTACTAGATTTTGTTGTGAGAGTCATATCACACAAATTCTACCAGTCAAGTAGACTAAATAGTGTACCATGTATTGCAATAGATGTAGCTTATAAATTGGTGAAGAAAGATCATACATATGATCTTGCAGAGCTCATGTTACAATAGATTAATGAGAAACTAGGAGCTATAAGGAAGTCTAAGGGAGATCAATGCAAATTTGGATCAATTTTGCTTTGTATGTTTTTCTATATCATGAAAGAATTCCCTTCAGTAGGCAAGGTGAAATGGGATTAGAATAAGACCATTTTTGAACAAATAAATGGATTCATTGAGTAGATGGGTGAGAATTTTGATGCCCAAATGACTAGCTACTTTGAGGACTTCAAGAAACCCATGAGACAAAGAATGAGGATACCAATTTCACTAGTTGAGTAGCATGAAAAGGAAATTTTCTTTCTTGTGGGCATTGATTACACTTATATACAAGAAATCATACCTAGAGTGAGATGGCTTAGACCACAAGGTTATGAACTTGATGTTGATCAAGCCTCAGCAACAATAACGACTCTACTTGTAGAGGAAATTGACAAGACTGCAAAACATTTTGGAACTTATGACATTGTCAAATCAAGGGTGGTGACAGACCTTAAGACAACCACAATAGTGAAAAAGAAGGACAAATTGATCAAGAAGATCAAGAAGAAATTTGGTGTTGAAGAAGCAGGCTCAATAGAGGAAGAGGAAGCAAATGAAGAAGAGGATGACAATGAAAATGAAGAAGATGAGCCTCTACAACTAACATAAGGTCTAGGTGAGGACAAGGAGGAAGGTGCCAAGGAAGAAAAAGCTGAGGAAGCACCTTTTAGAACTAAAGTCACCAAGAGGAAGGCTAAAACTCCACCTACTTTTCAACCCAAGGAAAAGAAAGTGGAAAAACCTACACCAAAGAAGCCTACTACCAGAGCCACCACCAGAGCTACAACTCAAAAGGCCAAAGAAGAGGTAGAAAAGAAGAATAAAACTACCAAGAAGACTGATGAGGAGCTAAGGAAGAAAAGAAAATATGTAGCTCAACCTAAATAGATTGCAATAGTCAGTTCAAAGTGGTAAGTCACCCACCAAAGTCTTCAATTGATAAATTGTGTACAAAGATTAGAAATGATGACTTGAAAGATTTGAAGAATTTAGATTTTAATAAGCTCACAAAGGAAGAGAAAAATAAAATAGAGGGGTCTGTGTATGCTATGATGGCCAAATAAAAGCACACACCTCTAGAGTTAGATGGCTCAATGCCCAAGGAATTGTATAAAATAGTAGAAGATAAATGGTATTTTTGCTTACAAATGGAAAAGAAAATAAGAGAATCTACTTTAGCTAGATTGTTGCCTAATTTGACTAAGGGTCAAATAACTAATGCAATCAAGAGGCACAATAGTATATTTACTCCCAAGTATAGAACATTTTGTACTTTGCAAAATAAAATTGAAGATGTAGTCAACAAATCCACAAGATTGTGGAAAATAATATACAAGAAAATTGATGATGTGTTTGATAAAGAATACAAGGAAGAAGCAAGTGCCAAGAAAAAGGGAATGAAATAAATAGGGAAGAAGGAGGAAGATAAGAAGGAAGAGGAGAAGAAGGTTGAGGAAGAGAACAAAGTGGAAGAAGAAAAGGAAGATGAAGAGGAGAATAAAGAGGAGAAAGAAGAAGAAAAGGGTATAGATGACCAGCAAGAACAAAGTGTGCAAGAAACACAACTATCACCTCCTAGCCATCCTCATGCCACCATCACACCTACAAAGATTATCAAGATAAAGGATTTTATTGACACTTCTAGTCAAAACATCAATCCATTAACTACAGAGGATCTAGCAAAAATTCTTGACCAATCAACACAAGTAGCTAGATTATGTTCAAGCCCTATACTGGTCAGTGTTGATGAGTTGCAAAATATAGTAGTAAAATAAAAGGAAGTCAAGGTGAAAACACAAGAACCACCTTTGACCACTCAAACTACTGGAATCCTATTCCATCCTCCACCATCTCCACCAAGAATAATAGTAGATGCACTTCAAGTGTCGAGTGTAGTAGCAAGGGAGGACAAAGAGAAAATAGAACAACCAGCAAGCACACCCCCAACCACTAATAGTGAAAAGGAGAAACAAGATAAAGAGAAGGAAGATACAAGAGATGAGGAGCAATCTACAATACAACCTTTGGTTGAATTAACAAAAATAGGTACACCCACTCAAAATCTTCAAAAGCCAAGCACTAAAATGCTAGCATTGCAAGTTAGAACACGAGGATCAAGCTCAAAAAAAGTAGCCAAGAAACTTCATTATGGAATTCTTGAGCTTGATGAGGAAATCAAAATACCCTACTATGAATCTAGAACTCTCACTAAGGAGAAAATTAATGAAATATAGAATGCACTAGATACAAGAAGAAGACAAGAGGTATTGCGAAAAGAATATAAATATAGGAAAGCACTGAATGAGATAAAGGACATCTTTATGGATGCCTTCAACTTGCAAACACCTAATGAATCAAGGCCAATAGTAGAGACACTATTTGATATAGTTGATTAGGTGACAAATGAAGACCATGACACAAATGAAAAATTAATGGAATGGTCAGAAAGGAAGTTTTGAGGAAAGGTAAATGAGAAAATAACTGGTGATATAGCACTATCACAAGTTGAGCTGGCTAAGAAATTAGATAAAGTCAAAATTGTACTTGGGAATATATTATCCCTATACAACAAGTTGTGTGATTTTTCCAACTTCACACAAGAGACTAGGTAGAAAATAATGAGCTTGGAGAGAAATTTAAGATTTCTAGTAGGCAAATCCCAACCAATCTAGCTCAAAGTGTGAAGCATTTTACACAAATGCTTCACACTCAAAGAGAATTAGCTATATTAATAGTAGAGGAGGAAAATATAAATGCTAAGTTGATGTAAATTCAGTCCTCTGTAACCCCTCACTTGGAGGTACTTCATAAGGAACAAATGTATGTAGAAATAGTCCTCAAGAAAGATTCAAATCTTTCTACCTCAAATGGACTTGTACATCTAATAGTGGAGGGTTCAATCCAGCATAAGTCATTGGACATTGCACTAGCAAACTGGGATGCAGCTCTGAAGATACTCTTGGAGGCAAATATCACATATTTGACTAAGCTTGGTATTACTCCATAGAACCCTTTGACATTGGTGTCAAAAAGGGGGGAGATAAAGTAAGGTATATTGGAGATATATGTATAAGAGGAGATATGTATATGAAAATTTTGAAGAGAATACCAAAATTTGAATCATTTTTTATTACATTCTTTCATTTTGAAAATTGAGTGGAAAGCTTGTAAATAGCCAAAAAGGGAGATGTCAAGTAATAAAGTAGAAAGGGGGAGATGCAAAATTTTGAACTTTGCATAGATCAAATACAACACACATGTTCAAAATGTAGAAATAGGACAAAGAATAGAAAGGATTAGGCACATTAGCACAGAATTTTAGTCTCAAGAATGGACAAGGCATAATCAACTCATAGGGAGTCATAAGGTATATAGTTACTTACAATATTTTTTGAAATTTTTCATGAATGCCAAGCGAATAAAGGGTGTACTAAATAAGGTTAAGCTCATAAAATCTTAGTTAAGTTTTTTTGACACTCATGTCAAAGGGGGAGATTGTTGGTCAAAAGAATAGTCTTGATAATTGAGTGTCAACACACTTAACCATTTTCACTATATATGTCGAGTACTCGATGTATGCCGAGCTAGAATTTCAATAGGTGTTGAGTCACAATTGGTGCTGAGAAAGTTAGAATATAGTATGTGCTGAGTAAACCAAGAAATGTTCATGTTCCAAATAATTCAAAAATGTTCAGTTGCCAAGCAGTATAGAACACACATGTGCGAAGAAATACAATATTTAACAAGTGCCAGTGATCTAGGAAAGTAACAGGTGTCGAGAAAACTAGGAGAGTAATAGATGCTAAGCAATCCAAGAATCAGTTCATGCCGAGCATTAGTAATGTAATGAGTGCCAAGTAACTTAGGATCAGCAAAAAAGTTTGTGCTTTCACAAACTAAGATGTAAAGCATTTTTGGAGCCAACTTAGAGAGATTTTGAAGGAGAAAAGGATAAGGATGAATCATTTACATTCCCTATGCAATCTACATGCAACCAATCATAAAAATGGAGAAGGCATGAGACCAATGAAGAAAATCCAAGGATTTGAGCAGGATTTTGAGATTCAATATGGATCGTAGATCCATACCTAACCCTAAGTCTTCACATTCTTTATAAGGAAGTTGAATGCATCATTGAATGAGAGAATGATAATAGTGTATGGGAAGATTATAGCTGAATTTTAGCGAGAAGGAGGAAAGACTTAGAGGAACAGAGTAGAAATTTCATATCAAGTTGATTAGAATAGTACAAGGGACAAGGGACACTTACGGAGATTAGATCAAGGAAGGATCAAAATGAAAAAAGTAGATCTAGTACCTGAATAAAACAATTTGAGATTGCATTCAATTAGGTCAAATGTTCTAATACTCTCTCACAATTGTATTAGAGGTTGAAATCCTATATTGATAGGTTAGCTTAACAACTAGGTAGGAGAACCTTTGGAGAAGGTCATGAAAAACCTATGTATTAGGTGGGTTTAATAACCTATTATAAATCCTTTAATAGGGTGACACTTCATGTGAGTGTTTGTAAATCCTTTAACTAGGTCACTATTGACATAGTGTAAAGCCTTTAACAAGGTAGGCCTTTCATAGGGCAAACCATCAGAAGTGGTTGAACATTGATTGCTGTAGTGATTTTTGTGGGTGTCATCCCCACCCTAGTTTTACCTTCTTATTCTTGGAGGGTTTCTGGATTACCAAATCTTTGTGTTATGTGTTGATGCATGCTTTCATTTCATGTTTTCTTATATGTTTACGTACATGTACATTGCTTTTAGTTATGTGTTAATAAGGGTTTGAAAGGATAAAAATTGGTTACTTTTGATTCACCCCCCCTCTCAAAATTACTCTTCCCATTTTGAACATTCCAACATATTTTATTTAGGGTTTATAATAGGGTATTGGGGAAGGGGCCTTACAAACAACCCTAGACACATTGAGAGGAATTGTAGAGCACCTGAGAATCAGAATGGAGCTAGTCAAAGAAGAAATACACCTATATCTTAGTTATGTAATAACTTTGGACACATAGTAAGATGTTATAGAATGGAAAGAAGGAACTTTAACAAAAACCCTAATAAAAAAAGAAACAAAAAAAATATGATAGAAGGATTGATAATGGCAGTGATAATAGTTATAAGGAAGCAATTAAGGAACATGTTGATGAATTCAAAAAAGCATTGGTACAGCTAAGGATCTAGAAAGCTCTTATATAGTGCTAGAGGAATAATATTTCAATGCACCTAATAAGAAATTAAAGTCACAGATTGTTTGTGACTCATCCTACCTAAATTAAGCAATTTTAGAAGAGGCAGTGCATCAATTAGTAGGAATTGATGTCAGAGAGAGTTGGAAGTTGTGTAGTTAACAGAAGGTTAAGGACATAGAGAGAGTTATGGTCAAGTGCGCAAGTCTAGATATGATCTCAGTGAGAAAGAATCTAGAAAAAAATCTTATGATGACGATATACTTTGCTACCACTGACAAAGGTATGCTCTGATACCACTGATGTAGGGCCGCACCACCTGTACCAACCCACAACCAAGAATGCAATAATATGGAGACAAAGAGATGGCAAAATGCTTCATAAAACTTCCACTAATACTTGACATTCATTACAATATTCTCCAAATGAAAGGACTCCAAATTCTTACAATATAAGAGATATTTTCTCACTAAGAGCTTCTACAAGAAATTACATCCAAAGAGCTTCACTACAAGAGCTTACACTTGAAGAGCTTCTACTTCCCAAACTTCTACTTCTCAAGCTTAGTTACAAGAGATTACATTTGAAGAGCTTCACTACAAGAGCTTACACTTGAAGAGCTTCTGCAAGAAATTACATTCAAAGAGCTTCACTACAAGAGATTGCATTTGAAGAGCTTCTACAAGAAATTACATCTAAAGAGCTTGATTACAAATGAAAATAAGCCTTCCTTAAATAGACACTTACCACCCAATGCATGATTTATCTACAAAATTCTAGAATATCCACAACCTTCTAGAATTTCCACCTAAATACAACTAAGCACCACCATGTGGCCCAATTACAAAATTACCTTTCCTTTATGGATCACAACAAATATTAAATGCATGATTGAAGGAACTTTCCACAAACTTCTAAGATGCCACCTACACACCTCGATTAATGGAATGACACTATTTTTTTTTCTATTTATGCCACCTATGCACCTTGAAAATAAAAATTCCTCTTTTCTCCTTTTTTCCTATTTTTCTATTTATTATTATTTTTTTCTATTTTTGTCACTTTCTCTCTCCTCCACAATATTTATTTATTTATTTATTTTTAAATCTCTCTCTCTCTCTCTCTCTCTAATAATTTAATTTTCCCATGCAAGATGCTCTTGCATCAAATCATGCATCAGCTTATTAGTAAATATAGACAATATTTGAATTTGTGGTAGATATGCATTTAATGCACAGTGTGATTTGAAATGATTTAAGGATCACAAGCAAAATTGTGTGTAGCATTTGTTCATATGAAGTGTCTTGAGTGAATTGAAGAGCAATTTGACAGTGAATTGAAGTGCAAAGAGAAGTTTTTGAAGCACAAAATTGGAGAAGCCTTAAATCACATTTTAAAGGTATTTTATAGAGTTTAAATCTAGATTTTTTTCAGTCTTTATAGTTACAGTTTCAATGGCTAGTCAGACCTCTATGATGTAAGTGATAGAACATGATATGTGTTTAATCTAAACATCTATTTATTTTGATTTTGGATAATACATTGAAATCAAATTTTTTTGGGACTCATCCTACCTTAATTAAGTAGTTTTAGAAGAGGCAATGCATTAGTTTGCCAGAATTGATGTTAGAGAGAGAGAGTTGGAAGTTGTGTAGTTAGAAAAAGGTTAAGGACATAAAGAGAGAGTTATGGTGAACTACACAAGTCTAGATATGATTTTAGTGAGGAAGAATCTAGAAAATAAGCTTATTGGTAAACATAGACAATATTTGAATTTTTGGTAGATACACATTTAATGCACTATGTCATTTGAAATTATTTAAGGATCAAATGCAAGATTGTGTGCACTATTTGTTCATGTGAAGTGTCTTGAGAAAATTGAAGAGTAATTTGATAGTGAATTAAAGAGTGAAGAGAGGTTTGTGAAGCACAAATTTGGAGAAGCCCTAAATCACATTTTAAAGGTATTTTATAGAGTTTGAATCCAATTTTTTTTAGTGTTTACAGTTATAGTTTCAATGGCTAGTCAAACCATATATGATGTAAGTGATAGAACACAATATGTGTTTAATCTAAATATCTATTTATTTCTCTTTTGGATGACCCATTGGGTGCATTTTCAAAAATTCTAGAAAATGAGCTTCATGTTGAGGATATCAGAAGCTATATTTACTACAAGATAGAAAATATTGGTGATGATGATATTCATTAGGATTTGGAAAAAAATTGTAACAATGACCTAACCTTGAACTATGAGTATGCTGACCTATATGGCTTAAATATAGTGAAGTATATGTTTTATATGAATTTTGATAATCACGATTGGACTTGAATAATTTTGAGTATGGTACATAATGACATGTTACGGCTAGGTGATGTCTAGATAGTTATTAAAAATGACCTAATTCATAAGCTCACAGGATTGAGTAATGAAGCTGTAATCTTATTAATGAGAAGAATGTTAGGAAGATGGTTAAGACAAACTTGAATACAAGGTTTGATGGAAGAAACATGAAGGTATAATCCATTCAAGATAAAGGAGTAAAGCTAATAAGAAAAATATTAGGGTACAAGTTCAACCATGGATCAAGGGTTAACTCAATATCAGTTGGATTTTTGCATGTAACTTATGTAATGGAAATTCAAGGGAGAAAAGTTAATCTATGTGAGATTATCATATTGCAATTGTTGGATAACATTGCAAACTTGAAGAAGACAAAGAGGATAGTTTTTATATTTGAGTCCCTATTGACTCATTTATTCTTTTATACTGCAAAGAAGTTTCATGGAATGAAAAATTGTGATAGCAATGAGTGCATAATGAAGATGGTGACTCAATTCTATACATCAAAGTTAGAGAATGTTAGAGATAATGACATAGACAAGGTGATGACTTGTTTCCAATCAAAGATGAGATAGAGGTATAGAATATCTCTCTCCATGGTGGATAAATATAGGGATGACATATGCCTTATGGTAGAGATAGATGACACATGTATGGAAGCTATTGTACTAAGAGTAAATTTCATAGAGCCCATGGTAAATGAGATGAGCGTAGAGCTCATAGAAGGGTATGCACAGATCATACTCCAATATGAGAAGGACACAAAGTTCCCTAGATGGGGAACTTATAAGGAGAAAATGAGAATAGTTCATTTTGAACTACATATAAAGGAAAGCAAGAAGAAATTGGAAAAGGTGATAGATTCCATTCTCAAGTAATCCAACATAACTAGAGAGGAATTCAATGAGGTAAAAGGCATAACACTAGAGGTGAAAGCAAGACAAAAATTTGAAGTGTTAGCAACAACTCCTATTGATGTAGCAAGACCTTTAGAAGGTGTGACAATAGTGCAACCATGTGCATAGGCCCCCATTGCACCTTATGTAGAAGTGGTGAAAGTGCAACCTGTAAGGACAAGAAGTGAGAAACCTAGAAAGTAGCAAGAGGTGGAACCACCTACAATGCAAAGGAAATCTGAGAGATTAGTGAAGGTGAAGAAAGAACCTACACCATCACCAAAGAAAAGGGTTAAGAAGACCACCAGTGGACTAGGAAAGAGGAGGAAGAAGATGCAAGTAAGTGAATCTGAGAGTTCTAAGGATGAATCTAGAGATAGGTTTGTAGCACAAAATGTGCAGGAAGATAGAACTACAACTAGAAAAAGACCATGGAAACCAACATTAGAGAACTTTAACATGCAGGTAATAATTGATAACAATTTTGTACAGTTAAATAAATATTATAATCTATATAGTAATATGGATAGAAGGAAGTTAGAAAATACCATTGTAAGGAATATGATTTGATGAATAAGAAGTTTGAGAACATTCAGAATAAGATACTTGAAGACCTATATAATTGGCTAATAAACACAAATAAGAGAGTATTAGAAGAAGATCTAAATTTAAGGATTAATATGAAAAATAAACTCTATGAAGTTGACTCTAAGGAGGACTCAAAAATAATTTTGAAGATTATTGAGCCCTTGCTAAGGAACAAAAGAAGATCAAATCTTTTGATGGGAAGCAATTAGGAAGATGTTAGAAAATAAATAGAGGATATAATTGTAAAATACATGACCATAGTGCTAGAGGTAAGTGTGTAGTCCAAACCTATGAGCATAGTCTATGTATAAGAAAGTACATGTTCAAGTGAAGAGGAAGAAGTAGAGGAGACACAATAGGCACTTTCACCACTGCCCATTATTATGGGTACTCAATTCATACAAGTGGATTGTACACACATAATTGTGGACACAAAAGAAAACCCATTTGCAGCCTATGGGAAAACTATTCTTGGCAATATTATAGCTTACTCTAGCTTAGATGATGATGGAGAAGAGAAGAGAAAAACAAAAAGGAGGAATATTAGAAGAGAAAAGAAGCATAAAATAAAAATAAAGAAGAAGAGGAGAAGAAAAAGGAAGATTTTGAACTTAAGCATAAGTGGAAGATTGTAATGCAAGAATCAACATTCTTGCCCAATATAAAATACATGAAGTTAGAAATTGGGAAGGTAGTGTTCCAGCATGAGGCTGACATACCTTATGTAGCCCCAACAATTATATCTATTGTAGTACCAAAAACTAGCCCATCAACAGTGGTATTAGATGATGAAGATAAGAAAGAATTGATGAGCTCATTAAGCAAGTTGTTTGAGAAAAATAAATTAGTAAATATTTGGAGAAGACATTAAATGAAATCTTTAAAAAAATGCAAAAGACAATTACTAAAACTACAAAAAATCAAGACTTGCAGTCAAAGGCTAAGGAGTTGGTGAAAACCTTTTATAAGGAATTAATAACTCTAGTAGAGGTAGCTTTAGAGAAAGCATAAGATAAACATGATGCAACATTATTTAATATAGTATGCACCAATGTGATGAATGATGTAAAGACACTTGATGGAAGCATCAAGGAATTGAGAAAGTACATTGATGAAGGAAAAATGTTATATGGATAGTGCACACTATCACACAAGTACCTGACTAATTTAGAGAGCCAAATAAAGAGTAAGTTGAGTGAACTTGAAACACTCATTACTAAGTTACAATTCCTAGGGGCCGATATTGAGGATTGTGGAGTAAAAGCTTAGAATATACATGATCTAATTAGAGGCTTCGAATATAATAAGGAGAAGGAACCAAAGGTATTCTCTAGTCTTAGATAGATTTTGTCAACAAAGATGAACATTTTGTAGCAACAATTGGAGGAATATCTTGCAGCAAAGTCTTCCTATGAAAATTTTTCCTATACCGACTTAAGCATAGTTGAAGTGACAACTTATGCACTATGCACACTAATAAGTATTTTAGATATAGTGAAGGAGAACTATAAGAAGGAAGTGGAAAGATTGAAACTTGTATATGTAGATTTCTTTTCTAGAATATCAAGTTGATCAGCAACAAACCACCCAATTTTTGTTGATATAGTTTTTGACACCTTTGTCATTGATGTCAAAGGGGGAGTAATATGTAAAGGAAAATTGTATAGTTTTAAGTTGTATATTGTATATGTAAGTGGGAGTAAACTTATATATGAATTTAAAGGAGTGATAAGGAATGCAATGATCCATCAAAACATGAATAAAATTGTTATGTTTTGAAGGCAATTTTGCAGAGTTACTTTTATTTGTTTTTTATTATATATGACATCATTTTGAGACTTAGTCAATTTTCTCAAATGGTTCCATCAATGCTAAAGGGTGATATTATTGGAAATATAGTTAGATATATGTATTGAGTATTATCATTTATGGAAACATAGTTAGATATATAGTCAACATTTCATTTATGCATTTAGAGATAGAAAATTGTCTAAGTGTTAGACAATTTGTAGTAGCAAATAGAAAAGATGTAATGTGTAAAAATGACTCATTGAGAGCTAGCTTATGTTCAGTGGAGGAAAGTTATATATATTTTTCATGATGACATATACTAGTGAGTAGGTGTGGAAGGACAATTTAACACAAGATATGATTGAAATACCAGTATGGGTAGTTAACAAAGTAGAACAAAGCATAGTAGAGAATTGGATTGTATGACTTGAAGAATTATTTTGGTAACAAAATAATCACTAAGTCATGATGAGCTGACTATGTGGATATTATTCCATAAGTTATTTGATATTATATCAAGTGTTTGAAGACAATAAGGTTGACTGAGCAGATATTTGTGAATATGCAAGGTATAAGTAAAAATCTTATATTATGGAATAAATATGAATGTGGCATGATATGTGAACAACTATGTGAACTATCTAAAATATATGTGAGCCTTATGTGATGTGAGTTCTGATGTATGAATAGAAGATGTGTGAAGTACAAAAATGAGAAAGTATTGTGTGTATATCTATTCTTGTGAAGAACTGAATTGTATAATTGCATGTTAGGGTAGTGGGCTCTTCTTGCATACATTATATTTTTTCTACCAAATCCTAATAGGGTTAAGGCTTCTAACAATATCTAGTCCTCTAACAAGGACTTGAGACACTATATTTAGTTCATAGATTCCTAACAGGATCAATATCCTTAACAAGATCCTATTGTTTAGTGAATCATCCCCACTGGAGTTTTCCCTTGGCCAAGGTTCCCCTAGTTAACAACTAATGGTGTTATGAGTTCCCTATGCGCACGGTTATATTTACTATTCAAAATTGTTGGTTTACTTACATATGCATGTTATAAAGTAATTAACAATATTTAGTTGTGGGAAAAAGTCTGTAGAATACTAATTCACCCCCACCCACCCCCCCAAGCATTATCTATTACTAACAATAGTGACCTACTAAGTTAAGTTATTAGATGTTCTAATGGATTCATGCATGATATGGTTTTATGCATATTAATTTGTTAAGCACTAAAAAAAATTGTTTGTACATTTGGACCTTGGATAATTGATTCACCCACACCCCCCCCTCCCTCTATTATTTTAAAAAATCCCAACACATTGTGTGTCTGACACAATACAAAGCTCTATGTTGGACACCTTTTGGATATGAATTAAAAGATGAAGCCATACACCACATAAAAATAGATATACGAATTAGAATGCTTGCTCCAAAAGAATGAAATTAAGTTTGACCAATGATTATAATGGTAGGATTTGCATTAAATGTCATAATAAATGACTATTTAAACTTTCCATTTTCTTGAACCTAAAAATTCATAACCCTAGAAATATTATTACTTTACAAAAATCAAAGTGATATTAATAAAAATTACTTAGTGAAAGAGGTGCTTTAGTTTTGTGGGAAGTGCCTTGTTTTTCTTAAGAATCTGGAATGTAGATCTACTTGACAACTTAACAAATGTGGGGAAGAGAAAGAAACTTAGCTTTTCCATAAGACCACATTCATTCTATTTGGAATTGTAGCTCCAAGAGTTATCCTTTTTTATCTTGTGCACTTCATTCTTTCACTTTCGGCTTTAAGCATTTAACACTTCCTTTCCTTTATATTGGGTCACATCCTCATCACTAAATTTTTTGGAAGTATCTTTTGAGCATCTCCAAAGAATATTTACAGTTTAAAGTCTCTTTTGTTTCTATTTTTAAATCCTTAAGAGAAGTAGCCACTTTTGTTACCTGGGGGTCGAAAATCCCTCTCTCAATAGCATTTTTTGGAATGAAGTAAAGCAGACACCACTTATTCCTTTATCACAATCTGATAGCTTCAAAGCTAGATCTCGAGCATGCCTCCACTAATTAAGGGCTCAAAATAGTTTCATTAACATCATGCTTCTACTATTTGGATGCAAAATGACTTATATTTTGCATGATTCAAGGTAACTTTGGAAGCAGAACAAAACACCTTCACTTCTATTAGTGTGTAGTGGAAAACTTGGAGAACTACTTTTCCTTATGAAAGTAGATTTTACCTCTACAATGTGAATGGGATTATTTTGAACTTTGATCCATGGCTTTGTGGGTCTTTCCATCATATACACAATTTTTTAATCATTTTCATGACTTCATCCTTTGGATATGAATTTGATTAAATTTGTAAAAGAGGAAAAATAGTTTAATAGCTTAGAATCTATAGGAAAAAGGATGCTAAGGCAAGATAGAAAATAGTTAAACCAAAAAAACCTACTTCTCATTGGGAAAATTTCCAAACATATCACAACCATACCTAGATTACCTAGACCCTGTGTGCATTGAAAAACACAAAACCCACATAGAAGATTTAAGTAGAAGTAATGCTAGGGAGACCTAGAAAACAAAGAAAGTGAGGTACTCAAGAAAGATAAGAAGTAAGTAACCTAAAGGATACTTAGACATCACACTTGAACACAAACTCACTTAAATACCAATGAATTTAAGTTTTACAAGGGTAGGACTAAAACTTGGCAACATGTAGTATTCATGCAAACTATGTGATCCAAATATTTTTCCTTTCTATATGCAATAATAATGCAATCTCATAGTGTTCTCCCTTATACATACTATCAGAGGTCCAAAATATTTTTCCTTTCTATATGCAATAATAATGCAATCTTACAATTTTCTCCCTCATACATACTATCAAAGATCCATAATGAACATGATAGAAAGATTACTTGTCACATAATAAGGCCAACAATATCAAACATCAGATAGTCATCATAAAATTCAAATGGAAAACTCAAGTGGGTGAATACCAAGTTCAATAAAAAATCATAAAATACCTTGTAAGGATTTCAATAGTAAATCAAGGGTGACCAATGTCATAAAATAGATAGAGAAAAGAGAGCGAGGTGACTAATCTAGGCATAATAAAGTTCAAAAGTTCAATGCTATCCCATCTACAACATGAATACATCATAAATAACCAAAAATAATTTTTCACAAGGACATGTTTCACATAAAAAGGTGACTAGTGGTAGCCACACTCTAGGGAGTAACTGTTTCACAACATCTAGGTTGTATTATAATAGATGCGCTAGAGAATGCACTTAAACAAAATGAATAGATAGACCATTGATGATTCTCAAAATTATCTTTCACATTGTTCCATGGAATTATGATCCCTAGTTTACTAAAAATCATGCAGTATTTATTACAATGCTCAATAAGATTCAATCAATGCACACAAGTCCAAGAATAAAAAATAAATCAATGTTCACACAAATAATAGAGTCTATCCTACTATCTTAAAAAGAAAAACCCCTACAAGCTAAGAGATAATAAAGATAAAATGTACACCACAAACAAGAGAATGAAAAGTTGGGTTTTATGCGTGCAAGTTTCAATTTTTTTAAGAGTTCTATTATTTCCTAATTTTATTATCCCAATTGTGTTGTCTAAGTTCTATGATGATAAATTTTTTTGTTTAATCATTCTAGGTTTTACTACTTATAATCTAGTGGCACACAATATGCCTAGAGTTCCTAGTGTTGAAACTTAGACTTTGATACTAGATGTAACACCCCTCTTGGGAACCTAAGATAAATTAACCTACTATGTTACAATGTTCACCAAACAATTTTTTTAAAGTTTAATCAAAATCAAAGTAACAATGCAGAAGAACAAATACACATCAAGTACACATAAGAAATCACAAAAAAAGATTCCATTCCTCAAGGGTTCCTTCACATTGAGTCACATTAAAAAAAATTTGTATTAATTAGATTTAATCTTAAGTACAAAATTCACAATCATAAATGAATAAAAAATTCATAGTCTCATAAGAAAATACATAAGTACAATTGATATGATAAAGAACATCCACTACACATGTCATAGGGTATGCAATAATAAATACAAATTATACATCAAAATACAAGATACATGATAACATATATACATAAACTTAATAGAAGTCTTTGAGATAGGAATAAGAATCATAATGGTACAACTGCATCCATGAACATCCAACAACTAGCAATCTGAGGGGGACCTAAATGGCAAGAAGATACTACCTCCTGACCGCATCACATTGTTAGGCTTCCACTCCCACCACATAGAAAAGATAATGAATGATCCACATATAGATAATCAAACAATAAAATGATCCTAGGCAAGGAATCCTAACGGTCAACTCTAACTCAAGGGTACATAGACTATTGAAGAAGAAAGATAGTCAAAATTGATAGAACACTCAATCCAATAATGATGCAATAAGAATCTAAGGGTGCCCCTATTGGAGTTAACTTGGATCCCTATGACTAACCACATAGTAGAAACACAACAACAAAGAAAGATCTGATACCAAATCACAATAATGTATTCATAGATATAACTATTTACATGCAATATGCTTGGCTGCAAGGCCTTTTGAGTTAGGGTCGAATACAATGGCAATTACAAAAAAATTATGCAAGATCCCACAAGATCCAACTCACAATCCTAATCCTAGCTAGTCTAAATCTACACTTTGGTAGAAACCTCCAAGAAAATCTTAACTTGTTCTCGCAATCCCACCAAGAAATCTCCAAGTTTTCAAGATGCAACTACTAGATCTTCAAAGTTTGCATCCTCTTTTCTAGGATGGATCAATAAATTCCTAAAGAATCCACAAGACCCTCTATTTATACCCATCTAAGCCACAAGTTGTTCTAGTTCATTAAAATTAAATTAAAAACCTTACATTAAATAGACATCGAACCATAGGTCAACTACTCTTGAGAACTTAAGATAAATTAACCTACTATGTTACAATGTTTACCAAACATTTTTAAAAAAGTTTAATCAAAATCAAAGTAGCAATGTAAAAGAAATATACGCATACACATCAAGTACACATAAGAAATCACAAACAAAGATTCAATTCCTTAAGGGTTCCTTCATGTTGAGTCATGTTAAAAAAAAATTTATTAATTAGATTTAATCTTAAGCACAACGTCCACAATCATAAATGAAAAACAAATTCATAATCTCATAAGAAAATACATAAGTATAATTGATATGATAAAGAACATCTACTTAAAATCCACTACACATGTCATAGGGTATGCAATAATAAATACAAATTATACATCAAAATACAAGAAACATGATAACATATATACATAAACTTAATAGAAGTCTCTAAGATAGGAATAAGAATCATAATGGTACAACTACATCTATGAAAATCCAACAACTAGAAATTTGAGGGAGACCTAAATGGTACGAAGATACTACCTCCCAACCATGTCACCTTGTTAGGCTTCCACTCCCACCATGTAGAAAAGATAATGAATGATCCACATATAGATAGTCAAACAATAAAATGATCCTAGGTAAGGAATCCTAATGGCCAACTTTTACTCAAGGGTACACAGACTACTGAAGAAAAAAAAATAGTCAAAATTGACATAATACTCAATCTAATAATGATGCAACAAGAATTTGAGGGCACCTTTTCTGGAGGTAATATGGATCAACCAAATAGCAGAAACACAACAACAAAGAAAGATCTGATACCAAATCACAATAATGTATTCATAGATATAACTACTTACATGTAATATGCTTAGTTGTAAGGCCTTGTGGGTTAGGGTCTAATACAACAGAAATTAAAAAACAATTATATAATATTCCACAAAATCCAACTCATAATCCTAATCCTAGCGAGTCCAGATCTACACTTTGGTAGAAACCTCTAGGGAAATCTTAACTTGTGCTTGCAAGCCCACCAAGAAATCTCCAAAATTTCAAGCCACAACTACTAGATCTTCAATGTTTGCATCCTCTTCTCTAAGATGGATCAATAAATGCCTAAAGAATCCACAAGACCCCTATATTTATACCCAACTAAGGCACAAGTTACCCTAGTTCATTATAAATTAAATTAAAACCCTTACATTAAATAGAAGTTTAGCCACAAGTTAGCTACAACACAAATTAAATGCCCATACATAAATTAAATGCCAAAAGTTGGCTCATTGATAACTTGAAACCTATAGGAACCAATAATAGACTGAGTGTCAAAGAAACCAAGCTAAGAAACAACCAAACCATAAGCATAACTAAGTTCCTAATGCATGTTGAGCTCCCAGTGCATGTTAAGCTCCCATTATCTACTAAGCTCCTTTAGTGACAGAGCCCCTTTCAATGACCAAGCTCCTTGGCCACAAATACACCCTTTAGTGATCGAGAACCACTATTTGGTGAGCAAGTCCACAAATACTATCTAGAATACCTCTAAAATGTAGGATTTCAAGCAAGCTTCAGATGCTCTACATCAAATAGCCTAGGTTTGAAAATATATTCTCAATAGATGGGCGAACATTTTTTGGGATTTGGCACATAAATCCCTAACTGGTTCTTCACATATATATCTTTGAAGTCATCAACTTGTACACTCTTTCTCTTGTTCCACTTCTACTTCTTCACATCCATCCTCAATGTTTCATAGGTCTACTTTACATATTGATCTCTAACCCTCTCATAATCTATCAACTCAACTCAGCTACCAATAGTCAGTTTCCTTCTATTAAGCTCTTTATTTTGTAAAGGAATTAGGAAGTGCTTCCTACCACCTTTCACAAAAGTAAACACATTCTTGTCAAAATAATGCATATCATTGTAATCATACTACCAAGGTCTACCAAGTAACACATGACAACCATATTCATGTCCACAATATTATACAACACTTGATTCTTATACTACCCAATTTGGAAATTAACAAGATACTAATCCTCACTTCCAAAGCATGCTCACCTTGCAACTAGCCAATCCTATAAGGATAAAGATGTCTCATTCTCTTCAAACACTTTTTTTGAAGCATGTTCTTAGAAACAAGGTTATTAGTACTCCTACCATCCACAATCACATTGCAAACTTTACCACCAAACTTACAATGATTCCTAAACATATTCTTCTAACACTATTTTACTATCCTCTAACCAATTTTTACTCAATGGGCCACCAAAATCTCTCCTTTCTTAGATTGATTGTCTTGGACTTCAACCTCATTTACAAAAAAAACAACTCTCCTACCATGAGCACATTCAAAAGATCTATGCCCTTCTTCATAATATCTCAAGAAATTACCTCTAAACTATTAAAGTAAATAATTATTTATTCTTTTACTTAAGTTTACTTAGGTTAAATAGATTTATTTATTAGTTGTAGTCTAGGAGTTTTTGACAACATAGGAGTTTGTTCCTAACTAAGTCATACTTATCCTCTCACCTTGATTGAGGATATCCCACCTTTTGTGCATGTATGCCTAGTTGTCATTCTTATCTTCTAGCACTTTCTAGTACTTTTTAAGCTCATTCTACAAGCTTTCTTGAGGCCTTTATATTCAGGCTCTCTCATTGTAAATTCACATCATTCACATAGCAATCTCATTTTTCTATTGTGAAATATTTTCTCTTGCTTTGTTGAATTGCTACAAGATCTTGCTCCTCTCTTCTTCAATTTCTCTTCAAAAAGATATTTTCATGTAGGTGATCTTGGCTCACTATAAAGTTGGATTTCATTAACTTTTACATGGTATCAGAGCCTCCCTACTACTTCTTGGTTGAATATTTTTGAAGCTGCAATTCAAAGACACAAAACCTAGTTTGTTTGTGCATTTTTCTTCAATTGGGGGGAAGAGCAATTTTTGGAGCACTTTGGGCATAAATAGACACTACCATTGAGTTCAAAATCCTAGTTATAGTCAAAATTCATATAAAATTTTTTAATTTTGGCTTCCAAGCATCTGGAAAAATCTTTTGGGCCCCTACAGGTAGCCGTATGGACTATACAAATTTTTTATAGTGCAAAAATTAAAAAAAAGAGGGCGCCACTATAGTAGCACCCCTGCACCACTATGATGCCACCCTTGCTTAGCCTTAACACTACTACAGTTAGCCCCACCATCGAGTTCTCCTCCCAGGTGCCACCTCCACTATAGACTATCACTACTCCATTGGTGATGACAGTTTCCTATAGAGCTACGTCAACATTCTAATCACCTACATCAGCAAATTGACTACCACATCAACATTTGTTAGTGCACACATTAATTTTTTTGGCGTGATGTTAAGTTGATGTCATCAGTCCTTCCCAAGTTGTTGATGTCATTTTTTGGTGTGCTAACATCACTTTTTAATGTTCTGGTGTCAGCAATCTAATCACCAAAATTTATTTTTTGGCGACATCCTCCTGATGGCCATATGACCATCAAATTTTTTCCAATGACTATATTTTTCTAGTGAGCTAGACTTTTGCAACTATAGTTAATTTTTTGGCCATAACTTGAGCATATAGAGGACTTTTTTATTCTAAAAGAAGCACTAGAAAGTTGACTCAGAGATGGAGACAACAGTGTTGGTTTCATCACATTCTGAGTTTGTTTGAGCTCCTATTTTTGGCATCAAAGTAGAGGCTTCTATTTCCTCCTTGTTTGCATCTAGAATCTGGGTTCTTTTTTAGTTTTCATGCTTTTTATAGTTATTTTTTGTGGTACTTGGGGGATATCTTTATACATTGTGGGGGTGGGGGGTATTTTATTTTCTATAATTTAATTCAAAATAAGACCCTTCTACTTCTATCTTCTTCTCTCAATGTTGGACCCATTTGTGACCCAGCTCACACCACACAACTATCACACCTAGAAGGCACAAATGACTAGGCTTCTCATGTCAAGGGGCTTATGGTCATGTCTAGATGAGAACCAACCTATTCTCATGTGACCTTTTGAGGTTCTTAAACAAAGGAATAAAATGGATGAGGCCATGGGATTGATTGCATTAAACATCTTAGATAGTCTTCTATTTCACTTGGATGGTTTGACCACTCTACAGGCTATTTGGATGAAATTATAGAATTTGTTTGGCATAGTGAATGAGTTCTGGGCACTTTAGCTTGATGCAAAATTGACATCTTTGACACCTACCAACTTCCTCATCATGAAGGACTTCTTAATGAAGTTCAAATCTCTACATATACTTTTGAAGGGATGTGGAAAAAACAATACTGATGATGATTGTATCTTTTTAATACTTTCTAAGTTGCGAGGCCAATATCAGATCATCTCTTCTACTTTCTACTCCACTATGGATGGCTTGGGTGATAGACACATGATGCATTCATTTGAGATATTTTGTGATCAGTTAACTTGTGAACAATCCAAGATTAATCAGATGGATTCACTTCCAAGTTCATAATCATAGGCATTGCTTGCTAAGGATACATCGGAGTAGAAGCTAAAGAAGACATCACATTCCTCTTCTAGTGGTTCATCATCATCTTCTAAGAAGAAGGAGAAAAAGAAGTCTAAGACTCCTACATGTTCCTATTTTCAAAAAGGTTCTCATGATGAGGCACATTATTTTAAGAAGAGATTTGATAACTATGAGAAACAAATTGCAAATTCGCAAGCTCTTCTTTAGAAGAGCACCATTTCCTCTCCATCCTCTTCTACCTCATAAGGGTCTACTTTTTAGTCTTCTTCCACATACTTGACATCTACACCAAATCTTGGAAAGGGTCATGCATTACAAGCATCCTTTGCATGCTCTTCATAAGTCCCTTTGATACTAGATTCAAGTGCTTCTTACCATATGACATCTTCTCAAGGTGTCTTCTCTACTCTTGAGGCTTCTCCCATTTCTCATATTCTCATGGGTAATAATTTTTCCATACTAATTTTTGGGAAAGGTTTAGTTTGCATCTAGGATGGTATATTCAATGATGTATTATATGTTCCATCTTTTTTTTCCAACCTTCTCTCAATTTCTCAAATTACATGTAGTGGATCAGAGAAGATAGTTGAGTTCATTGCTGCTACAGTCTTCATTTGAGATCATGTCATATGAGGCCTTATTGCTATAGGGTTAGTTGATTCTACCACTCATCTCTACACCTTCTTATACTTTTTCTCACCATCTCCATTTTCATAGCACAACTCTTCTCTTTCACAAGAGCATCATGTGGTGTAGTCTAGATACTTGAACCTTTGTATTGTTCCCAAGATCCTTGTTTTGACTACCACACCACATCTAGTTGAGGGATTTTCTCCTCTATAGGATTCTTCTTCTGCTCTACCTTATCCTCTAGCTTTATTCATTGAGCCTCCAAGTGCAATTTTTGTGAATACTATAATGGACATTCATGATAGTGTCATCACACCTACTTTGAGGATTCCATTTCAACATCCTCATACTTTTTCCTTTGGGCATCAGCTAGGCCTTCTAGTTTCCCCTCTCATTCAGAGGTTCCCTTGCTATTTGCCCTTGTTCCTTTTGCATTGGAGTTTCATAAGTTTGATCATTTCTACATGAGCTCCATCATTTTGGGAGGGCTTTGGTGTTTATTCTCATGAAGGGACTAGTTGTACTTATGGTTTTGAGAGAGTCTCTCGAGCCATTTCTAGTCATTTTCCTTGGGGGGTCTTGTTGAGGCCTTCCTTCCTTCATGTTTTTTTCAGCATGTATTACCTCTTTTAGGGGGAGGGTTTTTCCCATGAGGTTTTCCCTCTTTCCCCCTTTTCAAAGGTTTCATTTCTTTACATTTTTCATGGGTACCTAACATGGCCTTGTTGTCGAGACCCATTCTACATTTCATCTTAGCTGTTGTGAACTTAAGGCATTCCCCTAAGTTGCACTTAAGGGGGGGTGTTAGAGTAAATAATTATTTATTAATTATTTATTCTTTTACTTAAGTTTACTTAAGTTAAATACATTTACTTATTAGTTTTAGTCTAGGAGTTGTTGACAACATGGGAGTTTGTTCCTATCTAAGTAATACTTATCCGCTCACCTTGATTGAGGATACCTCACCTTTTGTGGATGTATTCTTAGTTGTCATTCTTATCTCCTAGCACTTTCTAAGCTTGTTCTACAAGCTTCCTTGAGGCCTTTATATTCAAGCTCTCTCATTGTAAATTCACATCATTCACATAGCAATCTCATTTTCCTATTGTAAAATATTTTCTCTTGCTTTGTTGAATTGCTTCAAGCTCTTGCTTCTTTCTTCTTTGGTTTCTCTCCAAAAATCTATTTGCATGTGGTGATCTTGGCACACTATGAAGTTTGATTTTATCAACTTCTACATAAAATAACCTCCACCTATCATCCTTTTTTGAGCAATAGGTTTTGGTTCACCTTTTGCACTCGATTTAGCCTTTGCTAAGCTACCCTACTTCTCCTTTCCTCTAGTATTATCTTGAATTTTCCTCTTTGAATTATCTTCTACCTTTAAAGCATACTAATAAGCATCCTCAACCAAAGAAATATTGAACATACCAACCTCATCCTAGATATTGAATCTCAAACCATTAATGTGATGAGCTACCTTCTCTTTTGACAATTCTCCATGCCTATACCAAATAGTCAACTTGTAGAACTCCTTGTATAATCTTTCATAGACATGTCTTTTAATTTAAGATCCTGCAACCTTTTAAACAACTCAAGCTCATAATCAATGAGAATGAACTTAGCCTTAAATTTAGTCACCATCAATCTCATCTAGTGATCTTCATTTCACCTTCCTCCTCTTTCTCTCTTTGTAGTTCTTTCCACCAAAGAGCAACATGTCCTTTCAACTTAGTTCATGCCAACCTTACTGAGTGGATCTCCAATATCCTCAAGCTCAAAGTAGTCTTCTAATTCACTAATCTAATCAATCAAATCTTTAGGAGTCAAAGTACTTGCAAAATTAGAAACCTCCATCTTATGCTTTAGCCTCAATTAAGATCCAGGTCTAGCAAACTAACCTACCCTAGTTCCAATAGGTCTCTTTACATGATTAGTTATGTCCTCACCACTCAATCTACCAATTTCAAAATCTTCAGCAACTTCCTTAGAACCATCTTCAGTACCCACATGCCTAAGTACACCACCAAGGTACTCACAATTATAGCAATCATGTCACTCTTCATCAACGCCATCTCAAATCTAAAATTGGCTTTAACCTCCTTCATTTTAGATCTAAAATCTTCTTTAACCTTCTTAGAGATCCTTTCTAATACAACATCACTAATATGATCAATTTTCCTAGGGTCCAATCTTCTTAAAGGCATCTTCCAATACTTTCATAAAGCCAAAGCAATATATCCACAAATCTAAAAGATCAATTAGCTTGACTAGATCAACCTTCTCTTCTAGCCTTCACCCAAGTATTGGTAAAAACTATTGGAAGATTGATTGGAAGCATGAATATTGATGATATTCCTATGGGAGAGTACTACTATGATGATATGTTACATTCATGACTAATTTTATCATTGATGCCAACATAGAAAGTTTTCTATGGTATCTAATAAAAGAACAAAAAAAAAAGATAAAGTTAGTACGAATGACTAGTTGAGTATTATAACCACCTAAGATTATGGCAGATACTTTTGAGTATCTGGTATATACAATTAAAATTGGAAGAAGAAAGGATAAGTCTAGAATAAGTTATGTAAGTTTTGGTGATGTCTATTCTAAGATAGAGTTTACAAGGCATGTTCTGGTAAACTTGTTATATCTCTTAGTAGATTTGATATCTCAAGGATCAAGGTTGAGGACATGAAGAAGAAATGTTGAGGATGACATGGCTAAGCTCACTCATCATAATATTGTGTGTATATAAATTTATTCATGATGTATGTGATGATGTGGATTTGAATTATTGAGAAGCAGCAATTTCCTTATCATGATGTATGTGATGATGTGGATTTGAATTATTGAGAAGCAACAGTAAAGTGTGGAATGTGAAGTTGAGCATAGCAGTGTGGAAGTGAAAGAAACCTCATTGTTGAGGCTTTGCTAAGTGATCCAAGGTTTGGTATTTGGATGTAAGGATCGTGACCTAGTCTAAAAGGTCTAATAATGATTGGTCCAATTTATAGGATAGAGGAAAGAGAAAAGGAAATGAGAAGATAATAGTAAATTTCTTGTTTGAGCAGTGAGTTCTTCTTGAAGTTCAAATTGCATGTTTGGGCAGTGGGTTGTTCTTGCATACATTGTACAACAACTCCTAACAAGGTTGGAATCTCCTAATAGGGACTCTATATACTAAATGTTGTAATAGACTCCTAGCAAGGTCCATCCTCTAATAAGGAATTTTTATCTTAGTACATCATCTTGTGGGCATCATTCCCACTGGGATTTTTCCTTTGATAAAGGATTTCACTAGTCAACATGTCTAGTGTAATTGTCTATGAACATTTTATTATGGTTTTTGTTTACTTTGGTTGAATGGTTAAGTTTTTTTAAAGAAGATAAAATTTTTAATTGTTGGATAACTAGTTCACACCCCCCTCCCACCCCAGCTATTTTGGTAGACTATTGTTTGTAATGATTGGTTTTAGAGCATCAAGTCCTTCAAGAAAAAGTTTAACAACTTTGGGAGATCCATGTTGAATATGTTCAGGAAAGATAGTCCAAAGTTTGAAGGAACAAACTATTACAACTAGAAGGAAAAGATGAAGACACATTTGTTGTGTATGGGTCCGAGATATTGGAGCTTAACAAAATCAGTGAAGACAATCCTTGCTAAAAAGGATTTGGAAATTTGCACCAAGGAAGAAAGAGATATTTTCATGTGTGATATGAGTTCTAGGGAAGCATTATTGATTGCACTTCCTAAAATTGAGTATAATCAGGTAAAATCACTTGCTACTTCACATTTGATTTGGAAAGCTTTCGAAAATAGTTTTGAAGGTGATGCACATTCGAATAAGTTGAGGCTACAAAGTTGGATTTGTGCATTTCAAGATGCTAAAATGATGCAAGATGAATTTGTAAGAACATATATAGGTAGAATATCAGAAATTACTACAAGTATTAGAGCTCAAGGAGGAACTAGAGAAGATGATGAGGTCATATGGAAGATATTGAAGACTCTAACACCACCATTTAAGTTAGTAGTTTAGATTATACAGTTATTGATATCTTGTACCAAAGATTTCACAAAGGAGACATTTCTTAGAAGACTTGAAGTAGTTGAGAATGAAATTAGACAATCTAGAGAATTAACCAAAATAGAGACAAATTTTAGTGCCTTGAATATTTGACCTAACTTGTCAAGGAGCACAAGTGCTAGAAGAGATTTTGCTAGCAGTAGCAAATCTAAGGAAGATAGAAAGATTGAAGGAGTAGCCCTTCTGGTAAGAAGAGAAAAAAGAGATAAGAAAATCTTTAAATGATGGACTTGTGATGAATATGGTCATTATGCATCTAAGTGTCCTCAAAAGAAGAAAAACTATAAGGGAAATCATACTCCTAGAAAAGATAAAGAGTGTTTTTATGCAAATAAAGATAATGATTCTAATGAACAAGAATTAAGTGCTAGTGATGATAAAATTAGATTTGTGGAAATTAAAAAAGAAAGTCTAGAGAAGGTAGCTTTGGTGTCATAGGTTGAGAAGAAATCTGATTGGATAATTGATAGTGGTTGTTCACATCATATGACTAGTCACATGAACAAGTTTGGTGACTTCAAAAGTTAGGATGGAGGAATTATCAAAGTTGGAAACAATGCAATGTGTGAAGTAAATGGTATTGGATCTATAACTCTTGATGGTAAAAATAACACTGACATATACTTTGTTGATGGTTTAAAGCACAATCTTTTGTGTGTTGGACAATTAGTAGACACAGGTTATCAGTTGTAGTTCATAGAAAAGACATGCATGATCAAAGATAAAGATGGAAAGGTAATTGGAACAGGAACTAGATCTAGAGGTAATGTATTTTAGTTGAATCCTACTAAAATGACATGTTTGGTTGCTAAGATAGATGATAGTTGGTTATGGCAGATGAGAATTTGTCATATAAACTTTGATAGTATTCTAAGGAGTAGTGGAATGTTTTCCATTAGATATTTTCCAAAGATTGTAAAGCCTACTAACACAATGTGCAAGGACTGTGTTTTGGCAAAGTATAAAATAACTTCTTTTTCCAGCAAGAAGTTTACTACTACAACGAAGTTGGAGATTGTACACATAGATCTCAGTAGTCCTATAAAAATTGAAGGATTCTATGATGAAAGGTATTTTATGATTCTAGTTGATGATTTTTTTAGAATGATGTGGGTTACATTTCTTAAAGAGAAATCTGAGGCATTTGACAAGTTCAAGATATTCAAGAATAGAGTTGAGAATGAATCTAGAATGAAGATTTTATGTTTAAGATTAGATAGAGGAGGATAATTTACTTGAAATGAGTTCAACATATTTTTTGAAGAAAATGGAATTCAAAGATAGTTATTAGCTCTGAGAACCCTTGAACAAAATGACATTGTAGAGAGAAGGAATAAGCCAATTATAAAAGATACAAGAGCTATATTAGTAGAGAATAATGTATCCAAGAAATTTTGGGGAGAAGTTGTGAATACAAAAATCTACACTATAAATAGAGTACAAGTCAAGAATGACACAAAAAAGACACCTTATGAACTATGGTTTGGTCACTCACCTATAGTTAATTATTTCAGAATATTTGGAAGTAAGTGTTACATAAAGAGAGATGATGACATTACTAAGTTTGATGCTAGAAGTGATGAAGGTATATTTCTTGGTTATTAATTGAAAAGAAAGGCTTATAGATGTTATAATCGAAGAAATAAGACTATTATGAAAAGTACAAATGTGTGAATTGATGAGAACTCAAAATAAAAGAAAGAATAGTTGATTACAGTTTAGATGATGATGTTATTACCAAGCCAAGGAATGATGAGGTATTTCTTGAGACTAACAATGATTTTTAGAATGAAGGAGAGCCAAGGTAGGAACAATGCTCAGAACCTTTAGTAGAGCCAAGAGTTGGCATAGAAACTCCTACTTTGGGAAGGAACATGATAAAGAATCACCCATCTAAATAGATCATTAGAAGAAAAGACAAAGGTGTGATGCCAAGAAGCAGAGTAAATGAATAAATATGCTTGATATATCAAGTTAAGCCTAAGAATGAAAATGAAGCATGTAAAGATGACTATTGGAAATAGGCTATGAAAGAGAATTGGATCAAATAGTAAAGAATCAGACATGTGAATTGGTCCCCAGACCAACAGACAAGAATGTGATAGGAAATAAATGGGTATTCAGGAACAAGATGAATGAGCAAGGAGAAGTTGTAAGAAACAAAGCAAGATTGGCATGTAAAGGTTACTCACAGCAAGAAGGAATAGATTATGAGGAGACTTATGCTCCAGTGGCTAGAATAGAAGCTAAAAGATTATTCTTAGCCTATGCAGCACAAAAGAAATTCAAAGTATATTAGATGGATGTAAAGCCAACATTTTTGAATGGAGAACTTGAAGAAAAGGTATATATCAAGTATCTTGAAGGATGTCCTTTGACAAATGACAAACATATAGTATGCAGACTAAGGAAAGCATTGTATGGATTGAAGTAAGCACCATGAACTTGGTATGCAAGGTTGGAAAAACATTTGACAAAACTTGGATATAGAAAAGGTATGGTAGATAGTAATCTGTATTGGAAAGAAACTGATGATGGTTTGATGATTTTGGTAATATTTTTTGATGACATTATATTTGTAGGAAATGATGAAGAAAGTGAGAAGTTTGTAGAAGAGATGAAGAAATAATTTGAAATGAGTATTATAGGAGAGATGAAATATTTCCTAGGATTATAGATTGTACAAAATAAAGAAGGAATCTTTATTTATCATACTAAGTACTTGAAGTTTTTACTTAAAAGGTTTGGTTTGGAAACATGCAAACCTATTGGAATGCCTATGGTAACTAGAAACAAGTTATGTAAAAGGATGAGACACCTACTATTGAGAAAAAGAAGTACATATCTATGATTAGAGGATTGCAATATTTGACTCACACAAGGCCGGATAGACAAAATGTAGTTGGAGTTATTACAAGATTCTAGGATAATCCTAGAGAATCACATTATGTAGAAGTAAAAAGGATATTTAGATATATGAAGGGAATATCTGAGTTCGGATTATGGTTTGATAGATCTAATGCTTTTACTCTAAGTTCTTATATTGATGTAGATTGGGTAAGTAGTATGGATGATAGAAAGAGCACCAATGGAGGAGATTTCTTTATTGGAGGAAGATTGGATTCTTAGTTAAGCAAGAACCAAGATTGTACATCTCAAAGTATAGTAGAAGTAGAGTATGTTTCAGCAACAAATAATTGCAATCAAGTCATTTGGATAAAGAAAAAGTTGAAGGATATAAGGATAGAAATTAGTGAACCTATTGTTATACATTTTGACAACACAAGCATGGTAAATATGTTTAAGAATCTAGTGTTGCATTCAAGGACTAAGAACATTTCTATTAAGAATCATATGTTGAGAGAAAAAGTTGGAGAAAAGGAAATCATATTGGAGTATGTGAGCACTAAAGAGATGATTGCAGATATATTCACTAAGCCTCTTACCAAAGACACTTTTGAGTATTTGGGAGGTATTCTTGGGGTTATGCCCCTTCCTACATTAGAGTAGAAGATGAAAGAGTGCACCAATATAGTATAATAGAACACCATTGTTGTTTGTATTGAATATTGATGCTTCCTATATGGGGGAGTATTTGTGATGGATAGAGTCATCTAGGACTCTTGTTGATGTTGTTTTGAATAGTGCCTTTTTGACACTTGAGCTAGTAAGTATTAGTTGTTGCAGAGTTTGATGCAGTAGAGTTGGTTATCTTTGATATTGATGTCAATGGGGCAGAAGTTTGGCATGAAAAAAATTGTGGCAAGGAAGATGTTCAACATAATCATAGTATGTAGAATAATAGTTTGGTATAGAGCACATTGAGGTATATCAATGGGGGAGAATGAATGATGAAGAGGATTTGAAGACTAAAAGTCTTTTGTTGGTATTCTTGGAAATAGATGTTTTTCATCTATGTTACCATCAATGCCAAAGGGGGAGATTGTAGGAAGATTAGAAAGATTGATTGGAAGCATGAATGCTGATGATATTCCTATGAGGGACTACTACTATGATTATATGTTATAGTCATGGCTGAGTTTGTCATTGATGTCAATATAGCAAGTTTCCTGTGGTATCTAACAAAAGAATAATAGAAAGATCAAATTGGTATAGATGGATAGTTGAGTATTATAACCATTTGAGGTTATGGGAGATAATTTTGAGTATCTAGTATATGTAGTTAACATCAAAAGAAGAAAGGATAAGTCTAGAAGAAGTTATGTAAGTTTTGGTGATGTCTATTTTGAGATAGAGTTTACAGAAGCATGTTCTAGTAAACTTGTTATATATCTTAGTAGAGTCTATATCTTAAGGATCGAGGTTGAGGAGATGAAGAAGACATGTTGAGGATGACATGGCTAAGCTCACTCATCATAATATTGCATGTAAAAAGTTATTCATGTTGCAAGGTGAAAGATTAATGTTATTGCTAGGTGTAATGTGTTCTTAATGAGGTCTTATAATAATTAATTGAGAAGGACTAACAACCAACTAAGAGAATTTTTTATAGACTCAATATAAAGGAAGGACATTTTTCTTTATCATTATGGATGTGATGAAGTGGATTTGAATTATTGAGAAGTAGTAGTAAAGTGCAGAATGAAAGTTTGAGTAGAATAGTGCAAAAGTGAAGGAAACTTCATTACTGAGGTTTTTTCTTAGTGATATGAGGTTTTGTATTTTTATCCAAGGTTCATGACCTAGTCTATAAGTTCTGACTATGATTGGTCTGATTAACAAGATAGAGGAAAGAGTAAAGGAAAGGATAAGATAATGGTAAATTATTTGTTTGAGTAATGAGCTCTTCTTGTAGCTAAAATTGCATGCTTTGGTAGTGAGCTTTTCTTACACACATTGTACCATAACTCCTAACAGGGTTGGAACCTCCTAACAGGGATTCAAATTCTCCTAATAGGGACTCTATGTACTAAATGTTGTAATAAAATCCTAACAGGGTCCATCCTCTAACAAGGAATATTTATATTAGTACATCATCTTGAGGTCATCATTCCCACTGGGGTTTTCCCTCTAATCAAGGGTTTCCCTAGTCAACATATTTGGTGTAATTTTCTATGAGCATTTTATTATGGTTTTTGTTTACTTTGGTTGAATGGTTAAGTTTCTTTAAAGAAGAAAAATGTTTTAATTGTTGGATAACTGATTCAACCCCCCACAGCACCCCCTCCCCGCCTCCCCCCCACCCCTCGCCTCCTAGTTATCTTGGTGTACTATTGTTTCTAACACAAACTAACTCAACTTCGGCAATCTTTCTACACACTTAGGAACACCTTTTCTCTAATATCACTCGATTCAATGAGAATATAAGGGTACCCCTCCTAGAGGTAATTTGGATCCCTAAAAATAATGATGCAGGTGTATCAAGCTTAGATTTTGGTGGATTTGAGTTTTGCATGATTAGTGATGTGTTGGATATAAAATGGAGAATCTTGTCCTATGTGTGCATAGAGATTGGAGTTATCATGTTAAAGTGTGAGCCATTTTTACCTTGCTAATGGAGTTTCATTTTCTAGTTTTTGGGTTCCTATTGTAGGCTATGTAACTAATGTTTTTCAATGAGTTAGATAGTTAAAATTTCAAGAATTTAAGAGAACCTGGATTAATATTTATTTTCCAAGGTGCAACTCCTAATTCATCATGGTTTGGGAGATATGGCCATTTCTCTAATGCATTGATTTTATGGTAGTTTTGCAATGGGTTTCTATGCATGATTTTAAGGATGGATGTGCAGTTCTCATTGAGAAATAAGACTTTGAACACTTAAGGGATCGTAGAGAACATAAAGTAGTAACCTCATTTTAAATCACAAGTTCTAATTTAACCAGAACTAGGAGATATCAATTTTTCTCGGGTATCAATTTTTGGATAGTTTCGTGTGAAATGTGTGAAGCTTTCATCTTGTGTGGTTTCATAGGATGAAATAGTATCTTGTTAAGAGAGGGACATGTTATTGGGTCATGTGTGGACCTAAATATAACTTCTCATTTAGTTTTGTTCATGTTTGTTAGAGTTTTGGTTTACTCTTCCAAGGTGGACCTATATTGTAATTAAATTCTTCACCAGCCGACTTGTGGCTTAACTAGCAATATAAGGAGCATGTGTTGATGTATCAATCATTATGAAATTCAATTCATTCAGAGGAGTGAGAGGTATTTCATTAGGATTGAATCTTAAGTTCGGTACATAGTAGCTGAAGGGTGTATTTTCCTAAGTCTATGGATAGATCATTGAATGTAAGGCAGTTTACAATAAGATTGTGGTAGAGTTGAGAATTAGAGAAGAGATAGTAGCTACAATTTAGAAAAAAGGATCTTTCTTGGTAGCTTACTATCGTGGTGTCCACAACACATGCCCCATTCCTCACTAGGAATGGGGACCCCCTACTTTTCAACTCTCAAACTCATAGTTCGACAGTAAGAAGAAGAAAATTTGGTTAAAAGTTAGAATTTTAGAGTCAATTTGAAAAGACAATAAAATAAAATAAAATTGAAAAATCACAAAAAAATTAGAAATTAAAAAAATCAAAAAATTAGAAAACCCAAAAAGTTGAAAAGAAAATTTCAAAAAAAAAAAAAGTGTGTGTGCTCACCCCCATGTGCATGCGAGCAAGGTGTGCACCGTGCACCAGCTCATGCACTGAGGCGCGGTGCCCTTTTTGCTTGGCATACAAAGAGGGAGGGGTTATAAAACCCCTCTTTCCCCCCTTTCCCCCATCATTTTTTTCACTTCTTCTTGTGATGTGGTGAGCCCCTCATCCCTCCCCTTCATGTCTTCATGGATGAGCCATGTGCTTGGCGCTATTCACGTCGGTGTTGCGTGCCTGTGCTATGTGCGCTAGGCTGCACACTCCATGTTGTGTGCATTAGCACCTTACACCTGCGAGCCCTAAACTTGCCCTTGGCACTATGTGCACCTCTACATGCGGGCCTTGGCATTGCACACGTAGGTTTTTATTTTTGTTATTTTATTTTGTTAAATGTATTTAAAAATGAAATAAAAAATAAAATATATTTTATATAAAAATATAAAACACTTCAACAATTGTGTGTCTCATACCAACCAAGCGATGGGTATTTCTTGTGGAAATAGGATATTTTCAGTCTAGAAATTAGAGACCTAGACCAAAAAGTTCTCAACACTTTGCAAATCTTAAAAATTTGATTGTTTTAGGTGTTGTCAATTTGAAGTCAAAAATGGTGAGACATGATCCAAACTTCAACTAGTTCAAACAGGAGGGGTCTCCTTGAAAGGTTGCTAAGATCATTGTTTGGCATGAGAGTTTCAAAAAAGTTCTAAAAGAGGAATGTAAGGGATCTTCACAAGAGATTGAGTCCGAGAAATGACACCAATGTCTTGATTACATAGTCTAAGCATAGTCACGATACAAAAAAAAAGAAAAAAAGAAAGAAATATATAATGTTAAGTCTGAAGGATTCTAAAGATCTAAAATGACAAAAGATACGTTCTCAAAACAAAGTATCTTGTATTCAAAGTATTGTTCCATCTAAAATAAAATTTTGAACAACATGAAGCAATTATTCAAAAGCCAAAAATTAAAAGAGTGTGGCATCCTGCCAAGAGCCCTCAAACTAATTCTCTCATTTGGTCAAGCAATTGATTGATAAAAGCTTTTGTGGATATTTTGAATGAATGATCTGGAGGAGTGGAAGATCATTTTGAGTTGTTAGAAAACTTTGATTGACTACATCCTGACATGTCAAAGGGAATGAATACATAATGCACGTACTAAGTTTGAAGGTTTCAAAATTTGAGTTTTTGATTGAAGAGTCATCTAAAAGATGCTCAAGATGTTCAAAGTCTGGTTGGTGTTTGACACACGTTGGAGGAATGTTTGCTAATGAAGAAATGCCTAGGTCATTTCTTCCTTTTTTTGGGGCTATTTGTTGTGGTGTCCACAAAACACACCCCATTCTTCACTAAGAATGGGGACCCCCTACTTTTTCAACTCCTGGACTCACAGTTCGAGAGTCAGAAGAAGAAAATTTGGTTAAAAGTTATAATTTTAGAGTCAAAAATTGAAAAGAAAAAAAAAAACCATGACAAATCACAAAAAAAATTTAAAATTGAAAAAATAAAAAAATTATAAAACTCAAAAAGTTGAAAAGAAAATTTCAAAAAATAAAAATAAAAGTGTGTGTGCTCACCCTCGTGTGTGCGAGCCAAGGCGCAATGCCCTTTTTGCTTGGTGCATGGAGAGGGAGGGGTTATAACACTCCTCTTTCCCCCCTTTCCCCCATCACTTTTTTCACTTCTTCTCATGACATGGTGAGCCCTTCATCCCTCCCCTTCATGTCTTCATGGATGGGTTGTGTGCTCGAAGCTACACATGTCGGTGTCGCATGCTTGTCTTAACACATTGGGCTGCACTGGGCTGTGCACTTGGTGCTACTAGCATCAATACTGTGCACCCACGCTGCATGCACTGAGCTGCATGCTTGGCACTACTAACACATGCTAGGTTGTGTGCTTATGCTACCAGTGCTAGCACTGCGTGCTCATACCGGTGCACATTGGGTCACGCACTTTGTGCTACACATGTCGACGTTGAGCACCTATGTGCCCCACTATGACCTTGGCACTGCATATGCCTCTACATGTGGGCCTTAGCGTCATGTGCACAAGTTTTTTTTTTTGTTATTTAATTTTGTTAAATGTGTTTAAAAATAAAATATAAAATATAAAATGTTTAAAATATATATATATATATATTTAATTTTTTTTTAAAAAATTTATTTTAAAAATATAATAAAAAATAATAAAATCACCAAAAGGGGATCTTTTTTTACTTATGTTTTTGTTTAAACTTTTTAATGCTATCTATGGACTAATGATGTTTTCTCTTGCAATGTGCAGGTAATGTAACCACATGGCATCCACATCCAGAGTAGCACCTAAGCCAATTGTATTCAAGTTCCAAGGTGTACCTTCAAAAACAAGATTCCACAATGACTATGCTAAGATTAGGGATACCAACCTCAGACACATGGCTCTAGGAGATTTTTTGAGAATTTGTAACAAGCCAATGGAGAGGTCAGCCTTGGTATTTGCATTGATCCATTCCATATTAGTGAGCGTAGCGTCACATCCTATGTTAGTACAATTAGCTAAATTAATCATGGTCCTATCACAACACTTTGTGCCTAATGAGAGGGTGGTCAAAAAAATCTCAGGGGAAGTGGTATTGGATTTGCAACCTGATAACATTGAGAAGGTTTTCCACCTACCAAAAGTAGAGCAACTCATCCAACTTTCCTATGAAGTAGCTGAGAGATGGTACAAGGAGCATCAACAAGAGGCCATTGACATTATACAATCCTTGTACCTCATTGAGAAGCCTACTCGAGGAAAGATAACAAAAAAAGTGGATATGAATTGAGGATACATGAAGGATGACATTGGATACTCGATCATTCTCCTAAGTAGAGTCATGGGCTTACCTGTAGCAGGTCATCTCACTACATTCATAGTCAACTTCATTGAGACCATCAGGCATGCAAGGATACCACTAGATTGGGCCACCACATTAAGTGAAAACTTGTGTGAGCAACTAAGGATGGTGAAGGATAAGAATTTTTATATGACTTCTTATATGGTGTACCTACTTGCAATGAAGGCAATGAACTATCCTAGTTTGTACAAGAAAGATAGTATGTAGGACCCCAATGCTTCGCCATACATAGTCTACCCTCGGTGAGGAAGAAGCTCTCAACGCAGAGCAAGGAGTATAAAATTGTGAATGATGCATTTATCTTTGCAATCATTTGTTTCATTAAGGGAGACTATGGGAAGAGGTTATCTAATGAAGCCAAAGTGCAAATCATGACTCCCAAAGCCTATTTCATTCAGTTCAATACATTCACGTATCTTTGGGTAGGTGGTGCATCCATCAATCCTTAGAAACTTTTGAGATACCCAAGTGACAAGTTGGTACTATTGGAGATCTCTAGGAAAATTCAGTTAGCCTATGAGAGGATCAAGAGACAACAGAGACCTTGTTGGACATGGCCATTGGTCATAGGAGTATATCAAGTGAAGAGGAAACAGGATATTTTAACCTTCAAGTGGGAATGGGAGAACTATCCCCTTGAAGAATACAACTCTCCTCGGCCATATTTTGATAATGTTGGAAAAGTAAAGAATCTTGTATGAAAGGACTTCTATCATGAGGATGCTATTGAAGATCATTGGATGAACACCACAAATGACTATGATGTCTGCATCAGAGACTATTGTAGGATGACTTTCTATCTAGCAGAAAAGACTCTCCATTTGACCATCACTGATGAGATAAGGCTACAAGACTCTAAGGAATTAATAGATCCCCTATTCAGTGTAGAAAAGGTTGGTGAAAAACCCATTCTAAATGCAAAAGTTAATAGAGAGGAAGGAGATGACATCAATCATCGAGCAAGGCATGTCATCAAAATGACAAAGAATTACATCAAGAAACCTTTTCCACTTGAACCAATTCCAGATACAGTGATCTTCCATGCACATGCTTGCCTAGAAAGGGGTAATGGAAGGAAAGTCACAATTCCTACCTTTACACTCCAATCTCCTATTAGGCCAAAGATAGTCTACTAGCTTGATCACCCAGTTGGATACTATCACCCTCCAGAGAGGAAGGGAAAGAGGAAGAGAGCCTCTCCTCAAAAGATTCAGATAGAACGTGTTGTAGAACTTGTGTCTACTCACTAGTAGTTATATTGGAGTTACTCAAATCTAGGATGAACCTTAGTTGCCTCCTATTGTGCCAAGATAACTAGAAGAAGGAGAAATTCTAGAGACTTACATTCCTTTTGTACAAGGAGAGCCTGTTTCTCCTTCTATCTTGAAGATACATAAGAGGATCAAAATTAAGATGAAGAAGAGGCAAAGGATTAGTAGAAGATTAGTGCCTACTCGATCTATTCGCAAAACTGTTCTAGAGGAAGAAATAGATGAGAAAGAAATAGAATCAAAGGAGGAGGAGGAACAAGTGCCCCTACAAGGAGGAACTTAGCTAGTAAAAGCCTTAGAGCTGTAAGAAAGAAAGAGTGCCATGAGTACCCCAAACAAAACTTGTAGAAATTTCTTCTTTGGAAGATGAGGTGCAACAGTGGGTGAATGAGCAAAGGGAGCAAGGTGAGGATGTTTTCTCTATGAAAAATTTTGATTTCATGCCCATGTGTATAGAGTTAGTTAGGGATAAGATTAGAGACACCCCTACAAGTGAACTCCAATAGGAAGACTGGATGTAGATGTCGCTAGATAAACAAGGTCTTGATCTTACTCGTCCATCTCCACCACAAGTTATGATGTTAGATAAGGGTTTAGTAACTCCACCAACTCCAAGTTCAAAAGAGGAACGAGTTCAAAAGGAACCATCACCACAAGAGCAACCAAAACTGAGGGTACTAATGAAGCATCAAAGAATGGATAGATGGTAGAATATACACAATAGCCTTCCCAAGATTCTTAGGAGCAAGCTAAAGGATCTACAAGGACTGAAGTTATAGAAGGAGAGTCCTCACAATAGGAGGTGACTCCAAGAAAGAGTTATAAAGGGAAGGAGGTAGTTGAACACACCCCTTCATCATCAAGAGCCAAGGTTGTAGAGAAACACATTTTGAGATAGTTTTGAAAGGAGATAATGAGGAGTGCTAAGCTTCAATTCTATGCTTCAGAGGATGATATTTGTGATATTGTAGAGATCTTAAACAAACTTGAGTCTCCATTACATGATGCAATGCCATTCACATTTGTCACTACCATATAGAACCAAGATTTATTTGCACAAGTGGCTCTCCCTCCTAAAGGTACAGATGTAGAAGCTATTAGTATTGAGGATTATGAAGTGAAGGATGTTATGATGGGAAAGCCTACATGGGATTCAGCTCAATAAATTATGACTATGGGAGTCAAAGAGGTTCTTAGGCACATGGAGCAAGATGAGATTGAATTTTTAATTCTTTGAAGGAAAGTTGAGATCCTAAAGGGATATCTAGATGGAGTTGTTGGACCTCTTGATCCTGAGCATCCCAAGGAGACTCTAAATACCATTCTTAGAGAAGCGAAAGGTGTACGACTCAATCCATTTTTGAAAGCTTGTCAAGAATGGTGAGAAAGCCTTTAGGATAGAGGTATTACCACAATCATAGGGAATTTGAAGTTACTACATACTATGTAAGAGAAATTGAATAAGATCATAACAATTTTGAGGCAAGACTTCAGTATCATGGATGAGGTGTGGGCATGGAGCAAATATTTGTAGACTTTACAACCCATAAAAGGGAAAAGGTACCACACTTTGATAAATGTATTTATTGGAGAAGAGCTAGATTTAATTGATGATTAGATTGAGAAGATAGCAAATGGAAATAAAGTAATGGAAATATTACGCGAAGAGATCCATCAGCTCAAGGACCAAGCCCGAGAGTGAATTTTGGAAGCAAAAAAGTTGTATAGTGATGCATGTTTGGACATTTTTGAAGATGAAGAATGAGAGAACCTATTTCCAATTGAGGTAGTAGTAGAAAATTTAAAAAATACATTAGAGGAAGCATCTAGTGATGAAGATATCAAACAGGCCTTCAAGATAGAGGAAGCACTGTTAGAGTTGGACCAAACTTAGAGACTTTGCAAAGACTCAAATTGAGGTGGATAACTATAGATAGAAGGTCAAGGATAAATATGAGGCTTTAGATCTTCCAAATGTGGTCAAAATTACTAAGATGATAGAGAAATTCAAGGGAAAACATCCAAACATAGCTTTTAGATGAAGAAGAAGAAAACCCAAATGCCAAAATTTCAATTTTGACACTCTGTAAAATTTTAAGTTTTTCACCCAGTAGAGGTCTACAGGTCTACAGCTCCGCAAGTCTATAGCTCTACATTTTAATGTAGGTTTGAAACTCCACATTTTCATATAGGTCTACAACTCCACAATTCAAAAGTTCACCAATAGTTAACTGCTAGTTCCAAAAATAGCACCTTCCATGCATTGGTAGCACATTTTGATAGTAGTTTAACTCCGACATATGCCTAGTGAAGGACCAACTTCTATTTTTGGGGCTTCCATGCACTTCCACTTTGACTGATGTTTTCCTCCTACTTTCTCTTTCATGCTTTCTTTGTTTCTAAAATGTAAAGGGCTCATGCATCCAATTAATGAATAAAATATGGATGGATTCCCTCTAAGCACAAAATTAATGGTTAGTTTGTATATATTTAGTTTGTTTTAATTTTTAAAAAACATTTTATTGCATGAAGATATCTCTCACTCTCTGATAGCTCCTTTTTCACTAATGAGAAATTTTTGCATTTTTGTGTTGAACATTTTGAATTATTTTTCTAGGGTTATGACTATGTCTTTCCATTTACAATTAACCCTAAAGAAATGCATAATCTCCTTTTTCCCCGACCCTAGGACATATAAGTGAGTGGGTTTTCATTTTTTCTAAAGAACATTATTTTCTATGATGTTAAGATGGAGGGTTAGTGGAATATCATAGGCAAGCATGAAGGCTTTTCGTGATATCATGATTAACATTGTATCATGTTATCGAAGATATGATTTTGATCTTTTACGATCTTGTGATGTCCTTTGTGTTGCAAGATCGTATGGTGTAACAAGGTTTTTTTTTGATGTTGTGATAAAGTGTTAATCATGACATTGGGAGTAGAGCATAAGGGTGGTCACAAACCTATGATACAGACATCATTTTCAAATTGTAAATCAAAGGACAAAGATCTGTGATCCTACAGTGCCTATCGCATGATCGAAGGGTTCAATTTTGAGAATTAAGACACTATAACAAAAGGTTTGTTATGTGATTGTGTAAAGGGTCAAGGCATGTTGTGATGACATGACATTCTATCATAATAATATTTTAGGGGTCATAAAGGAAAATAGATCATGGGTTGTTAGAATAGATGCCAGTTTCCTATTTGAGCGAGGCCAATGTATATGTGCTAGATGTATTCCTTGTCAGAATTTGTGGGAAAAAATGTTTTTAAGTGGCATAGTGGCTTCTAGTCTCCAATCTTATGATAGGTCCTTCATCATGAGATCTTAGGGCTTTGAAAGGGGTTTTGCAATGTTACAACTAGGGTTTGTTTTAAGGTCGCACAAAAGGAAAATTAACATGCTGATGTTACGATGCAATGATTTTAAGGTGACTGTAACATCATAGAAGTATGATCATAGGGAAAAAGAAGGTGACTTACGATGCTCCAAAACTACTTGTTGTGAGATCGTAGAACATGATGGAGTCAGTTGCCAATGCTATGACAATGATGGAAATTGTAAGATCGTAAGGGGTCTAGCCACTTTTTATGATTGGCTGATATAAATTTTAAGGGATGTCCTAAGATCAAAGAACCATTAATAATATGTTGCGATGTTATGAAAGGTATTTTTAGACACCTTGTCATAATATCATCAAATCCAATCTTTATAGGAAACATAATGACAAGAAAAGAAGTATGGGCTTCTTAGCCAATCAGATTTGAGGGCAGTACAAAAAGTGCATAGTTGGAATTTAATAGTGACACTCCATGAAGTCAATAGAAAAGATTGAGATCATTTTTCAAGCATGTCAAAATCAATGCAACTTAAACATTAGTCTAAGCATATCAACTTATAAGATCTTCCTTTCCTATTGTCACTGTTCATCATTTGCATTAACAAAATTTGAGTTTATCTTATGTTTTTCTATGCATTTTGGATTGTTGTTTCAAAAAGCCTGTAGTAGATAGTATATTTCTAATTATACATAATTTAGTTGCAAATTTGCAAAATGTCAAACTAGGAAGTAGAAGAAATCTAAGACTTAGAAATGGCAGTATCAGAGACATCAACCTCGAAGGGAGTTAAAACTAGACAGAAGAAGCCTAGCTAATTCCTAGAGGAGTGGATAAAGTTGTTTCTAGGATCTACAAATGAAAACTCTATTGATGACCATGCTTTCTTTGATCCATATGCTAGATGCAGAGATGCCAAGTGCCTCGATGTCACTAGTTCTGAGCTCTTCTACTTTTTCTATTGGAACAGGGAGAAGAAGGTCCCTTATGTAATCCATGGAAGAAGAACCTTGCCAAATTGATTTTCCTAGAAGTTTTTATGGATGTGGATTTGATGAAGGCTTTGTTCTAATGCTATAACCCTGCAACCAAATCTTTTTATAGGAGGGATGGAACTATTCTATCTACCCTAGACCAAGAATCTTTCATTGAAGATTTTGGATTAATTGGAGGAATGGGTCTACCTGTAGACTTGAAGGACTTATAGAGGAGATTTGAGTATAACCCCAATGCTTTCAAGAGCTTCATTGCTACAACATATTCATGGTGATTAGAAGAAGGTGGGTGATTACCCAAAGAAGGTACAAAATAAAATGTTTGTGGATAAATTCAAAAATTATTTTGTCAAGACCATATATCGTGTTGACAAGGTTGTAGGAAAGGATGGGTCTGATGAGGTCTATGGGGCATACTACATAATTGCTAGGGATGTACAAGATGCCTACCATTCCTATGAATATGACTATGTCAATCATATATTGGATATAATGAGGGATAACATTGCTAGAGCAAGGTCTAGAGATATGAGAGAATTCACTTTCCCTTACTACTCTCTGCTAATGAACTTGATTCTCTATAAGAATGTGGGATACATCCGCCCTAATTTTATTAATCAAACTTCTAATTTAAATGGAGACTTGCCAGTGCAGCTATGGACATGAGAATGGGATAACACTTATCATTTTTTTGATTTTGTTTCCTTTTTCAATAATTTTAGTGTTGTTATAATGAAAATGTTAGACCTAGGGTACTTGAGGGCCCCTAAAGTTTTAAAGGCTCTTCTAAGATTAGCCCTGCTGCCTAAAGGAAAAATATTAGATCATAATTAGGGGGATATTTTCTTGTTTCCTACCATTTCTTTGATGAGAGTCTATGGTTGTCCCCAACCACCAATAATTGAATTTATTTGGCAATTATTCATGGTTAATAAAGAGTATCTAGGCCTTAAGGTCCATAGGGGAACCTTTTTGTGTAGATGTTTTAAAATTGGTGATTTTACCATTGCCAAAGAGGCCATAGATTCTGTTCATTCTTTCCTACACCACTACAATTTATGCAAAAGCCCATATAGAATGTATGACTTTGAGGGATGGATGAGGGCAACATTGAAATAAATTAGAAGCTATGTATTGCCCGATCCCAAGGAGCTTCCCCATGAAGAAATCATCCCAAACATAGTAGCATAAGGGGAGGTAACTAAAAAGCTTGCAAAGCTTGATGATGTTCTAAGGGTAGAAAAGGAATTGAAGAGAATTGATCCCCAATTCCATGGTTTTTACATGGATATCCCTTACCCCTAGAGAATTAGAAAGATGTTCATGGACCATGCAAAGATAATGGCTAAAATGCTAGAGGGTCTAATGGGAGAGGAAGAAAGAGTGTTCCTTGATAGCTCGGAACCTAATGTGGCCCTTGAGGTTGAGGAGGAAGATGCACCCCAGGCATCATGGATGGCCAAAGCAAATAAGAGGCAAAAAATTGCGCAAATCCCTCCAAAAGTCAGATAGAGGACCCTACAGATTTTACCAGGAAATAGTCAGTATTTTATTGACATGAGAAAAAATTATTTGCAAACTAGAGCAAATGCAACTAAGAACACCCTCACTAATTTGGAGTTGGTAGAATCAAGATTAGATGATAGGATTATCCAGGCCCAACAATTCCTAGAAGATGATGAATTCATCAAGTCTAGTGAATTCAAAAGTTTCTTATATAAGATTAAATAGAGTGAGCTTGTTTTGAAGATGAAACTAGATGAATCTAATGAACATGTATTGGAATTAATTGAGAAGCTATAGGCCTATGACCCTAAAAGCAAAGTAATGACTTTAGAGGAGGCCATAGATCTAGTGCAGAGGAGTGGTGTGTTGTTGGTTCTTGGATGGGACTTGGAGCAAGCATTCATGTTGGATCAGATTTGGAGGTAGGAAAGTATCATTTCCTATGAGGCAATTGGTGCAGATGGATTGAAGGAGGGATTGGTTTCAACATTGATACCAAATCCCTAGCAGTCTAGAGCATGGCCCCTACTTCCAACAAGCCAAAATTGATGGATGTACATAACATAGAGTAGGGCAATATGATTATATGAACTTTATAGGAGACCTTTTGCATAGAAATATCTAAGCCACTAAAAGATTATTCATTCATGAATGAGGCTAAGGTGGAGGAACTTGAAACAAGAGTGGCCCATTTCATACATGATTACATTGATGTTAGGAAGTTCTATGAGAATGAGCTTAGGTGCTATTGGTTTGAATTTTTGTATGATAAAACTCCTCTGTCAAGGAATAGAAAATTCAAATTGTCTCCATTATTGGTGAGTAGGGTTCCTAGATAAGTCATATTTTTGTTAGCCTTTGAAATTTTTTGTTAAAACCCTGTGTCCCATTCCATTTAAATTTTTTCCCTGGCATGAAATTTAAAAAAAAATAGAAGGATAAGTGAATATTCTTTTCCAGCCCATGTTGAGTTTGTTGTTCAATCCTTGTGAAAGAAGTTTTACCCCACCATCGGATCCTTTTGAATCTACGATCATTGTTAACTCACTATGGAAAAATGCTCGATTGTTACATATAGCGAGTTAGCAAGATTGATGACACATGTCCTTGGTACTGAAAAGTGAAACCTGGTGCTGAGAATTATGTTAACATGAGGTAAATTTTGGCACATGCTATGTTCTAGGCTTATCAATTTTAAGAATAAAAACACATGAAGAAAAATGTGAATGGTGTCACCGGCATCCAAGTTTTATCGACAATTCGCTAAGTCGCTATCTAAAAAATCCATGCGACTTGCCTGTGGCTACATAGTGAATGACTAGATTTTGCAAAAAGGCAATGTTCTTTCAAAAGGTTGATATGACTACGAAAGTTCCCATGCAATATTATAAATGTGCACGACCACCTTCTCTGACACCAACATTAATTGGTAGGGTTTTTCAATCAATGTGTGTTTTGTTTTCTATCACCAAAACTGAGAATCCATCAAAGGTCACTATATCACTGGATGAAATAACACCACTTTTTTTGTAGTGACATAGCGAGGACCCAATCATTGCAAAACATGATGTTCTTTTATAACTAGAAATGATTTTGAAGATCTCAAAGAAAATCTTATGCAGACTTTGCTTTTACTTCTGTGCAAGTTGAGCTTTATTTCCTAATGTCTCTTTACCAGGAGGTCACTGTATCACTTGATAGATATTTAATGTTTTTCCGATAGCGATGTAGCGACCCACTTGGAAGACACAAATGTAACAAGGCCAACAACATGTGATGTCATTAAAAGATAAAAGAAGAGTACATTTGTGTGCTAGCATGTTCAGCCATCTTAGCGATAGCAATATATGGACCCACTCCCCATGTATAAAGAACACAAAGAATTCTAATCATTAGATCAAACCAAGATCAAAGGCCATTGTTAATTTTCTAAGGAAAAATGCTTAAAAATTAGGTATAGTGAGTTAGGGAGTGATGACTCACCACTATTACAGTAAATTGCTATCTAGAAGATCAAGTATTGATTGACAGTGCTCATTAACTCACTATGAAAAGATGTGCGATGAATAAGTATAGCAAGTTAACAAGCGAGGGACCTAGCATTGTTTTTTTTAAATTCATTTCAAATATCTTCCATATGATCAAAGCAAGATCAGTGGTTATCATTAGCTCGCTATGGAAAGGTGCTCGAAAGATAAGTATAGCGAGTTAGTGAGTTGATGACATGTGTCCTTGGTCATCCATGGGCCCAGTTTGAAATGTCAACTTTGAAGGAAAGATATAGATGGAGGAAGTTTATTGGTTTGAATGCTAGCATGCTAAAAGGAACATTGAGTCAGCCTAGTTTTCATTCCTTAATCATATGATTTCAAAGATCGACGACACAGGTTTAAATACTAAAGGTAGTGGCACTCTGCATATTAATGAGATATGAAAAGTTTTGCATGTGAAAAGAAAAAATAGAGTGTAACTTATAAGATTTTCTCTGTTGCACCTTATGTGAATAAAGATTTGAAGTCTTTTCTAAATAGGATCATTTACTAAGAGGATTGTGTAGATTTTGGCATGAGTGCCAAATAGCATAAAAGAACTACAGATAAGAGATTTCCAAGTGCATAATTTACTGTAGTCTCTAAAGTATTGTAGTCTTGCATGGTATAGCAAAAATGGCTCCAAAGAATTCACTAACTCTTAGACTGTGGATAGCAGAGGGATTACTTGACAAGAGTAATTTGATCCCTAGTGTTTCTTCATCTTCAATTAATTTAAGTTTTTTTGAAAGATGGTTTGCAGAGAGGAATTTTTTGGTCTCGTATGTCAGTGTGTGGAATTTTGATCAAGGAAGACTAGTAATCCCATGTGTTTTTATGGGTTGAGATCAAGCTACTAAGGTAATGAGGGGAGCAAAGAGTAGACTTGATAAAATAAAAATCCTGTCAGCAATAACACCTTTCTCTAAGGAAATTTTCAAGATGGAACACTTCAATGCCATGGTAGCAGAAGTATGTAGGAGCTTGTGCAATTTTTTTAGAGAAGGTGAAGAAGATTTTATACCCATGGTTTGCATGCGAATAGTCCCTCTGACTTTTGGTTAGTGTATGCCTTTTTGTGTCAGTAGGTGACAAATTTTGGTTGAAAGCTAGTTTTGGATGCAGGCGTGGTTGGCTAAGAAAAAATTTCTCATTTTTTTGTATTTGACAGCCACATTGTTTCCATGCTCGAGTGTTGTTTCATAAGGGTTAATCCCATTATCTTAAGGAGTTGTGTTAATCAGTGAAGAGTGGGAAGTAATGGTGTTTCTCCCAGTACTGTAATAATGGTAAAACCCATGGGTTCAAGTCAGTTTGCAATCATCAGAATAAATTTTGTCAGGGACATGCTTAGTAGTTACATATACGATAGAATCACAGTTGGAGTTAAATCAACAAAAGGAGTGATAGATGGAAGCTCGCAAGAGAATATATGATTTGCATAACTTCCTGTTAATCATTTTTCTTTTTTGGCAGATGTATGCATCTTCTTCTTGTAAGGGACACCTTTCAGTCACATTTTCCCTTTGCTTGTTGCAACTCATGCCTATATCAGTGAGTTTCCAAGGAAATGTGATGGTTCAAATTCTATTTTTCTAAGTGATATACTTAGTCTATTTTTGGTCCATTGTTTTGAGAAAAAAATTTGTGGTATATTTTCTTTGTCAGATCATGAGAATACATGAATATAGAATGATCTATGCTTCTTTCTGAAGGTCATTCTGAGTTTATTGTAAATTGTATACAATTTTCAAAGAAAATGAATACAAATTATGAGTTGTCCCCATATTATTTCTTACTGTCTCCTTTTGATTACTTGGTTATCTTGATGTTGTATGAGTAAAGGCTTATGCAATTGAATGCAATTCAGATAGGTTGTATATCTATTCATCATTGCTATTAGTTCAATAGATTAAGTAAAAGCTTTGATGAATTTGATAAGGTTGTTGTAGTAGTGGAAAGGATTTTGAATGATCAATTCTGATAAGAATTGCTGATGAAATTTTTTGTAAGGAAAAAAATTAGATCTGCAAATTTGTAGTAGACTCTAAAACCTAATGGATTAGACACTGATCAAATTTGATCCAGCTGTAAGAGAAATGTGTCACAAATGGTTGTCAAAAATGCAGAATTAAATCAATTTTACTTTTATTTCCTGTAGATCTTCAAAGTTGCCCAGTACTTGTTTGCATGGAATGTTTTAGCTTCAGTTAGCCACTATTGCTAAGAACACCTATAGATGTATAGAAGAATTTTTGGCCATATCTATTTTATGGGATGTGTTTATCAAATTATCAAGAATTGTGTATATATTTTAGGATTTGAGACGAGAATTAGAATGAAACTAAAATAATCCTCATACAGTTTTCCTAATATTGAATCATCCTTGGGTATACCGACCCTAGTTTTGCAGAGCCAGAAGAGTAGAAAACCATCCTTGGTTTTGTTGAAGTTGGGCCCAAATGCTTTGCACATACAATTGTTAATAAGAATTAGCTAGTCTTTAGATTGTGTGAGTAATGTCATCTTGGTATTGAGAATTTTGTTGTTCAATAGTTTTTAGTTTCTTTTTTAAAAACACCAACAGGTGCAACCATAAATAAAAAATTGTTGAGCTTGAGGAAAAAATTCATGGACTTGAGGATGAAATCACATCTCTCAAAGAATAACAGGCACAAGAAGAATAGAGGATGGCTCTAGCAAAGACAGAAGAGGGGCAAGGAACATCAATGCTAGTCAAAGACACTACTAAGGCCCTGATTCAAATAGAAGAGACAAAGGATGATGATTCATCACAACCAAGAAGGATGCATATTAATACTCAATCAACTCAACAAGGAGGAGATGTAAGGACAAAGATCCTTAGGAATATGGTGAGCCATAGGGTTGGTATTTTGAAGAACATATCACAATAGGCCCACAATTCTTTTGTTACTTTACAAAGTGTTGAGTAGCTCTACAATGAAGCACTCTCATGGTTAACACCTTCTTTTGGTCTATGGGGTGCTTATATTCAATTTTTGGATAGACTAATTATATTGATGGCTAAAAAGCTAGACTTGCCAGACAAAATTTTCACCATGAAGGAGAGCCTAGAAATGGTAAGAGAATTAAGTAGCTTCTGTACTAGTAAACTGCAACTCATACAAGAAAAATTAAAGATTTTATCTGAGGGAGTAGAGCCTTGTTTACCATTAGTGCTAGATGCTACCAATGTAGTAAGAGATTGGTTGGAGTGGTTAGCTTCTTTGGATAACATTTTGACTAAAGAGACTACATCAAAAATTTTTGAAGATATGTCTGATTCTCCATTCCATGCTTTAGTTGATTCTCTTTTCAAGGTAGAAATAAATTTATATAAATTTATTATTGAGTCAAATGAAATCATGGATGCCAGGTGGACCAAGGCTACTCAAGATTTACAATAAGTAAAGAATACCGACTGGCCCACTAAAAGGGAGATTTATGTTTGGGAAGTAGTTTTTGAAATAAAGGCTTTACCAATGGGAGGTAGCTGAGATTTTGTTTACAAGGAAGATAAAGTACAAGGAAAAGAAAAGATCAAGGATTCAATATTAATGTTTTTCTACTTCCTCAGCTACTTATCTTTTTTGATCAATTTTTTTGGAGACTGATCTTTGTATTTATTATGTTCATCTTCCAAAATTTTTGCTTTCCATTAGAATTTTGACATGTGTCCTCCTCTCATTTGTAGCTTGTTACATTTCTATTTATCGATTCCCAAGATTTGAAGTAGAGGTCAGTTATCTATAGAATTTTCATATATGTCATATTTTTATTTTGCAATCTATCTAGAGTGTTATGGAGTTACTTGTGTAGACACCTAAAAACCTTTAGAAAATAAAGTATTTTTATTTTCTGAAAAAGTCCTGATGACATCATCATTTATTAATTAATTAATTAATTAATTTTTATGCCATTAAATTTCTTTATCTTAATTAAAAATATTTAATTAAGGAATCCCTCCCAAAAATGTTTAAATCTTATTTAAACATTATTTCCTTATTTATTAATTATTTAATTAATAAATTGACCAAAAATCCTAAAATAAATAAAAAATTTATTTTTTGCCCAAAAATTGGCCAATTTCCTTATGACCAATAACCTCTTCCAAAATCTTCTAATCCTTCTTTAATTTCGATTAAAGGCTAATCTCATCATTTCCTACCCCTAACCCCAACTCAAAATATTTAATTAAAATTAAATATTAATCCTTATGTTTATTAAAAAAGTTTTAATAAATATCTCCTCAACCCAAACCCTTGAAATAAATAAAACTTTATTTATTTCCTAAAAATCTAATTTATCCTCACCTTAAGAAGTTCTAGACTCTTCTAGAAAGTCTTCATCCTCATCCTAGGAAATTCTAGACTATTCTAGAAAGTCTTTATCCTCATCCAAAATCTAGAATCTTCTAGAAGATGTCTTTAAACCTAATCCTAATCCCCTCCTAACCTTGTCACATTCCCTAAACATGGGTTAAAACTTACTAACCCAAGCCAAAGTTAACAAATATCTCTTCTTTCACCCACCCTCATTAAATGCCATCCACTTGCCTATCCTTAAGCTAATCCTAAACCATCCTAATCCATCCTCTAATCATTTGCACAAGCCTAAACAAGCTTAAAACATTTCTAATCAAGTCCAAGTCGAATTTTCTCTCATCACCCTCAAAATATCTCAACCATAAAACTTTATGAAGTCCACTAGGTCATAAATGACTCTTACAAGCCCTTTTATTGCTCTTACAAGTCATTATGAGGGTCTTTATGAAGATTTTATCTCTTGAGCCTCCTTTGTTGACTCATCCTTGCCCTTTCCTCCATCCTCTCACCATGTGACATGTGTCACTCCTTGATTGGCTATAAGGAAGCACAATCCATGTGCTCTCCTCTCATGCAATCTGAGCCTTCCATAAGCTTTTTCCCATCCTTGCATCTTAGCCCTCAATCCCTCAAGCCTCTTGCCTATAAATTGGATCCTTCCCCTTTGCAAAATAACACAATCCATGAAGTAAAGTTATAATGCTATTTTGAGAGCCAAATCCATACTAAAGCCATCTATCCACACCAAAAATCCACAATCATCCATTGAAGTCCTTTTTGAAGCATAAAGCTTGAGCATACATCCTATCTATTTAGACAAAGCTACTCAACAAGAGAGCTTCTTATTGAGAGAGCCCATTAATGGCTCATATTCTCAATTAAGAGCTCATCTTAGTCTATCTTGAAGTTTATGAATTTTGTTTAGTTTGTAGAAGCTTTATTTAAATTTGGTTTCTATTAGCATACTAACATTTTCTCATATACATTTTGGCACGCCCGGTGGGACCCCGCATGGGTCATCTTCATTAGCTTTTTTAGTCAAGTTTTGTATGTCATTTGCTGATTTTGGCTAATTTTTCTTGTTTTTGTGATTGGTAGGATTGTATAAATTGGTTTTGTAGGTCTACATGAGCATGAAGAAGACAAAGGAACTCATAGTCAATCTCATAGTGTTTGCAGATTTTTCAAGCTTATAGGTGGAGAAAGCACTTGGGATTATTCTTCCTCTTCTTGTCTATATTCTTCTTATTCCATCTACTTCTTCTTCTTCTTCTTGTGGGAGATCTTGGCCATTTTTTTTTGTTAAGGAAGCAAAATCATACACACTTCTTTTTAGTACTTAAAATGAACCCCCAAATCATACTTAAATCCATTGAAAAACTAACAATTTGCAAAAAAGAAAAAATCTTTTAACAAGTGAAACTAAACCAATCTAATCATTTGCATCCTTGCAACATCAAGGTTTTAGATGCATTCATGCAAAATTAGGAACACTTCATTTTTGGGAATTTAAAAAGAACTTCAAGTTTCTATTTCAAAAGGTTCAAAATCAACACTAAGTGCACACTAAAGTTCTTTTAAAAAATTTCATGAAAACTAAGAGTCCTAAATGGTTGCCAAAAATTGTCCTAAAAGCTTTGTTATTTGTTCCAAACAAATGTCTTATTGCAAAATCTTGAATGTTTCTTAGGATTTTCATGCATCAAAACAATCTAGGAATATCATTTTTGGGCTTAAAACATGCAAACTAGAACACAAAATTTTGAATGAAAACCAAAGTCCAAAGAGTCATTTTCACTTTTGAGTCCAAAACAAAATCTTAAATGATCTAAGGTTAAAACAAAGCACTTCAAAGTTCTTAAAACAACACACAAAATCTCAATCTTGAATGCTCAAAAGAAAACACTTGAATGTTTAACCACTTGTCTTTGAATGCATGTTGCTAAAATCACTCTTGAATGCCATGGATTAAAATCAAATTTTCCTTGAATGCATGATTAAAACAACAAATCCAATCTTGAATTCTAAGGATCAATTAACCATTGCAATATCAAACACTTCATTTGGAGCTTCTAAAAATTGAACAAAAAAAATCTCTTTTTGCAATCTAGGTAAAGTTTGATTTTTGGACATTTAAGAAACCTTGTTAAGTTAAAATACAAATTTGCAAAAATCAATTTGAGTAGTTCCTTGGACTCACCTCTTTTCTAATCACCCATCAAATATTAACCATTGGTTGCAATCTCAGCGCCATTTATGGGGATGGGTCTACTTGAAAAAGGTGTTAAATGTTCCACAATCTAACTCACTCACTTGGTCTTTGAATGTTTGCTTTAACTTTATCAAAATTCTTAAATGATCAAAACTCTAGATTAAATCGATCACACTTCAAGTTTGGGCACTAAAATTGAACAACAACTGACGTGGAGAGCCTCCGGGCGCGCGCTTGAAATCGAATCTCACACACTTTTGTTTTGGGCTTAAAACAAACTCACACTCAATCTTGAATGCCTTAAAGAAAATTAATCGATACTTGACGTGGAGGGCCTCTGGGCGCGCGAGTTTGCTTTTGTTGACCCTAACTCTTCTTATTGTTTTCATTCTTCGATCGATTTACTTTTGTTGGCACTTCAAGTTGGAATAAACATTGTATCTTAAACATGAGTGCTTGCAAAGTCTAGATCAGAAAACTTAAGCATCAGTTGGTAAAAAAACAAGTGTGTTTTTTAGCCCAAGGTCATCCAAGTCTTCTCTCCCCTTGTCATCTTTCGAGGCTATCTTGGGTGCATAAGATTAGGATCCAAAACCTTGTTTCTTTTTAGGAGGCCTGCTTGGGGATTTCATCACCCCTTGGACGACCTCAACTCCAGCGTTCTGGCGGAGTATAAGAATCGGAAGGTGAATCGAAAGACACCTCTCTTGGGGTCAAGATTTTGTCACTCAGGCTAAGCCTCAAGGAACTTTATACCCTTGAGAAGTGAAAGAGGAGAAGTGGGTTACCGTTCCTCTCGGCTGTGTGACATCTTTTTGGTCTCATCTACGGATTTGGGCCTCACGTACCTTGGGTATATCGAGGACTCCTTAGCTAAGCCAACTGTCAACCCTGTAGACAACCATCTAGGATGTTAATGTGTTTGAGGTGACTGATCGAAACATTTGTAGAACATACACACTCCTTGGCGCAAGTATCACTTTCTGAGAATCAAAAACTTCTATCTGGTTGTTTCTATCTATTGCTTGATCTTTTATTTGTTGAATAAATATTTGCCAAACTTGGTCAATCCTAGCTTAGGGCATACTTAGCGTAGTCACTGCCTATTCCAGAAGTTGAATGAGTTGAGGCAAAACAACCAAGATCTCTCAAAGCCAAGCAGATTCAGAAATTGATGTCAGAGCAACCCAAGCCCAAACAGAAGTTCCACAAAGTTAAACTCAAACCATCTCTAGCATACCAAGAACTTTCAGCCAAGAGAAAAGAAATAACACCAAGCCCACGAATTGCCAAACTCCACAAAGTAGAGGCAAAAGCTACCGACGAAGCACTTCAAGAGGCCTGGTTAGAGCGCACCATCAAATTTAGCCAACATCCAGGAGTTAATCCTGCTTATGCCTTACCAACTAGGCATGATTTCTATGATTAGACACCCTTGTTTCTCCACATCTTCTTGGATAAGCTTCATTTTAGAGTCATTTTTGTAGAAAAGCCAGCCATCTTAGGTTATCCCCTTAAGCATTATTAGCTCATCCATATCATTTAGAATCAAACCATCTAGCCAGCAATCAAAACCTCACATCCAAGCCTTAAAAATTGTTGTCACTTTTGCCAAAAGTTTGCCACTCCTAAAAATCTTCCAAATCCATCAATCTCACCAAGGTTATCCCTTTGACAGAGCTTTGTCTAGGGTAATCCAGCTTTGTCACTTGTTATCCCTCATCACCTTGAGCTAAAGGTTGGGATCCACAAGTGGTCAATCTCGTGTTCTTCCTAAAGGATCATCAGTCTATCCTTAAGTTGACACAATCACCACCGAGCTTGCACATAGGAAAGCAGACCTTTCGTGCTTTGGCAACATATCTTTGAAGTTTGAATCTCCAACCCAATCCTCCTTAGGTTTTGTCATATAGCTTTGCCTTAACCTAGGAAATCATTTGCATAGAGAAGCCTTCCCGCTTTTGCATCCATCAGCATTATTGCATCTCATCCCTAGGAGCATTTTTCATGCCACCCGTCACTCGCTTAGCCAAGAAGAAAGAAACAATGGAGCCCTATCATTTGGATCGAACAACCTCACCCCCCTTGAGCACTCAGCCATCCTTCAGCCCAGAGAAAGCTATGCCATCATGTACTGACATTGAAGCTTTCATGAACCAACCAGGAAATGCAGTATTGGTAAATGCCATTATAGACAAGAACAAAGAGACAATCATGGCTAATTTTCGAAGGGAAAATGTAGGAACCTTTGACTTTGGAAGACCCCCTCCATTATCAGATCCATCTCACCCATTGTTTGGGCAGCTACCACCACCCATAGGCTCTTATGATCCAAATTATCCTCAATATATGCCAAAAGAAGAGCCTCCAGCCAATCCATATGATCCAACAGACCCAAACATACCATCATCCACCCAAGTTGAAATCTCCATGCCGCAAGCCAACCCAGCCACCACCACTCCATCCTTGGTTCATACCTCTCCGCTCCAAACCCCCTTTACCCAAAACAGCTCACCGTTCACCCCCTTCACTATTGCTGCTGCTGCTCCCCAACCCAGCCTTCCAAATCCACCCATCTCCCAAATCAGTGCTAGCATCTTTGGCCAACCTCAGCAATATACAACAGGGATGCCACCCATGGGGCCAAGTAATCAACCTTTCATCACCCCCAGCTTGTTCACTGTAGCCCAAAGCACAATCCCATCATTTCCATTAGGTCTTGGGAGCTCAACACCATTAGCCACAAATCTACAAGCTACTACCCTCACTCCAAAAAGCTATCAAATCCCACAAGCTACTACCAATTTTCTACCAAGCTCCCAAGTGACCCCAGCCCCTGCCACCACTCTACCAAGCTTCCAAATCCAACCACAAAGCTATCAAACCCCATCAGTTCCATTCCCAAGCTTTCAATTCCCACCACCTCCACCACCAACTAATCCATTACCTCCAATTACCAACTACTTTTCAATGCCACTTCTAGGAGGTAATCCACCACCCCAGCCAACCACCAATTATTTGCAGATACCATCCCAAATGAGGGCACAACCCACATATATTGGTCAAACCCCACAAGCCCCCCGATCCTTTCCCCAAGCCTCTCAACCATCTTATACCTTACCTCCACAAAGCAATCCATTTATCCCACAGCCAGCTTATGTTCCTCAATCCCAACCTCAAATCCCATATCAACAGCAAGCCTCGCAGCACATGCAGCAATATGCGCCACCTCCCCCTCAGCAACCTGTCATCCATCATGCAACTGCCCAAACAATGTACAATCCCTATCAGCAAATCCCTCATAGCCATCCATATTCAGTGGCCCCATCCAACACATACCTACCTCAAGGCACTCCTACATTGGGGGCACCCCAGCCATCACCTATCAATTCAGAATGGGAGCAAATGAAGATAGCTCTGAAAGCCATCCAAGAAGGGAATGATCCGAAGACATTCAAGTTTGAGAATGTGTGTCCTTACCCATTTGACAGAGCCATTACCATGACACCATTTCCCAAACACTTTGAGGTACCCAAATTTGACAAATTCAGAGGAAAAGGAGACCCTGTCACACATATCAAAGAATTTTACATGCACTGCCAGGACGTAGCATACAATGATGTCTTCCTCTTGCGCCTTTTTCCCAAAAGCTTAGCTGGACCAGCTCTTGAATGGTTTTATAGAATCCCCTATGGCACAATTAAAAACTTTGCTGAATTATCTGAGGCATTTGTAGCCCAATATGCCCATCTTGTTGAAACAGAGCTATCAATAGTTGATCTTGTCCACACCAAGCAAAAAGGTGGAGAAAGCCTTGCCGAATACCTGCAAAGATGGCAAACCCTTACCACCCGCATATCCTGCACCTTGCCAGAACGCCATGTTGAGAAAATGTTTATTGATAATGCCCATCCTAGCTTGGCTCACCACATGACCATGAACTGTTTGCAAACCTACAAAGATATCAAAGAGAAAGGAATGATCCTTGAGTAAGGACTCATTAAAGATGGTGTGGTCAAGCTTTACAAGGAAGCCAACCAAAATCAATCACATTCCAATGACAAGTCTAGGTATTGGAACAAAAACAAGCACGTTGCAACAGATGGCGTCACTGACGCCAGACATGTGAATATTGTTGGTCCTTCTCACAACCAGTCCAACCCACCATATCAACCAAAAAATCAACAAGCTATCAACTACCAACAACAGAATAACCAAAGCTATCAAAACCACAATCCAAGACCCAACTTCCAAGGGTCTAGCAATCAAGCTAATGCCATCAATGTAGCTGCAGGACAAAAGCCTAGATTCCAACCTACACCTAGAAACTATACACCCCTTGGTGAACCATTGGATGTCATTTTTGAGAAATTAGTCAAAGAAAACCTCATCAAATTTCCTCCTACCCAGCAAATTGACCCAAGCCAATCCAAAGCTGCATGGTACAAAGATAATGAGTACTGCAAATTTCATAGGGTAAAAGGTCACACTACCCTCAGATGCATGAAACTAAAAGACTATGTGCAGGACCTCATTGATCGGAAGGAAATCACTGTTGGTGCCCAAACCTCTCCCAATGCAGGCTTACAGATCTATCAAAATGCTTTTCCTCCACACCACAACCAAAATCCTGGAAAAGCACCTATCCAAACCAACAACAACAACACCAACAACCGTCAGCCAAACCAACAGCATGGGAAGAACAATGACCACACTTCATCCTATATAGACTATGGTAGCCTTATAGGTTGTATATCCGAGAAAGAGCCTTCCATCAATGTTATCAATATCCAAGGACCAAACAATGAGTGTGCAGTCACCACTCGAAGAGCGCGATTTAACATCGCAGGCCCACCTGTTACACCAACACCATCAGCTCCATCAAAAAGCCAGTACAATATCTTGGAACACCTTGGGAACATGCCAGCCCAAATCTCCATTTTAGACCTTCTTCGCACTAGTCCTGTGTACAAGAACATCCTTGATAGTGCTCTCATAGAATCTCGTGTCCCTTTTGATATCAATGCTACTGATTTTCGTAATCTTGTTGGACACCTCTCATCCTCATGTGCCCTATCGTTCAAACCCACCGACATACCCGTGGTCGAGCCAGATCACACCCTTCCGCTTCGCATAGCCATCATGGTATCCAACTTTGCTGTAAAAAGAGTAATGATAGATAATGGATCAGCCTTGAATATTTGCACCCTAAAATTCATAAAACAAGCTGGGTATACTGAGGCAGATATCATCAGTGAGGTTATCACCATCAAAGCTTATGACAACTTGGAAAGAACCACAGAAGGAACTATTTTGCTGCCAATCAAGGTTGGGCCAGTCATCCAAGAGACACTCTGCCATGTTATTGATCTAAACCTACCATTTAACATCCTCCTTGGTCGCCCATGGATTCATGCCATGAAAGCTGTTCCATCCACTTACCATCAGTGCATCAAATTTCCGCATCAAGGCACTGAGGTAACCATCCATGCCGATCCAGAACCCTTTGCTTACTGCAATGCGGTTGAAGCTTCATATACAAACCATTGCCCTGGAATTGATATTGGCACATCCATCGCCAGCTCATCCCACACTTATAATGACCCAGAAACCATCCTCGCCTCTACCCTGTCTACCGTAAAGATCAATAACAAAGGTTGTGGAGAGTATAGTCTGTCAGATGCATTTGTTGTCGGGGCACTCCCACTTGATCCACATGCCCATGGACGACCGACATATCACAAAGCTAAGGAGGTTCCACCTCCTTGATACAAACAGTTTGGCCCAACAACCTTTGTATCCTCAAAATCCCCTCTTCATGAGGAGCTCACTCCAGATATCAACAAATGGTTACATAAGGATGCACCTCAAAGAAATCAAGCACGCCTTGATCACTTCAGCCAAAAGTATCCCCAAGAACATAAGCTCATCACTGACAAATGGAACTATCAAGGTGGTGGTCTAGGACCAGAAGAAAGAGGCATGCAGTGCCCCATCGACGCACATAAGTGGGAATCGAAGTCAGGTCTTGGCTTTGGCATATCCACAACTGGGGGCACCAATGAGAACGGTCACGCTTTTTCGAACATTCACCGCAACCTTGTCAAAATCGAAGACATTCCTGAGGAAGTTGAAAAGAGAGCCTACGACGATATCCTAGACCAAATCTCCCTCGGAGACTCTGTTCTCCAAGAACTATCCATCCACCTCATTGACCTACCACTCGCCCATCCACAACTCATAGATTGGGACCAACCAAGTGTCATACACATCGATGAGTTCACATCAGAGGAGGCACTTCTAAGATTCATGGGAGCTGAAACTCCTCACAAGAAAACAAAGCCAGATTCTGCCTATATCTACAAGCTAGATCCCAAGGGGTATTTTGGAGAAAATCCCCAACCTAGTTCCGATACACCCAAAATTGGAACTAAGGTGAATCTGAGACTAGCTAAGGCAACGAAGAGAACCCCTCAGCAAGAAAATCCAGAGCCACAAGAAGAACATGAGGATTTAGCATTGCCTCCTCAAGATAATCGACTAGAGGTGTCTTCTATTCTAATTGAGGATACTCGAGAAGTCAACATTGGTTCTTCAGAGATCCCCAGACTTGTTCACATTGCTGCGTCCCTATCACAAGACCAAGCTGACCTCCTCTTTGAGGTCTTAAGAGAGAATATTGGCCGATTTGCATGGTCATATCAGGACATGCCAGGACTTGATCCAAAGCTTGTAGTTCATCATCTTGCAGTTGATCCAAAGATCAAGCCCGTCAGACAAAAGCTTAGAAAAATGCACCCCAAGGTGGCATTATTGGTCAAAGCTGAATTAGAAAGAATGCTAGCTGCTAAGGTTATCTGAACTATCGACTACTCAGAGTGGATCTCCAACATGGTCCCTGTCACTAAACCTTCTGGTGACATCAGAATCTGCACTGATTTTAGAGATCTTAACAAAGCTTGTCCAAAAGATGATTTTCCCTTGCCCAACATAGATATGATTGTAGATCTTACAGCTGGACATGAAATTTTGTCCCTCATGGATGGATTTTCTGGGTATAATCAAATCAAGATTGCAGAAGAGGATCAGCATAAGACAGCATTCACTACCCCTTGGGGAACCTTTTGCTACAACATGATGCCTTTTGGCCTAAAGAATGCTGGGGCTACCTATCAAAGAGCTATGACAGCCATTTTTCATGATCTCATCCATAGCATTTTGGAGGATTATGTGGATGATATCTTGGTCAAGTCTCATACCTTCATGGATCATCTTGCTGACCTGGAGAAAGTCTTTGATAGGTTAGCCAAATATCATCTCATGCTGAATCCCAAGAAATGTGTCTTTGGGGTCACATCTGGCAAGCTTCTAGGTTTCATAGTTTCTAAACGAGGTATAGAGATTGACCCCAAGAAGGTCAAGGCTATCTTAGACATGCCTCCTCCCCAGACACTGCGACAGCTTCGCTCTCTTCAAGGAAAGCTCCAATCTGTTCGGCGCTTCATCTCCCAGCTTGCAGATAAGTGTACACCATTTTCACATTTACTGAAGAAGGATGAGAACTTCAAGTGGGATCCTTTATGTCAACGCAGCTTCGACCATCTCAAGCAATATCTCATCAATCCCCCTATCTTGGTTCCACCAGTTCCTGGTCGTCCCCTAATTTTGTACATATCAGCAACACCTACTGCTCTAGGGGCACTTCTAGCACAGCTTGATGACTACAACAGAGAAAGAGCCATCTACTACATCAGTAGAACCCTAGTTGGTTATGAACTCAATTACACTCCTATGGAAAAAGCTTGTTTGGCAGTTGTTTTCTCAACTCAAAAACTTCGCCATTACATGCTAAGTCATACCATCCAACTAGTCTCCAAGATTGACCCTCTCAAGTATATGCTCTCTAGAACAGCACTTACAGGCCGATTGGCCAAATGGGTTATGCTCCTTAGTGAATTTGACATCCAGTATGTGGATAGAAAGGCAATCAAAGGGCAAGCTATAGCAGATCACCTAGCTGATGCACCTCTAATAGATGTTTATCCATTGATCACAGAATTTCCAGATGAGCATATATGTCTAATTGAAGAACAACCCCCATGGAAACTTTATTTTGATGGCTCATACACATCTCATGGATCAGGGGCAGGAATATTGTTGGTCACACCTCAAGGAGATTACATTCCAAAAGCCTTCAAGCTACAATTCCCTAGCACCAACAATATAGCTGAATATGAGGCCCTCATAGCAGGATTAAAGATAGCTGTAGAATGGAACATTGTTGAGCTACAAATCTTTGGCGATTCTCAGGTCATCATCAAGCAAGCCCTAAATGAATATCAAACCAAAGATGAAAAGCTATTACCCTACAAAGAGCTAGTTGATCAGTTAACCCAACATTTTACAAAGCTTCAGTTTACACAAGTGCCTCGAATACAGAACAAAGCAGCAGATGCTATGGCTACTATAGGCTCACTCTTGGAAATTCCCCAAGTAGCTACACAATATGAGTTTTTAGTGGAGCAGCTCCTCACACCCGCCTATGCAAATGAGGATTCAAACCGTGTTTGTATCTTGGTTGGTCCCCAATCCCCTTGGTACCATGAGATTCATGCTTATCTTAATGATGGTATCATATCCCCTCACCTCACACGTACCCAACGCCAGAACCTCATCCGAAAATCATCCCGCTATGTTATCATAGCCAATACCCTATATCGTCGGGGTTATCACGATACTCTCTCTCGATGTTTAGACCAAAATGAGGCCGCGATGGTGTTAAAGGAAGTACACTCTGGACTTTGCGGTGCCCACACGAGTGGTATTGTCCTAGCGCGACAAATCCTTAGAGCAGGCTACTATTGGCCTACCATTGAAGAAGACTCCTGTGACTTTGTCAGAAAGTGTCTCCCATGTCAGCAGCATGCAAATCTTGTGCACGCTCCGGCACAGGATCTACAGCCTATTGCACCACCTTGGCCTTTCGCTTGTTGGGGCCTTGACCTAGTTGGAACTATCACACCCCTCTCATCTGATGGACATAAATGGATAATAACAGCTACAGACTATTTCACTAAATGGGTGGAAGTAGTCCCCCTAGTCTCAGCTACAGGAGTTCAGGTCTCCAAGTTCATCTTGTACCACATTGTTTGCCGCTTCGGCATCCCATCCACCATCTTCACCGACCACGGAGGTAACTTTGAAAATCTCAACATGGAAGAATTATGCACTTCCCTCCGCATCCATCACCGCTTTTCTAGCCCATATTTCCCACAAGGTAACGGCCAGGCAGAGGCAACTAACAAAACCCTCCTCAAAATTCTAAAGAAAGTTGTCAATGATTCCGGCCGTGATTGGCACCTACAAATAAATCCAGCCTTATGGGCCTATCAAACTTCCTTCCGTACATCCACAGGCACAACTCCATACTCCCTAGTCTATGGTGCCGAAGCGGTACTACCTATAGAGGTTGAACTTCCCTCCTTGCGCATATCTTTGCAAGGGCAAATATCAGATGAAGAATATAGAGTAGCTCGACTCACCCAGCTAGATCTCTTAGACGAGAAGCGGCAACAAGCCTATGATCATCTCACAGTCTATCAAACTCATCTCAAAAGAAATTTCAACAAGAAGGTGCTTCCATGACACTTTCAGCTAGGTGACATGGTCCTCAAAGAAAACATGAAAGTCCAAGTAGATCGAGAAAAGAAAGGCAAGTTTGAACCTACATGGCTTGGTCCTTATGTTGTCACTGCTTCCTTTGGCTCTGGAGCTTATCAGCTATCTACACCAGAAGGAGAACTCTTGAATGATCCTACTAACATCATTCATCTCAAGAAGTTCTATGCTTGAAGATCCTTGGTATACCTAGCTTTTGAAAAATACAAAAGAAAAAAATAGTAAAGAGAAATAAGCGTCCAATGGTGAAAACTTGGCAATTCAAGCACCTTGGATAGGTACCTTGGTGAAAACCTGGTAATTCAGGCGCCTTGTGTACTAAAGACTAATCCATTATCTATCACTATCCTATCCCTCATCCATTTACCCACCATCCCATAAGACACACTTGCTTGTTCCCTTGGTGTTCCAACCAAATATCCAAACTCTCATGAAGCTTGTAAATACCTCCTGTACAGCTTGTAAATCTTGTACCAAAGCTTGTATTATACCTTGTAAATCTTGTACCATACCTTGTCTATCCAAATCTTGTCCAAGGTTTGTACCATATTTCAGCCTATAAATAATCCTGTATCCTAGCTTGTATACTATCACGTGCACACACAAAATTCCATTTTCCTTAAGCTTTTCGCAAACCATCTACCTATCCAACTATCACCTATTATAGACATCCCATCCTTCACAAACATTTCCATCTCACAAAAACCAAAACATGAACAAACTTGTACATTTGTAACATATCTTGGTCCATCAGCTTGTACATCCTCTTTAACTTAGTACCATTGTATCTATCCAGCGTTCATGTCAGTTTGTCCTTGATCAGCATCTTGCACCCATCACACATCTTGGTTAGCTATTCCAATGCATCCTATAGCTAGATTTCCTGTCACCAAAGTGTTATCTTTCTTAGTTCAGCTTGCCAGATGCATCACTCATCCAAATCCACCAGCTTCGGTGCTCTCCAATAGGTCCTTGCAGGATATAGCTTTCCTCATGTCTGATCTTGGTCCATTAGTGCCTTGTCCTACCCATCTCGTTGGCAAACGGCTCTCTTTTGGATTTTCACTTTCTTTTGATTTGGGATCTTCCCTTTTGGGTCTTGAAGTATCTTTTCCAAGCAATCTCCTTATTCCCTCCTCAAGGTTGCCACGATCTTCCATATCATGGTATGCTGCGAATGGGGCAATTAGAGTGTAAGGTCTTGATCAGGTCTTTCGTTTATTTTTCTTTTCTGCTTGTGGGTTCTCCAGTGTCGTTTCCACGCTGCTTCCTCTAGGATTCATGTGTGATGCTGGGGCAATCCTTGTGTGTTTGTTTTGAGTTAGTTTGTTAGTCCTTTGGACGGTTGGTGAAAAGGCCTTGATGTTCTTGGTAACCTTGGCAATTAACCAATAGTCCTATAGCAAATCTAGTGCTCAACTACATGGTGGTACTTCTCTTTGAAGTATCCCCCCGCTCAAAAAGCTTCAATGGTTTTCCTTCATCTCCATTATCCCCCACCCATATCCAGCATCTGTCTCTCCTACCCCAGCTGATGCATCAGTATCTCTTTGAATCACTCATCACTCTTAGCTTTAGGGATCCACAATCCTAGTCTTAGGGATCCACCAATCCAAATCAACCCACCAAGCCTCATCTTTCGAGATCCACAATCCTAGTCCTAGGGATCTCTGAAACCCATCTTCCGCCAATCTAACTCTTTGAAATCCTGTTCCATCAGCTTTATAATCCCCTCATCCATCTCCCTATCCTGGATTCCTTTTTATAGCGCTCTGCTCCTTCATCCTCCACCTTCCCTAAGGTCTTAAGCTTGCTTCCTCTTGTGCATCTGATTCTCCTTTATCATTCTCCCATAGTGAGAGTTTGAGCTAATTCAGCCCCTTCTCTTTGCCAATCTAAGTCTCCTTGCTCATCCCATATTCTTGTACTTTTCAAGAAGCCATCGAGCCTCACTTTCTCTCCCCGCTGCCTTCTTGAGGGGGCATCTCACAGTCCATTCTCTCCTCTTCTGCTCTAGCCTTGGGCATCTTATTTTCTTATCTTTGATGTCATGCCACTTGCGGCATCACATCAAAGAGGGGCAAAATGTAGACACCTAAAAACCTTTAGAAAATAAAGTATTTTTATTTTCTGAAAAAGTCCTGATGACATCATCATTTATTAATTAATTAATTAATTAATTAATTAATTAATTTTTATGCCATTAAATTCCTTTATCTTAATTAAAAATATTTAATTAAGGAATCCCTCCCAAAAATGTTTAAATCTTATTTAAACATTATTTCCTTATTTATTAATTATTTAATTAATAAATTGACCAAAAATCCTAAAATAAATAAAAAATTTATTTTTTGCCCAAAAATTGGCCAATTTCCTTATGACCAATAACCTCTTCCAAAATCTTCTAATCCTTCTTTAATTTCGATTAAAGGCTAATCTCATCATTTCCTACCCCTAACCCCAACTCAAAATATTTAATTAAAATTAAATATTAATCCTCATGTTTATTAAAAAAGTTTTAATAAATATCTCCTCAACCCAAACCCTTGAAATAAATAAAACTTTATTTATTTCCTAAAAATCTAATTTATCCTCACCTTAAGAAGTTCTAGACTCTTCTAGAAAGTCTTCATCCTCATCCTAGGAAATTCTAGACTATTCTAGAAAGTCTTTATCCTCATCCAAAATCTAGAATCTTCTAGAAGATGTCTTTAAACCTAATCCTAATCCCCTCCTAACCTTGTCACATTCCCTAAACATGGGTTAAAACTTACTAACCCAAGCCAAAGTTAACAAATATCTCTTCTTTCACCCACCCTCATTAAATGCCATCCACTTGCCTATCCTTAAGCTAATCCTAAACCATCCTAATCCATCCTCTAATCATTTGCACAAGCCTAAACAAGCTTAAAACATTTCTAATCAAGTCCAAGTCGAATTTGCTCTCATCACCCTCAAAATATCTCAACCATAAAACTTTATGAAGTCCACTAGGTCATAAATGACTCTTACAAGCCCTTTTATTGCTCTTACAAGTCATTATGAGGGTCTTTATGAAGATTTTATCTCTTGAGCCTCCTTTGTTGACTCATCCTTGCCCTTTCCTCCATCCTCTCACCATGTGACATGTGTCACTCCTTGATTGGCTATAAGGAAGCACAATCCATGTGCTCTCCTCTCATGCAATCTGAGCCTTCCATAAGCTTTTTCCCATCCTTGCATCTTAGCCCTCAATCCCTCAAGCCTCTTGCCTATAAATTGGATCCTTCCCCTTTGCAAAATAACACAATCCATGAAGTAAAGTTATAATGCTATTTTGAGAGCCAAATCCATACTAAAGCCATCTATCCACACCAAAAATCCACAATCATCCATTGAAGTCCTTTTTGAAGCATAAAGCTTGAGCATACATCCTATCTATTTAGACAAAGCTACTCAACAAGAGAGCTTCTTATTGAGAGAGCCCATTAATGGCTCATATTCTCAATTAAGAGCTCATCTTAGTCTATCTTGAAGTTTATGAATTTTGTTTAGTTTGTAGAAGCTTTATTTAAATTTGGTTTCTATTAGCATACTAACATTTTCTCATATACAACTTGAATGAGTTCTATTATATGCATATTTGAATACAAAAGGAAAACATTCTAGAAAAGTGGTTTTATCTATGTGTTATATACTAAGTTTTATCAGTAATAGTGAAGTAAAATGAAGGATTTATCCTTAATTGTCATTATCCTTGAAGTTTTGTCTCTTTTTCATACATCTACAACTCTGAGACTGAATAGATAAGTTTTCTCTTCAATTTAATGCAATTTAAATGATTGTATATCTCTTATTGATTGTTGCTGATTTAAAGAATCAGTAATTGCTTTCTATAATTGATAAGGTTTAGGGTTTATGAGAAGGATGAAAATTAGAATGAAACTAAGAGTTTAATGTTGACTCTCTTAATCACAACTTGATTAAAAGGTCTAAATTGCTAATTATTGACTCTATAGCCCATTGGATAAGACATTGACCCATCCCAAAATTTGAAAGCATATTGGAACATTCATGTAACTACACAACATTTACACATAAAAAATATTAATTTCCCTTTTTATGTATTGAAGAGATAAAAATGTGGGTCATAGTTTATTTACTATTTCTTTCTATGGTTGTAGTTTGCTACTGTAATCAAGAAGTTTATGAGAAAATTGTAGAAGACATTGACCATTATTTTCTATAAGGGGTAGTCTTGCATAGAAGAGTATCAAGTTAATAAGATAGATCCCTTATGTTTGCCCACCTTGGCCTAGAAAAGCCTAAAGTAAAGTGAGTGTTGATAACTCTATTAATTGGTCTAGAACTAAGATTTAGCCTTGCTAAACATAGGATTTAGCTCATCATTAGGCTTGTCCCTGGTCTTTGTTTCTTGGTATCAAGTTTAAATCTACCTAATATGTTCTTTACCAGAAAGAATTCCAAAAAAATGGTGACTCTGCTGGGGAGTTAAGAGGTTCTTCATGCTTCTCTACAAAATATCAAGATCCCTATGTATCTTTTCTTTTCCTAGTTTTATTTCATATTTCCTAATATTGGCTAGTGACTCATGTTAAGATTTTGAAAAAATCCTATAATTAATGGGTGAGAAAAATAAGAATACACATGCTTTTACCAAGAATCATCCTGAGATACCATTATTAGCTGAGTTACCTCCTCGGATAAAAAAAATCAAAATAAGAAGAAATCTAGTTTCAATTCCACATGGGTCCCTAAAAGTAATCTGTTAGCTTAGTCATTATACCACCCTATGGAAGAAAGGGAGTTTTCTTCCAAATGCAATGAGTTAGAAGAAGTTGCACTTTTGGGAGAAACATTTTCTACACCATTACAGGTTTTTCAATATAAAAATACATCATCTGTGGTGGATTTTCCTTGTAGATCAAGCATGGTGAATGAAATGAACCATAGTTAGGGTTTTAGAGAAAACATGGAAATGGTTTTTAGTCCTAGACAAGAACCATATGTAGCAAACCTTATAGAATTTGACACAGTGGATTTTGAGACTACTTCTAGTGATCATGAGGAGTTATTCCCCAAGCTTTCCCTTCTTAGAAAGAAAGTTGCAAATGAAGAAGCTAGACATATGCGTCTAGAAAAAGAAAAGAAGAAAATTATTATGAATACTATCATTGAAAGAGATAACTTGCTTAGGAGAATGACTTCCTTACAATAGCAAAATAGGAGGTTGGAAGAGAGATCTTCTAATCTACACTGTGACTTCTTTGGAGATATGGATGTTTTGAGAACTGATGTTCAAAAGCAAGAACAACTTCTTAAAATGAGTCAAGGCCATGTTGTTACATAGGTTCAACCATATAAGCCTTTGGAGACTATAGTGGATGAGGCACATAGGAGAGATTTGGATAAGAGCAAACAAAAGGTTGTTGAGGTACAGATCAGTGAGCCACATCTCCCAAATAAACCTATACCTCTTGTTATGTCAAAAATTAACTTAGATCTTGAGAAATCAAGGAAGGAAAAGGAAGATCTGACTAAGGAACTTGAAAGGATGGAAAATGAAGGTAAAGTTGCTAAGGCTAGAAGAAAAATCTAGTTCATCAAGTCAAATTCTAATTTAGTGGCTCAGTCTGGTCTACCCTCATAGGTTTTACCCATTATATCTAGTGTTGGTCCTCTAATAATAGGTCAAAGTTCCTCATGTCTAGCCCTTGTGTTGACATTTGCAACAACTAGCCATTTTCCCCTACTCCAGCCTTCCTAACAAACTCTACCTCCTTTCCAAAATTAGAATGTTGGGGCAAGTTCTTCAGGTATCCCAGTTCCACAAAGGAAACCCATTTATATGGAAAAATATAGGCAGATATCTTTCTTGGGTATCCCTGGTTTTCCTCATCCTATTTCAAATGACCTTAGAGACAAAATCAACAAGTTCGCTAGAAATAATGTCATTACTAGGGAGGAGCATCTTAGAAGATTCATTGATATGCTTAATGATTATGAGGTTGAACATTAGGATGCGGTGATGAATTTTTTTTTGCATTTGCTAATTAAAGATGCTAGAGATTGGTTCAGAAGATTGCCAGATGATAGTGCCAAATCATGGAGTGATCTTGAGATCCTGTTCAAGGAACAATATGGTGATAAAACAAATGCTGGTTTTATGTTGAATGACTTCAACAATATCAAGAAGAACCCAAAAGAATTAGCCTTTGACTTCAATGTCAGGTTTCAAAAAAGTATGTATAAACTTTTCCAAGTCATGAGATTAAATTAAGATGTATGCCTTACTACTTACTTTAATGCTTTTGATAGTAAGATGGCTTATTTCCTTAGGGATAAAGATCCAAAAATGTTAAGGGATTCTTATACAGTGGCTATAAATATTGAAAATCATAGAAGAGCTATTGGAAAACTTGGGAAAAGAGATGACCCTAAATTTTTCAATCCTAGGGGAAGGAAAGATAATGAGAAACCTATTTTAGCAAAAAAATCTGAAGATGATACAATGGGACAGGTTTGAGCTTGTTAAAAAACTTAAATTCCCCAACTCCTCAAGAAAACTAAACAAATATCCCAGAGAGGGCTCCTTTTAATAACAATTTTAATAGACAACTTAGGATGCAAAATTATCCCTATACTACTCAATGAAAGGATGGAAAGACGGTTCCTAATCCCATGCAAGGGAACATGGAGAAAGGAATACCTGACCCTTTACAAAGAAACTTAGTGAATATCAGTGATGATGTCCCCTAGTGTCATGTTTGTTAGTCTCCACATTCCCTTGAGTTTTCTGTTGTGGTTTAGTATTTTACTATAAATTACCAGATACAGAATGATGAAGATATAAATGATAAAGGACAAGAGGATATAACATGTAACATGATTCACCTCTATGATAGTGATGGAGAATCATATATTAACGAGTCTAACAGTGATGTTATAAGCCATAAGGAGTTGTATCATACATATCACCAAAAAGTGTTTCTTGATGATGAATATCAAGATGAAAATTGTGTATGTAACATTTTGGCTACAACTGATCAAATCAACTTAAGAAAACCTTCCAATGAAGAAATTGATAGAATCACTTCAAAGTTAGTTGCACAAGTCAAAAGTGCTTATAATTTAAGGAATAGATTTGTAATTAATGCCCCTCTGAAGTCATCTGGATCTTTATCAAAGATAATGTTGAAAAGGTTACTCATGAAAATAAGAAGAACCCTCCTGAAGTTCATAAGACCAAGGAAAGCAAGAATAAGAAGTGGAAGCCAAAGAAAAGGGTACATTTCTATGTTGAAGAAATTGGAAAGCCAACTACCTTGAAAAAAGAAACAAGATCTAAGGTTGGTAAAAAAAAGGATCCATATGATGTCCAAGTTCATATACCTTCAGATGTTGGTGTAGGGAACATTTTTTATGATCCAATTGATATGATCTCAATGCTATCATAGATTACAGTCAAAGTTCCTTTTGCAGAGATGTTTAGGATAGATGAACATAAGAAGAAGGCTTTGTCTTGGTTAGGAGGGATACAAGAAAATAATGTTATTATAGAAGAACTAGTAAATATATTATAGATCCTAGTGCTAGAAAAAGAAAAGGAGGAGAATGGGGTCATGTCTCAAATACCCCAAATGTACTTAGAGAACTCATCAGTTGCATACTTGTAGGCTATTGATCCCTTTTTCTTAAGTTTGATCATAAAAAGGTAGGACATTAAAAAATTGTATGATTGACTTAGGTGTTTCAAATAACATAATTCCTTTTAAAGTTATGAAAGCCCTTGGTCTAGGAGTTGATATTAGACAAGGTAGGTGTAGGCCAATGGATGCTAGAGAAGTACCTGTTATAGGTACTATTAATGCTTTACCTTTTAGACTTGCTACATATCCTAATGAAGAACTAACAATGTTAGTTCTGGTAGTAGATATTTCCCCCACTATGGGATGTTACTTTCAAGGAAGTGGAGTGTTGCAATGGGAGGTAGTATGCAATGTAATTTGTCATATGCCACTTTTTAGGTAAAGGAAAAGGCCATCAAGGTTAATAGAGAACCAAGAGTGATTCATATCTTTCAGAAAAATATTGATAAAGATATAACTTGTTTCATAGACACAGATGTGAATGCATTTAGAGCTGAATTAATCATACAAGAAGTGGAAAAGTTACCAGCACTAATTGAGCAAGAAGTCACATTTTTCTTGGATTCCCTAAATTTGTGGAACATGTATTTTGATGGAGCAAGTTCAAAGGAAGGATCAGGAGCTAGAATTGTATTTGTCTCCCTAGATAATAATACATTTAGGTACTCCTTTTCTCTAAATTTTACATGTACCAATAATGTTGCAGAATATGAAGCTTTGTTATTAGGATTGAAGGTTGCAACACATCATGGAATCAAGAAGATACATGTTATTGGTGATTCTAAACTTGTTATTTCTCAGGTTAGAGGTATATATGTGTCAAAAAATAAAAGATTGAAGTAGTATAGGAATGTTGTTTGGGACATAATTGTGTTTTTTGATGCTTTTGGGATAATATAGAAAAATAGAAGTAACAATAAGATGGCACATTTATTGGCAAATGTGGCCATAAAACTTGATGATATATCATATGCTAGTGTATCTACTATAGAGGTACAAAATAGACCTTCAATCCCAGACAATATGCATAGTTGGAAAGTTTTTGAGGATGACAAAGATATCCTAAATTTTTTACTAAATGAGTAGAATTATCATGGACAAGAACTTGCTTGCAGTGCTTTGGTAGAAGTTGTTGATGGGAAAGAAACAATTTTTAGGCAAGAGATCCTAGAATTAAAAAATAATAAGGTACCCAAAGGTCTGGTTGTATTGTAAAATTATTTTGATAATTAAGATAGGGTACACTCAAATACACAAAATAATAAACCACAGGAATTAGAAGAGATCAATTTGGGAACGACTGATTCCCCCAAAAAAAGTATACATTGGAAAATCCTTAAACCCTGAGATCATAAAGTCCTTGATTAATTTATTAAGAAAATTCAAACATGTGTTTGCATGGTATTATTATGACCTCAAGGCTTATAGGTAGGATTTGTTCCAACATGTTATACCACTTAAAGAGGATGTGAAACCTTTCAAGAAAAAGCAAAGGCCTGTGAACCCTACTCTAGCCCCTAAGATGCAGGAGGAATTATTGAAGCTTAGAGATGGGGGAATAATTAAGCCAATTAGACATTCTTCATGGGTGTCTAATCTTGTACCTATTAGAAAAAAGAATGGTGACATCAAGCTTTACATTGATTTTAGAAATCTAAATATTGCATCTTTAAAAGATAATTATGAATTACCCATATGGAGGCTATGCTTCAACATGTAACTGGTTCAGAATTGATGTCTATGATGGATGGTTTTTTAGGATACAACTAGGTTCTTGTTGATGAAAAGGAGCAATTCAAAATAGCCTTCACCACCCCTTGGGGAAAGTATGTGTATGTAAGAATGCCTTTTGGCCTCATAAATGTAGGAACAACTTTCCAAAGAGCCATGGATGTGGCTTTCAAAGATTATATTGACAAATTCATGGTAGTGTATCAAGATGATTTGAAAACATTTTCTAAGAAATTTGAAGATCATTGTAGGCATCTTGAAAATATTTTTCTCAAGGCTTTGGAGTATGGAGTATTTTTGAACCCAAGGAAATGTACCTTTGGGGTCATAGAAGGAAAAATTCTAGGTCATATAGTTTCAAAAGAGGGGGTTAAGATTGATCCTAAGAGTGTAGCACCAATTGACAAAGTCCAAAAACCAAAAAATGTTAAAGGCATATAGTCCTTCTTTGGAGAAGTTAAATTTTTAAGGAAATTTGTGACAAACTTTGTTGAAGTCAATAGGCCAATCTCAAAAATGCTCAAAAAAGGTGCTACAATAATTTGGGAAGGTGAGCCTTCTATTGCTTTCCAAGAAATAAAAAGTCCTATCAAGAGTGCTCCAGTTCTTAGGACCCCTAATTATGGAAAGCCCATGCACATTTTTTCTTTTGCATCTTTTCATACTATTGCAAGAGTTTTACTCCAGAAAAATGAAAATGGACATGAACAACCTATTGCATTTTTTAGTAAATCCCTACAACCTATAGAATTGAAGTATGATATTAATGAGAAGCATACATATGCTCTTGTCAAGGCTGTCAAGGCTTTCAGATGTTATCTTATAGGGGCTGTTGTCATTGCTTTTGTGCCAAGTGCAACAATGAAGGATATTTTCTCTCAGAAAGAGGTATCTAGTAGAAGATGAAGATGGATTAATAGGATCCAAGAATTCAACATAGATATCCAGATTGCTAAGCTAGTAAGAGGTTAGGGATTGGAAAAGCTCATGGCACATGCAAATTTGGATGCCAATCAAATCAATGTTGAGGATTAGGATCTTAGCCTTAGCACATGTGATATGGAACACTGTGATTGGTATAAAGATGTAATATGTTACTTGCAACACATGCATTCTCCACCTCACCTAATAGAAAATGAAAAGAGAACTATAAAATTGCATTCAGTTAGATATATTATTGTGAATAGTGTAGGAGTTGAGAATTTGACTCCGATAATGTGCCAAGATCACCTGCAATGCAAATAGCTTACTGAAGAGAAAACTGGGGAGCAAAGAGCTTGAAGCAAATATTGCACAAGAATATTTCACAATAGGAAATTAGAATTTCTATGTGAAAATGGAATTGGAATGAATTTACAATGAATGAGAGATCGAATAAAAAGGCCTCATGGAAGCTTGTAGAACAAGCTGGAATGAGGTAGGAGATAAGGTTGACAACTAAGCACACATCCACAAGAGGTGGAAAAGATAAGTATGCTAAAGGGAAAAAACTCTCGTGTTGTCAACAACTAACCTCAACTACATGCATTAACCTAAGTAAGATTAAGTAATAGAATAAATAATTAACAATTAATTAATTATTTACTCTAACACCCCCCCTTAAGTTCAACTTAGGGAAATGCCTTAAGCTCACAAAACTAAGATGAAATGTAGAATGGGTCCTGAAAATGAGGCCATGTTAGGTACCCATGTACAATGCAAAAGATGCAACCTTTGAAAATAGGGAAAGAGAGAAAACCTTGTGGGAAAAACCCTCCCCCAAAAAAAGGTAAAAACCTAGTGAAGAACTAAAGAAGCCTCCAACTAGGGAAATGTTCCCTAATATAGGAACAAGGAGTGATCATGAAGAGCATCACTAAAGCATGAAGAAGTCACAAATGCTACCATAAAAAAAATTAAAAAAAATTGCTGATCTGAAGAACCACCAAGGAAGAAGATGGCACGAACCAAGTTTGTCTATATAGTAGATGATCCATCTCACTGAAATGCATAGGTAGCTAGCCACTACAATCACCTTGTATATAGGATCAACCACTAAATACATAGCTCACACTAATGAACCATCGAAGCAAAGATGCATTAGAACAACAGAATAACCCCCCCTTAATGCAAATGGGGTGAGATGACAGGCAACTGAGAAGATGGGCCAAAGTCTCCTACAAATGAACCAGGAATGACGAGAGAGGAAGAGGTATAGACACCTATAAAGACACTGTCACACTAACATTGCATGGGGCTAATCTCATAGAAGGGACACTCACTTGACAAAGGGAGAATGCCTAAAATAGCAAACAACTATCCTAACCATGGTGTTTTATAAAAATAGTGCACGTACAACTAACTCAAAAACAACATTCATGAACTCAAAATGCAAGAGTGACACTTTATCTCAGTGTGATACATAAAAATGCTTCAAAATCATCTGTACAGCCTCTTTGCATGTGACATGTGGCAAGGTTGCCATGTGGTACTTTTCCACATGGCTCCTGCCACATCAACCAGTTGTCCACGAGGCACTTTTTTTGTGCCAACGATCTCCAAGATATCAAATTTAATGGTATGAAATTCTGACATTAGCATGATGTCACCTATATAATCCTCTTGCACCTCTCTAAGGTCATTTTGACCTACTCTCAATTTTTCTGCCATAACTTAAGCATACATAGGTATTTTTTTATATCCAAAAGAAGCACCGGAAAGCTAGTTCTAAGATAGAGACATTGGTGTAGGTATTTTTATGTTTTGATGCTCTTTTATTTCCCTTTTTTTAGTTGAAGTTTGAAGTTGTTTTTTTTTACTCTGGCAAGCATATCTTTTGCATCCCATGTCATTTTTTTGAAAACTTTATATTTTCGGAAAGCTGGTTCTATCATCTTTTCAGAAATGTGGTCCTTTTTCTTTAGATTTTGGCCCATGCTCTTTCTATCATGTTTTTAGCATTTTTTCTATATGGTGGATATCTTGAGTGTTTTAGGCTTGAGGTTCATTTTCTTGGCATGGTTTCTTTCATTTTAGGCTATGCTTTCTTTTGTATTAGCTTGTTTTTAGTTTTGATCATTGTAGATATTATTTTTCATCATATTGTAAATACATATTTTTTTGTGTTTTCATACTTGTTGTCTCTCATGTTCATTTAGGGTTTTTTCCTAGCTCCACACTCTTCCTTCATTGGCTTCTCTTTGATAGGTTTTCGCATGCAGGTGATCTTGGGCATCTTCGAAGTTGGATTTTATCAACTCCAAAAAATGGAATGTTGTGGTAGAGAAATTTTGAAGGTATACTTTTGAAATGTATTGATCAATAGAAATATAAAAAAATATTGGGTGGGATGCATTTAGGTGTATGTGGAGGGAATTCTATGGCAAAGACTATAGCTCATAAGGTTATGAGGATAGGTTTTTGGTGGCCTAACTTGTTTAAGAATGCCCAAATTTTGGTAAGAAAATGTGACTCATGCTAGAGGTTTGCAGGAAAGTTAAAATTCTCAAGAAATACACCTTTGAAATTAGTTGAGGTCTAGGCACCTTTCCAACAATGGGGAATGGATTTTATAGGTGAGATCTCACCTAGTTTTATTAGTGGATTTTCTTGGATACTAGTGGCAACTCATTATTTCACAAAATGGGTTGAGGGAATCCCTACTAGGAATTCAACAAGAAAAGTAGTGAATAATTTCCTACTCAATAACATCATTACAAGATTTGGATGCCCTAAAACAATAGTGACTAATAATGCTATGTGCTTTAGATATGAAGAATTCATCAAATTCTATGAAAAATATGGCATCACTAGATCAATTTCATCACCTTGTCATCCACAAGGGAATGGGCAGGAAAAATCTACAAACAAAAGTTTATTAAAAGTCACTAAGAGGACTTTTGATGACAACAAAAAGGTTTGGGACTCAAAATTGCAATTAGTTGTTTGGCCCGATAGAGTGATAGTCAAGAAGGCAACAGGTGTATCACCTTTTGACCTTGTATATGGAATTCAGGCCAAGATGCCTCAGAATAATCTAATAGGTTTATATAACTTTATTCAAATGTATGATGATGAAATAATTGATGATATGCATGAGAGGATTGATGAATTGGCTGGATTAGCAAAAATGAGAAAAGAACCCTTCGTAAGAAACATGAAATTGTAGCTACAGACAAAGCATTTGTATGACAGAAAAGTAGTAATTAGAACTGATGATCTTGTTTTGATATGGAATGTAAGGTTGCAAGTGAAAGGTAAACATGAGAAATTTGATCCCATTTGGTTAGGACCTTATCTGGTTGACTCCTTTTGGGATGAAGATTCCTACTTCATTAAAGACTTATCAGGAAATCCTCTAGAAGTGCCAGTTCATGGGCAGTTTTTGAAAAGATACTTATGTTAAAGGTATTCTATTTCCTAGAAAATAGTATATCTCTGTAAATACTTGTTCAAATTTGTATAGCCTTTTTATATATGTACATTTTGTTGTATACTCTTTAGTTTTTGCCAAAATTTCTAGGTGTGTAGTCTGCTCAAGCCAAAAATTCTGAATTCTTATATGGATATAGATTATCCATCGTCCCCAGCTAGAGATATTAATAGCTCCTTTTTCACTAATGAGAAATTTTTGCATTTTTGTGTTGAAAATTTTGAATTATTTTGCTAGGGTTATGACTATGTCTTTCCATTTACAATTAACCCTAACAAAATACATAATCTCCTTTCTCCCTAATCCTAGGGCATATAAGTGAGTGGGTTTTCATTTTTTCTAAAGAACATTGTTTTCTACAATGTTACAATGGAGGGTTAGTAATTATAGGCAAGCATGAAGGCTTTTCACAATCTCATGATTAACATTGTATTCTATTATTGAAGATATAATTTTGATCTTTTACGATCTTGCAATGTCCTTTGTGTCACAAGATCATATAGTGCTATAAGTTTTTTTACCAATGTTGTGATAAAGTGTTCATCATGACATCAAGAGTAGCACATAAGGGTGGTTACAACCCTATGATAAAGACATCATCATCAGATCATAAAGAAGAGGGAGATCTACGATCCTATGGTGTCTATCACATGATTAGAGGGTTTAATTTTGAGAATTAAGACACTACGACAAAAGGTTTATCATGTGATCATGTAAAGGGTCAAGGCATATCATGATGACATGATGTTATATCATTGTAATATCATAGGGGTCATAAAGGAAAATAGGTCATGGGTTGTTAGAACAAATGCAATTTTCTTGTTTGAGTGAGGCCAGCATATATGTGCTAGATGTATTCCTTGTCAGCATTTGTGGGACCAAAAGTTTTTAGGTGGCACAGTAGCTTGCGGTCTTCAATCTTACTATAGGTCCTTCATTGTGAGATCTCAAGGCTTTGAAAGGGGTTTTGTGATGTTATGAATAGGGTTTTTCATCATGTCACACAAAAGCAATATTAATCCACTGATGTTACAATGTAATGATTTTAAGGTGACCATAACATCGTAGAAGCAAGAGTGTTCTATTGTGATGTTATGAATGGGGAAGATCAACTATTATCGTATGATCATAGGGGAAAAGAAGGTGAATTATGATGCTCCAAAAATGCTTGTTGTGAGATCATAGAACATGATGGAGTTAGCTACTGATCCTACGACAATGATGGGTGTTGTAAGATCATAAAGGGTCTTGCCACTTTTTTTGATTGGCCGATATAAATTTTAAAGGATGTTGTAAGATCGTAAAACCATTAATAGTATGTTGTGATGTTATGAAAGGGCTTTTCAAATACCTTGTCATAATATTGTAGAATCCAATCGTTACAGCAAACATAATGACAAGAAAAGAAGTATCGGCTTCCCAGCCAATCAAATTTGAGTGCAGTACAAAAAGTTCATAGTTGGAATTTAGTGGTGACACTCCATGAAGTCAATAGAAAGGATTGAGATCATTTTTCAAGCATGTTAAAATCAATGCAACTTAAATGTTAGTCTGAGCATATCAACTAATAAGATCTTCCTTTCCTACTGTTCATCATTTGCATTAATAGAATTTGAGTTTATCCTGTGTTTTTTTGTGCATTTTGGATTTTTGTTTCCAAAACCTATAGTAGACAAAATATTTCAAATTACAGATAATTAAGTTGTGAATTCACAAAATGTTAGACTAGGAAATATAAGAAATCTAACCCTTAGAAATGGTAGTATCAGAGACATCAACCTTGAAGGGAGTTAAAACTAGATAGAAGAAGCCTAGTTGATTCCCAGAGGAGTGGATAAAGGTTTTTCTAGGATCTAAAAATGCAAACTCCACTGATGACCATGCTTTCTTTGATCCATATGCTATATGCAAAGATGCCAGGTGCCCTGATGTCACTGGTTCTAATATCTTCTACTTTTTCTAATATAATAGGGAAAAGAAGTTCCCTGTATGTAATCCATGGAACAAGAACCTTGCCAAATTGATTTTATGAAGGCTTTTTTCCAATGCTACAACCTTGCCACCAAGTATTTTCATAGGAGGGATGGAATTGTTCTATGTACCCCAGACCAAGAATCTTTCATTGAAGCTTTTGGATTAATTGGAGCAATGGGTCATCCTATAGACTTGAAGGACTTACAGAAGAGATTTGAGGATAACCCCAATGCTTTCATAGGAGCTTCATTGCTACAACATATTCATGGTGATTTGAAGAATGTGGGTGACTATCCAAAGATGATACAAAAGAAGATGCCCATGGATAAATTCAAAAATTCTTTTGTCAAGACCATATATTGTATCCACAAGGTTGTAGGAAAGGATGGGTTTGATGAGGTCTAGGGGGCAGAATACATAATTGCTAGGGATGTACAAGATGCCTACCATGCCTTTGAATATGATTATATCAGTCATATATTGGATATAATGAGGGATAACATTGCCTTGGCAAGGCCTGGAGATATGAGAGAATTCACTTTCCCTTACTACTCTCTACTAATGCACTTGATTCTCTACAAGAACATGGGATACATCAACCCTAATTTTATTGATCAAACTTCTAATTTAAATGGAGACTTGCTAGTGCAACTATGGACATGAGTATGGGATAGCAGTTATCATTTTTTTGATTCTGTGTCATTTTTCAATAATTTTAGTGTTGTTATAATGAAAATGTTAGACCTAGGGTACTTTAGGGCCCCTAAAGTTTTGAAGGGTCTTCTAAAACCAGCCCTATTGCCTGAAGGAAAAAGATTAGATCATGATTGGGGGGATATTTTCCTATTTCCTACCTTTTCTTTGATGAGAGTCTATGGTTGTCCCAAGCCACCCCATATTTTACCAAAGTTTATCCCTCCTAGGTTAGGAATAATTGAATTTATTTGGAAATTATTTTTGGATAATAGAGAGTATCTAGGCTCTAAGGTGCATTGGGGAACCTTTTTGAGTTGATGTTTTAAAATTGGCGTAAAGAGGCCCTAGATTCTGTTCATTCTTTTTTGCACCACTACAATTTATGCATAGGCCCATATAGAATGTATGACTCTAAGGGATGGATGAGGGTAATATTGAAAGAAATAAGAAACTATGTATTGCCCAATCCCAAGGAGCTGCCCCATGAAGACATCATCCCAAACATAGTAGTAGAAGGGGAGGCAACTGACAAGCTTGCAAAACTTGATGATGTTCTTAGGGTAGAAAAGGAATTGAAGAGAATTGATCCCTAATTCCTTAGTTTTTACATGGATATCTCTTACCACCAAAGAATCAAAAACATGGTCATGGACCATGTAGAGATAATGGCTAAAAGGCCAGAGGGTCCAATGGGAGAGGAAGAAAGAGTGTGCCCTGATAGCCCAAAACCTGATGTGGCCCTTGAGGTTGAGGAGGAAGATGCACCCTAGGCATCATGGATGGCCAAAGGAAATATGAGGTAGAAAATTGTGCAGATCTCTCCCCAAGTCAAACAAAGGACACTACACATTTTACCAAGAAATAGTCAGTATTTTGCTGGAATGAGACAAAATTATTTGCAAACTAGAGCTAATGTAGCTGAGAACACCCTCACTGATTTGGAGTTGGTAGCAATAAGATTAGATGATAGGATCATCCAGGCTCAACAATTCCTAGAAGATGATGAATTCATCAAGTCTAGTGGATTCAAAAGTTTCTTATATAAGATTAAATAGAGTGGGCTTGTTCTAAAGATAAAACCAGATAAATTTGATGAATAGAGATTGGAATTAATTGAGAAGCTATAGGCCTATGACCCTAAAAGTGAAGTAAACACTTTAGAGGAGGTGAAAGATCTAGTGCAGAGGAGTGGTATGTTTTTGGTGCCTGGATGGGACTTGGAACAAGCATTCATGTTGGATTAGATCAGAAGGCAAGAAAGTGCCATTTCCTATGAGGCAATTAGTGTAGATGGATTGAAGAGAGGGATTGGTTTCAACATTGGTGCCAAATCCCTAGCAGTTTGGACTATGGACCCTACTGCCAACAAGCCAAAATTGATGGATGTATAGAGCACAAAGGAGGGTTATATGATTATATGGACTTTACAGTGCACCTATGGCACAAAAATATCCAAGGTACTAAAACATTTTTCATTCATGAATGAGGCCAAGGTGGAGGAAATTGAAACAAGACTAGCCCAGTCCATACATGATTACATTGATGTTAGGAAGCTCTATGAGAATAACCTTAGGTGCAACCATGTATATAAAGAAAAAATTGCTGAGATTGAGGCCAAAATTCAAGGACTTGAGGATGAAATCACATCTCTCAAAGAACAACTTGCATAAGCAAAATAGAGGATGGCTCTAGCTCAGAGAGAAGCCCTAGGGGCAAGGAACATCAATGCCAGTCAAAGACATTGCTGAGGCCCTGATTCAAATAGAAGAGATGGAGGAGGATGAGTCATCACAATCAAGAAGGATGAGTATTGATACTCAATCAACTCAACAAGGAGGAGATGTGAGGATAGAGATCCTTAGGAATATGGTGAGCCATAGAGTTGATGTTTTGAAGAACATATCACAATAGGCCCACAATTATTTTATTACTTTACAAAGTGTTGAGCAACTGGTCTATGGGGTCCTTATATTCAATTTTTGGATAGACTGATGGTATTGATGGCTAAAAAGCTAGACTTGCTAGACAAAATTTTCACCATGAAGGAGAACTTGGAAATGGTAAGAGAATTATGTGGCTTCTTTACTGGTAAATTGCAAGTCATACAAGGAAAATTAAAGATTTTATCTGAGGGATTAGAGCCTTGTATACCATTAGTGCTAGATGCTACCAATGTAGTAAGAGATTGGTAGGAGGAGTTAGCTTCTTTTGATAACATTTTGACCAAAGAGACTACAGTAACAATTTTTGAAGATATGTGTGATTCCCCATTCTACGCTTTAGTTGGTTCTCTTTTCAAGGTAGAAATAAATTTATATAAATTTATTGTTGAGTCAAAGACAATCATGGATGCCAGGTGGATCAAGGCTACTCAAGATTCATAAGAAGTAAAGAATACCAATTGGTCCACTAAAAGGGAAATTTATGTTTGGAAAGCAGTTGGTGAAATAAAAGCTTTACCAATGGGAGGTAGCTAAGATTTTGCTTACAAGGCAGATAAAGTACAAGGAAAAGAAAATATCAAGGATTCAATATTAATGCTTTTTTGCTTCCTTAGCTACTTATCTTTTTTTATCAATATTTTGGGAGACTAATCTTTGTATTTATTATGTTCATCTTCCAAAAGTTTTGCTTTCCATTAGAATTTTGACATGTTTCGTCCTCTCATCTATAGCTTGTTGTAATTCTATTTATGGATTCCCAAGATGAGAAGTAGAGGTCGGTTATCTGTAGAATTTTCATATATGTCATATTTTTATTTTGTAGTCTATCCAAAGTGCTATATAGTTACTTGAATGAGTTCTATTATATGCATATTTGAATGCAAAAGGAAAACATTCTGGAAAAGTGGTTTTATCTATGTGTTATATACTGAGTTTTATCGGCAGTATTGAAGTAAAATGAAGGATTTATCCTTAATTGTCATTATCCTTGAAGTTTTGTCTCTTTTTCATACATCTATAGCTTTGAGACTGAATAGATAAGTTTTCTCTTCACTTTAGTGCAATTTAAATCATTGCATATCTCTTATTTATTACTGCCAATTTAAAGAATTAGGTAATTGCTTTCTTTAATTGATAAGGTTTAGGGTTTATGATAAGGATGAAAAAGAGAATGAAACTTAGAGTTTAATGTTGACTCTCTTAATCACAAGTTGATTAAAAGGTCTAAATTGCTAACTATTGACTCTATAGCCCATTGGATAAGACATTGTCCCATCCCAAAGTTTGAAAGCATATTGGAACATTCATGTAACTACACGACATTTACACAACAAATAATATCAATTTCCATTTTTATGTATTGAAGAGGTAAAAATGTGGGTCATAGCTTATTTACTATTTCTTTTTATGGTTGTAGTTTGATACTATAATCAAGATGTTTATCAGCAAATCATAGAAGATATTGACCATTTTTGCTATAAGGGATAGTCTTGCATAGAAGAGTGTCAAGTTAATAAGATAGATCCTTTAGGTTTTCTTACCTTGGCCTAGCAGAGCCTAAAGTGAAGTGAGTCCTGTTGACTCTATTAATTAATCTAGAACTAAGATTTAGCCTGCTAAACATAGGATTTAGCTCATCCTCAGGCTTGTCCCTAGTCTTTATTTCTTGGTATCAGGTTTAAATCTACCTGATATGTTCTTTACCAGAAAGAACTCTAACACTCTCAACACAAATTGAGGAGATGATTTCTTATAAATACCCCATTGTAAAATGTAACAAGGGTCATCGTTATTATGCAATAAAATTATGCTTTTGGTGCTTGCATTTGGAGTGTAGTGATTCTTGCCTGAATGTGTCATTGTTTTGTGAATTTTATTCATGGAATTGTGATTGAGCCAAAGGTTTATTGCATTGTTTCAATTTATATAACTAGAATGATGATATCATTTGCAGTAGTCTTGACATACAAATTTAAGTTAGAAGGACTCCTCTAGGAACTTTGATGTGTGAGGTCCTTATCAATTTTTATGTACCATGCCCAAGGAGCCTGCTTGAGGCCATTGAGTGTTTAGCTTAGTTTAGAATAGATCCAATTCATTTTCTTCAATTTTTTTTGAGTTTATAAATAGACCGAATTCATTTTCTATACATTTGTTGCATGCCATATATTTAATGCTCGCATTGTTTCACATGACAGCTACTTACAGAATCAAGAGAACAATTGGATCAAATGAAATCAAATGTCCCATCTCAATTTCAACACAACATCATCCCTATAAACAGCTATCAAGAGGGCAAGAATTGCAAGGTTGAAGCTGCGATCTTTTAGTTCTAGTGTTTGCCACAAATTTTATAAATTCCACTGACATATCTAGCTTGAGGAGATATCATCAAATTGTGCCTGCATAACTTTTTGTCTTGCACGAGCACACTTTTGGTGGCCTTGTGATTTGATGAAAGGTGAAATATTAGACGATTGTTAAAGTTTCTCATCGATGATTGCATCAGTGAATTCTAGGAAGTGTTGCTCCTATTTTCATTAGTTTCCTACCAATTTCTTCAAATGTTTAACTCATAGTGTGTTGTTTTCTATAGTTTATGTCCTTTTAGGATTTCATTTCAAATTATTTTCTTTCAATTTTGTTATTTTCTTTGCTAAACCCTTGTTAGAATAGGAACTCATTTTAGTTGCACTATTAGAATTGCATTCATCAAAAAGACTAGAAAATTAAAAAAATATTATTCTTTTGTGTGTTATTTTGAGACAAAATAGATTTAATTCATACTGAGTTTAAATTAGAACCAACAAAGGCCTCCTCATGAACAATCACATTTATCTTCAACTGAGAAAATTTTGGTACGTCACATGACAAATACTGAACCTTGGAGTTGATCCCCAAAATATTAGCTTTTCAAGAGAGGAATTGCGCAATGGATTCCTGTCATTGACCTCATGTAAAACAACTGCCCAACACTTACAAGAAAAAGTTAAGATCTTGGAGGGATCTATTGGATTTCTATTGTGTTATAGATTTGGGCTAGCTAGGATTTGAGTTGGTCTTGAGGGATCTTGAAGAGCTATTATAATTTCTTTGTATTTGGCCATAACCAGGAAGGTCTTACAACCTAACACATTGATTGTATTTAGTTATTTTCTGAATCAAAGAGTTGTGAATTGGTTTTTTTATTTCCACTGTGTGCTTATTTTCTATGGGGATTCTCCTTCCTTGTATTGCATAAGGTGGTATTAGAGAAAAGGTTTGATTTGGTTTGTTGATCTTACTAGAGCAAAGGTTTGATTGATTTGAGTTGTTGATATTATCAGAGCATACTTGTTCTTCAATGTGTAGACTATTCACTAAAGTTGAGGTAGTTTGCACCATGGTCTTGGGTTGATATGAGAAGATATTAATCTAGTGGTAGTTATGTTGAGGATTGATTTCTTTAGAGTCCTAGTTTTTAATTCTTGGTGTGGGGTGGTAGATTGTGATCTAACCTACACTTGAAAATGACTTGATAATAGATTGATGGATTCAAAGGTGGAAGATTGATCTTGTTGAGGCATGGTCATAGAAAGTTTTTAGATTACAAATCCATATTCTTAGACTTTTAATTTGTTCTTGGTTTTTTGTGCAAGGTGGCAGGATGCAATCTGACTTGCCAACAATTCAAGCTTGTTACAAGGAGTGTGGAAAGGATTTGTTACAGAGGATTTATGAAGACTTTGGGAGATGGCTCCAAGAGGATTGGACCCTAAGATGATTATGAATCTCTATGATGTGGTTAAGAGGAGGTTTTCTAATATGTATGCTCAATTTGAAGTTAGTTTGGCAAATCAAGCTAAGGAGGTGTATACTTAGTTTGAAGCTAGTTCTACTAATTAAAATAAGGATAGGGTGAGGAAGACATTACATAGATGTTTGTGGAGATGGAGTCTACCAATCTAGAAGAGAGTTATTTGGCAAGTTAAGAGACTTTTTCAAGAGAGAAGATGGCATAACAAGGTCAAGGTGGAAGAGGTTGGTTTTATTGATTAGTTTGTGGAGTCTAATATGAAGCTTGCACATCAACTTGAGATTGTTGTTGCAGATAATTCTAACCTTGTTGATGCTAGGATGGAGATTTTTTTTTCATAATCAATTGGTTGAGTCTAACATGGAAATTGTAGAGCACTTGGTCATGGATAATTAGGTTGTTGTTGATGATGAGTTAGATGTTGTAGAGTGTCTTGTTGTGAGCAATGAGATTGTTGAGATTTTTGATTATGAGGATTTTCATATGGATGAGAATTTACATATGGTTATTGATATAGATCTAAATTCATATGTTGTTTCTAAGTTGATTGAGGATATGGATGTCCCTTCTAACATGGATTTTAATTTTGTTGGTGTGGATTCACTAGTTTCTTATTTGGTTTTGGGTCTACATGATACTATGGATCTGTATGGTCTTGATTTGCAAATGGTTGACATGGCTGAAGATATACATGTTTTTTCTTATTGAGGATTTTTCTTAGTGATGATTCTCCTAGCTTTCACTGAATTAGGTGGGATTCTTATTGGAGTTACATGATTTTTCTAACATGGAGTACATGTTTGAGGATATTGTTGTTGCTAGTTGTGATTAGATGCAAAGATTCTTGGTGAACTGTTATGTTCAATTTATTCTTGGGAGTGAACATGTTGATTGGGTTGCTCAGATTTATTTGATTATAATGTTTTAGTGAATGAAGCATAGATAGTTTATTTTTATATTTTTTCTATTGAATTTAATGAATGGGAAGCCTTTGGTAAACATGGAGTTTATTGCAAATCTTTCTTTGTGCATCAAAGTATGAGACATACTTTTATATTTACTTGGGGAGTCTGATGTAGGAGCATCTAGCTTGGATTTTGGTGGAGTTGAGGTTTACGCTATTGGGGATGTGTTGAAGACACATTGGGGAACCTTGTACAATTTTCACATAGAGATTGGAGTTATCATGTTAAAGTTTGAGCCATTTTTATCTTGTTGCTAGAGCTATATTTTTTGGTTTCTAGGTGCCTGTTGCAGGCTGTGTAACTAATTTTGTGAAATTATTTAGAGGCTGAAAATTTTAGGCATTGAAGAGGGCCTAGATTAATATCTATGATCCAAGGTGAAAATCTTAATTCATCATATTTTGGGAGATATGTCCAGTTTGCTAATGCAATAATTTTTTGCCAGTTTCACGATGGGTTTATGTACGTGACTTTTAGGATGAATGCATAGTTCTCCTTGAGGAATCAACCTTTGCACACTTAAGGAGTTGTAAAGGAACTAAATTAATAACTTTATAATAGAGCACACTTTCTAGTTCAATGAGAGCTATGAGATATCATGATTTTTCTCAAGTATCAACTTTTGAATAGTTTTGCATGAAACATGTGGAATTTTCATCTTACACAATTTTGTAGGATGAAATGGGATCTTGTTAAGAGAAGGACATGTTCTTGGGTGATGTGTGGACCTAGATATAACTTGTCATTTTTTTTTTTTCATGTTTGTTAGATTTTGGGTTTACTCTTCCAAGGTGGACCTATACTGTAATTAAATCTTGACTAGCCAACTTGTGGCTTAGGTAGCTATATAAGGAGCATGTACTAATGTAGAAATCATTATGGAATTCAATTAATTTGAAGGAGTAAGAGGGAATTCATTGGGTGTGAATACTAATTTCAGTTGGAGTAGCTGAAGGGCAAGTTTTCCTGAGTATGTGGACAGAGTGTCAAATGTGAGGCAGTTTACAACAGGGTTGTGGTAGAGTTGTGAATTTGTAAAAGAGCTAGTGGCTACAATTTAGAAACAAGGAGGTTTCTTGGTGGCTTGCAAGCACAAGTTGATATTTCTACCATATTTTTGTTGTGTTACAGATCTCAGCTAGAAAATATTTGAGTTGGTCTTGAGGGATCTTGAAGAACTATTGTAATTGCTTTGTATTTAGCCATAACTAGGAAGGCCTTACAACCTGACACATTGACTATAATCAATTGTTTTATGAATGAAAGAGTTGTGAATTGGTATAAGATCTTGTTTTAATGTTTATTTTTTATTGTATAGTTATTTTTTGGGGGCTAGGACATCTCCATTGGGGATTCTCCTACCTTGCACTACATCAAATAACCACACAAAGGAAACACAAAAACAAAGCAAGATTTGATACCAAATCACAATAGTTTATTCATAGATATAATTGTTTACATGAAATATGCCTGACTATAAGGCCTTCTAGGTTAGGGGAAAAAATAGCAATTACAAAATAGTTCTGCAAGATCCCACAAGATCCAACTCACAATCCTAATCCTAGCTAGTCCATATCCACACTTTGGTAGAAACCTCCAAGGAAATCTTAACTTATGCTCGCAAGCTCGCTAAGAAATCTCCAAGTTTTCAAGACAAAACTTCTAGCTCTTCAAATTTTGCATCCTCTTCTCTAAGATGGATCATAAATGCCTAAAGACTCCATAAGACCCCCCTATTTATACCCAACTAAGCCATAGGTTGGCCCAATTCATTACAAATTAAATTAAAACACTTAACTTAAATATATGTTGAGCCACAAGTTGGATATAACACAAATTAAATAACCTTACATAAATTAAATGCCAAAAGTTGACTCTCTGACAAATCAACACCTACAAGATCCAAGACTAGATTGAGTGTCAGAGAAACCAAGCCAAGCATCATCCAAACCACAAGCATAAATGAGCTCCTAGTGCATTTTGAGCTCCTAGTACATGTTGAGCTCCCAATATCTATCATGCTCATTCAAAAACTAAGCCCCTTTTAATAACCAAATTCCTCATCCACAACTACACCCTTTAATGACCAAGCACCACTATTTGGTGACCAAGTCCACAAATCCTAGCCGAAATACCTCCAACATGCAGGATTGCAAGCCATCCCAGGATCCTTTTGCATCAAATAACAACACCACATACCAAGTCAACATATAGATACCATTCAAATGAATCAAAAATAAAAAATCAAGGGATAAAATCAATAAAAGATATCTACTTCCAATCAAAAGCCACACATCAAAAGTACAATAACCCGTAGATCACACAATGTCATCAATAAAAGTAAATTCACCAACCAAAGCTGAGATCCAACTAATATGTAACAAACCACAATGAAAAAATCCAATTAGAGGAACATCAAAAAGTACACCATTAGAGGAAAATATGAAGAAAGAAAAATGATGGACACTCAGTCTACATACTATGCGGAACCAGAATAACCTCTCATGAAAATGAGAAAAACTAGTCACACTTCTCACTAGGTATCATCTACTTCTCATCCTTAGCCTATAGAAGCACTCAAGACATGGGCAAGGCAATATTTATAATTTGTTTTTTTAATGTGTGTCTAAATATTTTAAATTACTAAGTTATCCCTTATTACACAACTTGCAATGAGTTACCTTGGCAACCACTTTGGGCCCTGGCCCCCGTTGCAAGCCACTCCCACAAAATTGTACCTAGAAAACCTTTCCAAAGCTCGCAAACCATAATTATTTCCAATACCACAAAAACCATAGTGATCAAATTTAGTTCCATAACAGGCAATCTAAAAATAATAGTTGGTTCTCAAACCCCAAGTCATCATAAAAGTTCATCAAATAAATCTCATAAGAATAAGTCTCAATTTTGAATCATAAAGCACATCATGACATCCAATCAAATAATCATAAAAGAAATCTCAAAAGCCTCTAGTGCACATCCTAGTTTGGCCAACTATACAAGTCACATAAAATTATCACGAAAATAAACATCACAAGACCATAAATAAAATATAAAGAAACACATAGTTTAAAACCATATAGTTTAATTCCATGATTCTCTACAAATGACTTTATAATCAATAACATAAATTTATATTATAAGATTTAAATATTAATATGAATTCTATTTCTAAAATATTAATTTGATTTCTATTTAAGTCCAATATTAATATTTACTTTTCATTCAATTCATAATGCAACTACACATAACTCAAACTTGAAATTATAATTATAATTAAATTATTTATAATATTTCTCACAATATTAAATATTCATAACTAGATAATTCTACAGTTAATTCCATGATAATTTCTCTTAGAATAAAATAAAATTACAAATATGTATTTCTAAGTTCCCACTTGCATTAATAAATACATAATCACTTATATGAAACTAATAGTTTAATTAGACTTAAAAAATCATTAGTACTAGCATCCTCTTTACAAATAAATGAGTAATATTTATTTAATTTTCAAAATTAATAAATAATTTTTTTCAATTTCTTCAAAAAATTGAATATATTTTTCTTTAATTTTTAGATTTAATAAATAATAATATGAAAAAGTTTCTATTTTTAAATTTCAAAAATTTATACATATATTTGTTTAAAACTAAAAATAAGTTTGTATGAATTTTTTTTCACATGTTTATTTACTCTGAAACATGCAAGATTATTATATCAATTTTTAACATGCATTTATTCTTTTTCATATGCATAAATATATTTATTCCTTTACATATATCTATCTATCTATCTATATGAAAGTTTCTTTTTCCAATAAATATATTCTATTATAGATATATAAATATTTTTTGTTATATAATTTTCTCATTTTTAATTCTAAATATTAGATTTAAACCTTGAACTTGCATTATAATGCCTAATTTATCTTTGACTTTCAATTTATTTTAATCTTGTAAATGATTTACAAAGACATTTAATCAATCTCTAAATAAGATGAATATTCATATTTTCTAATTATTTTGTATGTAAGTTTTCTCAAGGAGAACCTAAAGTTTTGACAGGTATCATGTAACATGATTTTCACTAATTTAAAACAAGGGTTTCTAGATTTGAGTTTTACCAAAGTTTTCTACATATTAAGTAGAGTTTCTAGCTCTTCAAATTTCACATCCTCTTCTCTAAGATGGATCATAAATGCCTAAAGACTCCATAAGACCCCCCTATTTATACCCAACTAAACCACAGGTTGGCCCTGTTCATTACAAATTAAATTAAAACCCTTACATTAAATATATATATATATATATATATATATATATATATATATATATATATATATATATATATATATATATTTCTAATTTAAAACAAGGGTTTCTAGCTCTTCAAATTTCACATCCTCTTCTCTAAGATGGATCATAAATTTTTAAAGACTCCATAAGACCCCCCATTTATACCCAACTAAGCCATAGATAGGCCCAGTTCATTAAAAATTAAATTAAAACCCTTACATTAAATATATGTTGAGCCACAAGTCGGCTATAACATGAATTAAATACCCATACATAAATTAAATGCCAAAATTTGACTCACTAACAAATCAACACCTACAAAATCCAAGACTAGACTGAGTGTTAGAGAAACCAAGCCAAGCATCATCCAAACCACAAGAATAAATGAGTTTCTAGTGCATTCTGAGCTCCTAGTACATGTTGAGCTCCCAATATCTATCATGCTCATTCAATAACCAAGCCAAGTCCCTATTAATGACCAAGCTCCTCATCCACAACTACACCCTTCAATGACCAAGCACCACTGTTTGGTGACCAGGCCCACAAATCCTAGCCAAAATAACTCCAACATGCAGGATTGCAAGCCATCTCAGGATGCTTCTACACCAAATAACAACACCACATACCAAGTCAACATATATATACCATTAAAATGAATCAAATATCAAAAATCAAGGGATAAAATCAATGAAAGATATCTACTCCCAATCAAAAGCCACATATCAAAAGTACAATAACACATAGATCACAATATGTCATCAATAAAAGTAAATTCACCAACCATAGTTGACATCCAACTAATATGTAACAAACCACAATGAAAACATCCAATAAGAGGAACATCAACAAGTACACCACTAGAGGAAAATATGAAAAAAAACAATGATGGAAACTTAGTCTACATACTATGTAGAACCAGAATACCCTCTCATGAAGATGAGAAAAACTAGTCACACCTCTCACTAGGTATTACCCCATTCTCATCCTTAGCCTATAGAAGCACTCAAGACCTGGGAGAGGCAATATTTCTAACTTATTTTTTAATGTGTGTCTAAATATTTTAAATTACTATGTTATCGCTTATTACACAACTTGCAATTAGTTACCTTGGCAACCACTTTGGGTCCTAACCCCCATTGCGAGCCACTCCCACAAAATTGCACCTAGACAACCTTTCCAAAGCTCACAAACCATAATTATTTCCAATACCACAAAAACCATAGTGATTGAATTCAATTCCATAACAGGCAATTTGAAAATAATAGTTGGTTCTGAAAACCCAAGTCATCACAAATGTTCATCAAATAAATCTCATAAGCATAAGTCTCAATTTTCAATCATAAAGCACATCATGAAATCCAATCAAATAATCATAAAAGAAATCTCAAAAGCCTTTGGTGCACATCCTAGTTTGGCCAACTATACAAGTAACATAAAATCATCATGAAAATAATCATCACAAGACCATAAATAAAATGTAAAGAAACATATAGTTTTCAGCCATATAGTTTAATTCCATGATTCTCTACAGATAGATTGAGTTGTAACAATGTGTTGAATAATAAGGTAAGAATATACCTATTTGCATAAATTACTAAGTTCATATTTTTATTTGAATGAATAAGTATTTAAATGCCAAATCTATTTGTGCATATAAAATGTCATGCAATATTATCATGTTATTAATTCGAATAATCTTAAATCACAAATGACTTTATAATCAATAACATAAATGTATATTATAAGATGTAAATATTAATATGAATTTCATTTCTAAAATATTGCTTTGACTTCAATTTTATTTACTTTTCCTTCAATTCATAATGCAACTACGCATAACTCAAACTTGAAATTATAATTATAATTAAATTATTTATAATTTTTCTCACAATATTAAATATTCATAACTAGATGATTCTATAGTTAATTCCATGATAATGTCTCTTAGAATAAAATAAAATTACAAATATTTATTTCGTAATTTCCCACTTGCATTAATAAATACATAATCACTTATATGCAACTAATACTTTAATTAGACTTAAAAAATCATTAGTACTAGCATCCTCTTTACAAATAAATGAGTAATATTTATTTAATTTTCAAAATTAATAAATAATTTTTTTCAATTTTTTCAAAAAGTTGAATATATTTTTCTTTATTTTTTGAATTTAAAAAAATAATATAAAAAAGTTTTTTTGTTTAAATTTTAAAAATTTATACCCATATTTGTTTAAAAATAAAAATAAGTTTGTATGAGGCAAGAGCCTACAACACAAGGTAAATTGTGAGCCTCTTATCGAAGAGGTCTTGGGTTTGAATCTACCTGTGCTTAATAAAATCTACCTATGCTTAATAAAATAATAATTAATAATAATACATAATAATTAATCTTAGCTTCGGCCTCTTATCAATAAAAAAAAAAAACTTTGTATGAATTTTTTTTCACATGTCTATTTACTCTTAAACATGCAAGATTATATTATCAATTTTTAACATGCATTTATTCTTTTTCATATGCATAAATATATTTATTACTTTACATATATACATATACATATACATATACATACACACACACACACACACACACACACACACACGCATATATATACATATAATTATATACATACACACACACACACAGATATATATATATATATATATATATATATATATATATATATATATATATATATATATATATATATATATATATATATATATATATATATATATATATATATATATATATATAAAATCTTTTTCCAATAAATATATTCTATTTTAGATATATAAATTATTATTTTTATAAAATTTTCTCAATTTTATTTTATCTTTTTCCAAATGTTAGATTTAAACCTTTAACTTGCATTATAATGCCTAATTTATCTTTGAATTTCAATTTATTATAATCTTATAAATGATTTACAAAGACATTTAATCAATCTCTACATAAGATGAATATTCATATTTTTAAATTATTTTGTATGTAAGTTTTCTCAAGGAGAACCTAAAGTTTTGATAGGTTTCATGTAACATGATTTTCACTAATTTAAAACTAGGATTTCTAGATTTGAGTTTTACCAAAGTTTTCTACATATTAACAGTAAATTATTTTCTCCTAATTTCTCAAAAATTATAACCCAAAAGTAATTTATCTTTTAAAATTCACAAATAAAATCCATGTATAAATTTTAGCATTCACTACAACAAAACCCAATAGACACAAAGAAGACAATCTTTTGAAGGAAAGATTTGCAAGGTTCACAAACCCTACCTCAAATTTGCCATCAGAATTTCCAAGACAACACAATCCAAAAACACATGATCTAAAATAATCCTTAGCTTTTAAGAAATTTTTAAACTTTTCTCTCCACAATTGTTCTCCTAAAACTGTCTAACTCTAAGATGACGAAAAGCCTCTAAATTTCCTTTTTGCTCAAGATCCAAAAATTGCTCCCCAAAACATGTGTCTGAAATAGTGAACCGGAAAAATCCTAATATATAGAGCCCTAACTCTCTTTAGGGTTCTTATTTCTAAAAGTTCTAAATATAATTATTTTATTTAATTAATTCTTTCATGCAAATTTAACTCACTTTTTAATTAAATAAATTCTTTTTATTTTATTTTTCCATTATTTAATGCAAGCACACTAAAAATTAATTATTTATTATATCAATCAATAAAGATAATTATAGTTCATTATTTAAATGTAACTCTTATTTTAATCAATATTACTTAAATATTCACACTAAAACAATATTTAATATTTAAATTCTTTTTATTTAGTTCTCTAATTTAGAACTTTAAATTAATTTTTTTAAATTAGTCATATATTCACATAATTCCAATGAATTAAATATCATCTTATTTTAATATTTTACCTTTTAAATCAAATAACATTTAATAATTCAAATATTATGAATCCTAAAATCATAAATAAGCATTCTACCAAACAATTCACAAAGTCAAACCATGTGAAATGTATAAGAAAAACTAGCCAAAGTGAAAGTGAAACACCATACACAGAAAAAGACTGACAGGTTTTAAAAGGGTAGATAGTCAGATATGAGTCATCCTTGTAGAATAAGTATTTGTTTGGGATTGGAGGGTTGATCCCCTCAATTTTTATTATATAAATTTTAATTTTTGACATTGAGGAGTATTTCACATTTAAAAATAATTTTCTAAGGACTCCAACTAGTCCATCATAGTGTCTACATACATCTTTTCATTCAATGTAGCTACTTGTGGTTTTCCCTCCACGACTATGACTCTCATACTATTAAGAACATTAAGGAGTGTCCTCTTTTATGTAGAACCTCTTCTTCCTCATCTTGCCTAGGAGTTTCTTCTTTACCTCCATCCCCTTCTTCTCTAATAGATCTCTTCCCCACTTCCTTCATCTCATCCTTCAACTTCTCAAATTCTTTCTCTAACACTTATTTTCTACCTTTTTTTTATTGCATCATTCTTCTTCTTCTTCTTTTCAATTTTTGCATTAGTCACCATAATTGAGACTTCACATTGTGACTCCTCTACTAACATAAAACCTTATTATTTTCTCTTCCAAAATATTAGTAGTGCTCTAATACCACTTGATGCAGAGAGAACTGCAAGAAGTGAGTAAAAGGCACAAAACCCTTCCTAACTCCAAATAATTACTTTAAAAGGAAAGCAAACCAATCAATCCCTTTTATACAACTAAGAGAACATTTGTAGCATACTATACAAAAACAAGGTTCACAAATGTCAGAATCATGAATGGATCAACTTTGTTAGCAAATTTGGTTTAGGGTCAAGTTCCCTAAAAATGGGGCATAATAGAAAATTGACCCTAATCTTCACATATGGTTGGTAAAATGGTTTTAACATGTCTATATAGGTCAAGGAACACAAAATAAACCATTAAGTCATTTCCTAGAGACTAACACCAAGACTTATGCAATATGACCTAGTAGACAAGCCTAATTTCTATTAGGCTTGTCTAGTTATTTTTTAGACCATAACTTTCATTATTACCACACAACCTTAACAATATTTAGTATTTTTTGACACCCATATGGAAGCTTTATCAAGCTTGAAAAGCTAGGGTTTTGACTCTAGCAAGATAGTTCCAAAGTACCTTTGTGATCCATGACCTATTAGTCTTGATTTCCAAAGAAACCACTAATGGATGAATTGGTCTAACTTATCCAAGGAAATTATAGTCTTAGATATCTTCCTTAAAACCAAATTAAACATAAAATTGATTCCCATACTCAGATGTCTTTAATATACAACCGAGCACATGAGAGATGCTCAAGTAGGGTCTGATGGGAAACATAAAATAAAAATAACTTACATATCTAAAACTTAGGAATAATAATTTACATCTCCCCTAACTTCTTCACTCCAAGATCCATGGAACTTCCATGGATAGAATGAAATTTAGGGGCTCATCTTTCAAAAACCCTTATTTTGGAGAGGGTTTGGTGTAACTTACAAAATATTACAATATCTCCCTTATTATTGAGATTCAAGAGATGAAACCAAGTGAAATAGAAACTTGAACAAATAAATATCCAACCATGCCAAATAATGACATGTGCCAATCTAGAGTGGATTGTATAGTTTGGAACATCAAAGGAATTTCTTGAAAAATCACCATTTTGTTGCTCCAAAATACCATCAAACTTCATACAATGATTAGAACCTATCTAGCTTGACTTTCTCCATTCCATATATACCTATCCCAATGACCAAAACTACATTTTGAATTAAATAAGGGCCATTGGTGGAAGTTTCATGTTTTTTCCATTTAAAAGTTGTCAAAGTTGTTGTTAAGTATCAGAATTTGCACCCAATATTGAATTTTAAAAGTTTAGTAATTCTCACTTAACATGGGAATCACTTCACTTCGTGGGATATGCAAATGAAATGAGATCTCTAGATTCTAGGCTAGCTTCTATTGGATATTCAGTGATATTTCCAAGATCCTAATTTAAACTCAAGGAAAAGGGAAGAAATTTTTGAAAATGGGCCTAAACTAGGAGATGGTGATACACCAAAATAATGATGAAAACTCAAACACACTTGATAGAGGAAGATTACACAGCTAATTGGAGTACATGCAAAAAAAAATCTTTCTATAAAGACCTGCATAAATAATTTGTAATAAGGTTTTGAAAGTAAATCAACAAAAGGAGGAATACATATAGATGCCTCTCTTTAACTAATTTTACCCTTAAAAACTCAAACTACAACCTTCAAGCAGACTTACTTTCCAACACTTAGGTACTGAAATAAGACAAACTAATAAGGAAAAATACAACTCACAAATTACTTCATCAAATCATTCTGATACACACACAGAACTGAAGGAAGAAAGAAGGCTTAAAAATTAACACCAAAATAACATGAACACAAATTCTGTCACCTGTATTGAATTTCCCAAGATGAATTAAAAATTCTATAAAAAAGGTTAAGGATTCAAAACAATAGTCACATCCACTTCTTTGCATAATCAAAATTGATGAAAAATGAGTTGCAAAACTCATTAAGTACAAACCCAACACTTGGGTCGAATGCAGAAAGAAAGCCTCAAAAAGAGGACTTAGAAACTTCTAAAAATAATGACCTATCCCTGCAAAAGTTCCACTAAGTCATTAGGAACCCTATGAATCACATAAAACCACCCCCAAAAGTCTCCAATAGCCAATAAAGACCTCTCAACTGCTTTAGCAAAATCAAATTTGACCACAGACAAGCCTATATTCCCTCCACATGTTTCTAAACTAGTTTCTCCCATAAAGACCATGACATGAATATAAAATGAGTCATCTAATTCTCTTTTGCATTAATGATAGAAAAATATTTAATGACTTATAATTATATCATTAAAACATTTTTCTTTTACAATAAGACCTATGCAAAAGAAAATAATCAAAACAATATCCCCCATATTTTTGCATTTTACAACAAGAAAATAATATTAAATGATTTATATGTATCATTTTAATATTATTTCTTTACAATATTTAAACTTATGAAAAAATAAGACAACACATCTATCATAAAACCCCCAAGCCATAGCATAAACTCCTCCCACTCTCACAATGCAAAAATTAAAATAGGATAAAAATCCCATAAAAATACTTGCGAACTCCAAATGAGTTTCAAAAATGATAAAGGGCATGGAAACTATATGAATACCATAAAGTTGGTCTTTTCTTTCATTTTTTTGCATTTTGGAAGTTTTTTCATGGAGGAAAATGAAGGTTTGGGTTCTCTAGGGCCAGGAATGCATCTTCTTGTCTTTCTTGTTTTCTTATTTTGTTGTTATATTCTTAACAGCCGCCATTGTGAGAGATTTGCTAAAGATTATTCTTGATACCTGCCATTGTGAAGAATCCATTGGTTCTACTAGTCTTTATCTCGTCATGAATGAACTTGGAGGTATTTGTAGCATTTTCCATTATTCTCACATTTTTATGCTTACATTTTTTCATTTTTACTTGCCACCATTAGAAAAGTTTGTTATGTTGATTACTCTCCACATTCCCTTGCTATTTGGAAGTTCAAGATGCCATGAAAGATATTTTTTATTTACTGTTTGAAGCCATTATTGTGAATGCCCAAATGGGGTTTTCCATGTGTAACTTCATGATGTATTTCTCATTGGTCACCTCAGTTTTGTTGCTGTCATGAAATATATGTTGGAGCTACAAGATGAAGCCGCCATGAAAAAACTATTTTGTTACTGCAAGGGATCTTTTCATTTTCGCTACTATTGTATCATTTATTGGAAGTTTTTTCTATGGCATTTTCATACAGTTTTTACTAGTTTTTTGTTGCACCATTGTGTATTTGTGATACTTAGCTACACTTTCCTTTCTCAAAATTACCCTTTTGATTGCTAGTAGCCTCATCCAACATCGACTTAAGGTTCAGACCTAGAATGATGTTTTTGATGCCTTCCAAGAAATTGAACAGGATCCTAACATCAAGCTTTTCAAATCCATTGGGTGAGGTGATTTTTACTTGCAATGAAATTGCCTAGATTCTAGAAATAGGTTCCCTTTTATCATCAAATGTAAATTCCTAAAGCACATATGGAGTTATCACTTCCACATTGGTCTCCTAACAATCTTCTTGTCCTCTCTTAGTTTGTCACTCAGATTTGTTTGTCATTATTGAAGAAAGAAATGTAGATACATTATCATCTATTATTCATCTTGCTATTTGATTCAAATCATTTTTTGGAACAAATGGATGTTCATTGATAGAATACCACTTCTCTTCTTCATAGTAATTGTTAAATCTTATAACTTCTTTAATTTCCCCAAATGATTGTAGACTTGTACAAGGAAAAATGTGACTACCTTTAAGGGTTGATAAAGCATCCTACATTACTCGAATGGACATCCTAAACAACGAAAAAGGATAGCTAATGATTTTAAATTTGATCTCTTGTAGTTCAATTAGACTCAATATAAGTGTTTTCCCAGCCCCTTCGAGCATATTTTCCATTTTTGGAACATGTGGAGCAATACTATAGAAAGATTTCATCTCCTCTCTTGAAGCCAATGCATCTATGAAAAGTAAATCTGCCTTTACATCATAAAATGCTTGTATCCTCCATAATAATTCCTCCAGTAAAATTGCTTGATGAGAATCTATCCATGCTACAATAAGAATATCTAAAGAGATTTCTTTCTTGGAATCTATAGCTTCTTTTATGCACATAATAGCCTCCTCTCGAGAAACCACTTTCCTTCCCTGAGTATGGCTGCAAGATTTTGGAGAAACCTTTAGAAATACTTCACCATGAGCTCCAATCAGCTAGTAGTCATATATTGCTATTTAGTCCATGTTTGTCCAGGCTTGAGCTTCACCTTTCCAATTTTAGCATTTTCAATAGTTATCAAGACCTAGGTCATTACCTCCAAAAGATTTTGCACTTTCCATCATAGCCCATACTCGATCAATCTCAATTTGATTGTCTAGCTTTTATCACTATTTTTATCTTTTGATATTCATGTTGTTGTTTTAGAGTTTGTGATGCTTTTAAATCATGAACACTTTGTTTCTCTGAAGAATCTTTGGCTTCAAAGACACTATGCTCCATGAAATTCTTACTGATTGTATGTAGTCATAGACTATAGTTGTTGCCACTCTAGAGACTATGGGCTTTTGTTGGCTGATATCTTTTTCTTTAATGTTGTTTTCTATTTTGATATTGTTTTCCCTCTTTTCCATCTTTAAAGAAGTCATGGCCTTTTCCTTCATTACCCATATTTTCCTTGATATTTGAAATAGTGCATTTTTTGAAGTTTGAGCATGGGCTCATGACACTCATTGTAGACACCTAAATTTGATTACACTATTTTAGTAATCCTATTTAATTATCTAAAAAGGCATTATTAATTAAATTTCTATTTAATTAATCCTTTGTCATTCCCTAGTTGATTAATTTAATTAATCATCTATAGTCCTAATTGATAAATCAAATAATCTATTATTTATCAATTAAATCCTATTCTTCTATCTAATTCCAAAAATACCCATTTATTAAATAAATCTATTTGATAAATGAAATCCTCAAATTCAAAAACCCCTAACCTATCTCTGATCCTCCATTTAGCCTAATCCACCCCATCCATCCATACTAACCAAGCTTAGCCACTAACTCACCCACCCTCATTAATGTCATCCACTTGCACATCTCTAACATCCTTAAGCTAATCCTAAACCCAAGCCTAATCCACCCCCTAATGTTGTCACATTCCTTAAACAAGTTTAAGACTTTCCTAATCCAAACCAAAGTCTCCCCTCAAAAAAACCCAACCACTAAGTCATGAGTGCTCTTACAAAACATAAAGACTCTTACAAGCCCACTCATGACTCTTACACCCATCTTCCACACTCTTCCCTCTTCCACACTCATTCCTCTTACATCCCTCTTACATACTCAACCCCACTCATCATGCCTTTAACCAACCCTTTACCCTACCCTCTCACACTCATCCTCCTTGTGACAAGTGTCACCTTCACATTGGTGCTAAACAAGCACAATCCATGTGCTCTCCTTTGAGTGCATCCTAGCCCTCCTTAAGCCTTCATCCATCCTTGCATCTAAGCCCTCCATCCATCTACCCCTTAGCCTATAAATTGAATCCCATCCCAAGCCATTTCATTAACAATCTTTGAGCTAAAGTTACCATGCTATTTTGAGAACCAAATCCATCAATCTTACTCTTATAATGCCAAATTGAGAGCTCACAAAGCTACCAATTTTCCATTACCCATCCCCATTGAAGCAGCTTTTGAGCATCTTGAGCATACATCCACAGCAAAAGGACACATCTACAGAATCCAGAAAGCATGGAGTGTTTTCTCTTGTGAGGTTTGCACTTCTTGTTTGCTTTCTTTGTCTAAGCATATATGTGAATTTAGTTTTTGGTTTGTGAATGTTTACTTTATTTGTTAATGTTCTTTGCATACTAAATCTTGTTCTACACTCATAAACTATTTTTCTATGATCTACATTTAATATGATTGTCTTTGAATATAACGAAAGGTTTCATATTAGAAATAATATGTCCCTTTAACATTACATCTTCTATTTTTTCTTGTTTGTGCATTACCATTTTTCTTTGTATTCAGATTAGTAAAGATATTGCATGTGTGGGTAAATAGTTGTAGATAATCAGTCATTGCTTAGATCTTAATAGATCTAACCCCATTTTTTCCATGCAGGAGAACGAAGACCCAAATCTTGTCAGATCAAGAGCTATACCAAGAGTGGCAACAAGAACACCTAACCAGTAAAAGGCTAAAAGAAAATGACTGGTTACCTATGACTCTACCTCCTTTTGCTATGTTTTTTGTATTCTCAATATGTATACAGGTAGTAGTTAGACTCACAACTTGTGTGAGATTTTCATTTATTTCTAGTATTTTCATATTCATTTCATTTTTGAAAACATCGACTATATATTTGAAAATAAATAATACAAGGACATTTCTATTTTTTTTGAAATGAATGGAATTTAAGTACTTTTCTTGTCTGAATACTTAAATTTTACACATGCAAAATTTTGGTAATATTTTTGACGACTTCTATTGTATGTTTGCCTGCTTGACAATTGACCAATTTTCTATATTCATTGGGCATAGATTATAAATTATGCATTTCTAGCACCTAAACTTGACACAAAGTGACTCCTAAGGTTGTTGGTTTAGTTTTGGATGCATGCACATGAGTTTAGTAAGACCTAAAACTCTTATTAGATTGATGGGTATACAGGGTCAAAACTTAGGTATCAACTTTAGGAGTCAAAACTATCATAGTCAAACATTTGGTTTATGTGTGATAAATGTATGGGCTGAATGGATGCATGTATGTAGTGGATGCATGGATATGCATGTATGGATGGCTCACAACTAGACATTTTTATTGTAGTGATGTGTGTGTGTGTGTGTACTGGATATGAGTATGTGTTCAATCACATACATTTATGCATGCATGAATGAAATGGGTAGAAATGACTACTTAACAACATAAACCAAAAACTTAAGTAACCTAGACTACCAAACAAAAAAGGAAACTAACTTAGGATAGAAAACAAAAACTACATGTGCTTAGACAAAACTTAGGGAAAAACAAAGAAACACCTAACCTACCCTAAACTAACTAGCACAACAAATGATTAAACAAATCCATTCACTAGATAGTTAAAATAGATACCCTTCCATTTTAGGATATAATATTGTGCATGCATGAGGATAGCTGATAAGAAATGAAGTACATATAGTTGTGTAAAGAATTGGTGCACTATCTCATGGAAAACATAAACAAATTGAATCACCTCCATTGACAAATTCTTCTTTCCATTGTTCAGAGGTAGATAAGCAAGTTGACTTTTAGCTTTAACTTAATTCGAATATTCATGTTTGAACACAAACATGACTAGTTTTTCTTGGCTAGCCTCCATTCTTACTAAATGCCTAATGGGACAGCCTCTGCAGATAATAAACTTTTCACTCATCCTATTGGCTCCTTGTTGCAGTTTATCATGACTCCCCTACATAATTGCTTGTCATTTCATCTTCTCCTCCTAAGTTAGAGGCTCACCATCTTTTGTCAAAATGTTCAATAGCTTATCTAAGATATCAACCTATAGAACATTCTCAAAACTAGGTTCAAACTTGAACTTAGGTAGAAAATTTTCAAGAAGAGTGTTTTCCAATATAGGGCTTTTATTAATAGGCTCACAACCTAAAATTTCAACAACAATATTTTCATAGAAATCTTTGATAATGCTATCGAAACACTCCTTTCCTAGAACATTTTTATCTTTCATATCTTGAGTAGATACTTCAACATTTACACCCTTTTGTTGCAAAGCTTGGATGGATGTGTTTTGAACATCAATACTCCCTTCTTGCTCTATAAATGGGGGTAACTCATCAAAGAAACACAAGGGTTTCTTCTTTACCCACATCTTTTCCTGCAACTAACAGAGCTTCTTCATCATGTTGTTCACAAACTTGTTGTTCCAATTGGGCTTCCATAGCTACTTCTTCATTCTATAATTTTGAATGAGCTAAAGTGACCTCATTTTCAATCTCTTGAGTTTGGATTGGTTCACATGGGGTATCCTTGACAAGATTTGGAATTTCATAACTAGGGTACATGGTCCATGAAAACTAACCTATTTGCTAAACAATTTGATTACTAACAAGTTCTTGACATGACTGAATAGGAGAACTAACAAGAGTTCTTCTAGGGGATGTTCTATTGAATTTGCTAAACTATGAGCCTTGGAAAATGGAACCTTTGGCTCCAAAAATTGAGTTAGGGATTGAGAAGAAGTTTCTACCTTAGAACTTGGAATCATAGGGTTTGAAACTACTTCACTCGTAGGATGAATAGGAAAATGGACTACTGATTAAGCCTCTATATCTTGTACTTGTGCAAGTAGCAATCTCATTTTCTCCTCCTCCCAAATTTGTTGAGTAGGTACTTCTTCATGATGAGCCAGAGCCTCTTTGTTCTTCATGAATTCATTAACTAGGAGTTCCATTTTCTCACTATACTCCTCTATCTTTTTATCATGAAATTCTTCATGAACTCTTAATGTTCTTTGAAAATTTTCTTCTTTTGCAGCTACAACAATAGTAACCTTTATCATTTCTTCCTCATAAATTTTTTGCAATGTTGCAAGATTTCTTGTAAGGGCTACCTAACTTTGTTGTTGTCCTATAATGACCTCTTCATGCTACTTCCATCTGGCATCAAATTTCTCCTTTGCTTGTGCTCTCATATTCTTTTTCTGTGTCTCCAATAGCTCTTCATAGTATTTTCTTTGCTATTCAATCTCTTTATGATGTTGCTTCTGAATGACCAACATCTCTTGCTATTGGGTATGAGCTTAAAAACCAAGCTCTTGTTGCTGCATATCAAATTTGTGTTGCACTTCTAAGTGATGCATCTCTTCATGAGGCTGTTGGTATGCATGTTGATGCTTCCAAAATCCTTCAACAGGGGTGGGTGGGTGGTGAGCATAAGATGAATGTTGTTCTTTGAATTATAACATGAAACCAACAATATAGCCATTTTGAGATGGCTGAAATTCAAAGAATGGAGGAAGAATTTCATGAAATGGAGGATAATCCATTTCAAGTGTTGAATCTACTTAAAACTAGTAGATATGATATTTGAGTCACCAGATATGCAAAATAATAACCTCTTAAAGGTTTGCAACTTGCTAGATGCGTATCAAAACTAGCAAGAACTATGAGAACTATGACCTTCGTGTCCCACTGGGCATGCCAAAATTGTTAAGTATTAGAATTTGCACCCAATACTAAAAATTAAAAAGTTTAGTAATTTTGACTTAACATGAGAATCACTTCACTTCATGGGACATGCAAATGAAATGAGACCTCTGGATTCTAGGCCGGCTCCTATTGGATATTCAATGATATTTCCAAGATTCTAATTTAAACTCAGGGAAAAGGGAAGAAATTTCTGAAAATGGACCTAAACCTAGAGCCTAAACTAGGAGATGGTGATACAACAAAATAATGATGAAAACTCAAACACACTTGACAGAGGAAGATTACACAGCTACTCAGAGTACATGCAAAAAAACACATCTTTCTGTAAAGACCTACATAAATAATTTGTAATAAGGTTTTGAAAGTGAATCAACAAAAGGAGGAATACATAAAGATGCCTCTCTTTAACTAATTTTACCCTTAAAAACTCAAACTACAACCTACAAGTAGACTTACTTTCCTCCACTTAGGTGCTGAAATGAGACAAACTAGTAACGAACAATGCAACTCACAAATTACTTCATCAAATCATTCTGATACACACAGAGAACTGCAAGAAGAAAGAAAGCTTAATAATTAACACCAAAATAACAAGAACACAAATTCTCTCACCTGTATTGAATTTCCAAAGATGAATTACAAATTCTACAAAAAAAGGTTAAGGACTCAAAATAGTAGTCACATCCACTTCTCTGGATAATCAGAATTGATGAAAAATGAGTTGCAAAACTCATTAAGTACAAACCCAACACTTGGGTCAAATGTAGAAAGAAAGCCTCAAAAAGAGGACTTAGAAACTTCTGAAAATAATGACCTGTCCCTTAAAAAGTTTCACCAAGTCATTAGAAACCCTATGACTCACATTAGACCACCCCCAAAAGTCTCCAATAGACAATAAAGACCTCTCAACTGCTTTAGCAAAATCAAATTCTACCCTAAACAAGCCTATATTCCCTCCACATGTTTCTAAACTATTTTCTCCCATAAAGACCATGACATGGATATAAAATGACTCATCTGATTCTCTTTTGCATTAATGATAGAAAAATATTTAATGACTTATAATTATATAATTAAAACATTTTTCTTTCACAATAAGACCTATGCAAAAGAAAATAATCAAAACAATATCCCCCATATTTTTTCATTTTACAACAAGAAAATAATATTAAATGATTTATATGTATCATTTTAATATTATTTCTTTACAATATTTAAAATTATGCAAAAATAAGAGAACACTTCTATCATAAAACCCCCTAAGCCATAACATAAACCCCTCCCACTCTCACAATGCAAAATTTAAAATAGGATAAAAATCCCATAAAAATACCTACAAACTCCAAATGAGTTTCAAATGTTGGAAATGATTGAAATGATCATAAAAAAAGTTGGAACTAGTAAAGAATGTCCTCAATCATTGTTTTTTCATTGATGTCAAACTTGCTACTTGCAAGAATGACATTTTCTTAAGTGATCCAAATACTATCAATTAGTTGATTGTCAAGGTGGAGGCAATCAATAAGATGTAACTAGATCACCTAGAGAAAGGTTGAAGTTATGATGTTGTAATGAAGTACAAGGATCAGCTAAGCCATTGATGAAAAAGTGTATTTGATGGAATACTATAAGAAACAAAGAATGGGCACACTGAAACATATCAAAGATTTAAGGTTTTAGCTAAGTCTTTTGTAAAGCTCAAACTAAGATCATTAGAGAGAAGGAGCCGAGCAAGTTAGTAAGAGCCGAGCAAATTCCTAGTTAATGCCGAGTAAACTTTAGATGCCAAGCAGAACCAAGTGTCGAGCAGAATCAAGTGCCAAGCAGAACCAAGTGCTAAGAAGAACTAAGTGCCAAGCAAAACCAAGTATCGAGCAGGTATAGGTGCCAAGTAACATAGAGGTTTCAAGCACCAGTAACTCAATAATGCCAAGTTGCTGCATTATTTTGCAAATCAAAGATTTGCCAGATCTAAGCCGACAAGGTTGTTATCTAGAAATTTGTGAATTAAAAGGAAGATAAGAATGATGAGCTGGTGGCACAAAACACCATGTAGAATGTTTTTCTTTTAAGGATATAATTAGTGAAGTTTCTAGAAGAAAACAAGATATGGGGTAGATACATTGTATCCTACCTAATCCATTTTGAAGCCCTAAAATTGGAGAGGGAGAATTGAGTAGAAAAGGAAAATCAGACTCCTATTTAAGAAGACATAAGTTAATAAAAGAGAGAGAGAGGGGTGGTCAAGCATAAAAGCATGAAGTGTTGTAGAATGTGCTAAGGAGAAGAAAGTGCAAGAACTCTATTTGGATAGATGACCACAAGGATGATTGCATTGGCAGAATGAGTAAGAAGACTCAAGGAGATGAAGCTTGAGAGGGGGACAAGCAGTCTGAGCTGAAGTGATTGAAGCCAAGCATAAGGATTGAATTGAAAGTATGATCTGAAATCTACAAAGTATGTTGTAAGTTATATCAGATCAAAAGACCATTATCATTACTTTCTAGCAATTGTAATAGTAAGTTTAAATCCTATGGACTTAGGTTGGTTTAATAGCGATAAGATAAATCCTTTAACAGGGTGACATTCCAAGTGAATGTTCTAAAGACCTTTTACTAGGCCCATTCCTAATAGTTTGGTGAAATCCTCTAACAAGGTCACATTTAACAGTGTGTTGTAAGCCTTTAACAGGGCATCACTTCAAAAGAGTGAAAATCAAGTAGCATGTCACTGGTGGTTTTTCCCAAATTGGGTTTCCACGTAAATCATTGTGTCATGTGTTGATTTTGGATGTTTTTTCATTGCATATTGATTTACTGTAACTTGCTTCTATGATTGATTTAAGTATTTGATGGATGAAAAGTATATGGATTCATTAAAAGTAGTAAAAAGGTATTAATAGAGAATTTTGGACCTTGAATAACTGATTCACCCCCCCTCTTAGTTATTCTAAAGAACTCTAATAATTGGTATAAGAGCTAACTGCTTATTCAATTTAAAGGGACTACAAGTAGAAAAGATCAAAATGGCAAAGAGAGAAGTTCCCAAGCTCAACAAAGACAACTTTGTTGCATGGAAAAGTTTGATGAAGCTATATCTTGGATCTATAGGAGATTATGCCCAAAATTCAATTGTTGCTGAAAATGTAGATCCAATAGGTGCTCCTACTACAGAAGACATGAAAAACAAGCAAGAACACAGCCAGACAATGCTGGAAATTGCCTCTGCACTTAGCTATGTTGAATTTGATGATATCAAAGGATGTGACACTGCATAAAAAATGTGGAAAGTCCTATCAGACATCTATGAAGGAGATCAAAATGTACAAAGAGTAAAAAGAGAAAGTCTTAGAGGAAAGTATGATGACATGAAAATGGAAGAAAATGAGAATGTTGCTCAATATGGTGCAAGAATAAAGGAAGTGGTAAGTGCAATAAGATGCTTGAGTGGTCAACTAGATGAAGATACTATTAATAGTAAGTACTTAAGAACCTTGCTCCCTATCTATGCTATAAGAGTATCAGCAATACAAGAGCTAAGATGTATACCGAGAAATAATCTAAGTTTTGAAGGTATAATAGGTAGACTCACTGCATTTGAGTTATCCAACTTTGACAACTACAAACCTGAAAAATGTTGAATCTATTTTTAAGGCCAAGTTATCACTGAAAGATGCTGAACAGGTGAAATCAAAGAAAGGAAGAAAAATGAAGTATGTATCCAGTGACAATAGCACTGATGAGGAAGATGTGGAACAATTGGAAGCATTACTTGCTAGAAGATTTCACAGGGGGAAAGGAAAATTCAAAGGTAAGATGCCTATCATTTGTTTCAATTGCAATGAAGTAGGTCATATTGCTGCAAGATGTCCACAGAAAAAGGATTCCAAGGAAGGCAACAAATACAAGAATAGAAGAGATGATGACAGGAGAGATTACAAAGAAAAAGGTAAGAAGTGTTATATTATTGAAGAAAATTCTGATGATAATGATGATAAAGTTGTTTATGTAGCTATGAAGGACCAATCTGATGAAGAAGAGACCACAACACTAGTAACATGTATAAACAAGAATGATAGATGGATCATAGACAGTGGATGCTCACATCACATGACAGGAGACAAAAGTAAGTTTATTAACTTTACTCAGTATGATGGAAATAGTGTTAGATTTGGTAATGATGCTCCATGTCAAATCAAAGGAAAAGGTTCCATTAAGCTCATAGAACAAATTTCATGTGACAATGCATACTATGTTGAAGGATTAAACTACAATTTACTAAGTGTCTCGTAGTTAGGCAATATAGGCTGCAAAGTGGAATTTGGAAACAAAATAGCAAAAATTTATGATACTGATGGTAAACTGATAGGAAAAGGAGATCAAACAAAGAGTAATTTGTTTTACCTTGATATGGATGATGCTTCTTGTTTATTTGCAAAATTTGATGATGAATGGTTATGGCATAGAAGATTATGTCATGTCAACTTTGATAATCTAGTCAACATCAGTAAAATGAAGAAAGTCAGAGGTTTACCAAAATTGAAGAAGCCTGGTAATATCATGTGCAAACAATGTCAGCTAGGAAAGATGACAAAATCAAGTTTTAAAAGCAAAAACTATACATCTAAAGAGATACTTGAGTTAGTTCACACTGACTTATGTGGTCCAATGGAAATACAAAGCTATAGAGGAGATAAATACATAATGCTATTTGTTGATGACTATTCCAGGATGATGACTGTTATGTTCTTAAAACAAAAATTTGATGCTTTTCAAATGTTTAAGTAGTATGTGGCTAGAGTTGAAAAGGAAACTAGAAAAAGGTTGAAATGCCTAAAATCAGATAGAGGTGGTGAATTTACATCAAAGGAATTCGAGATATTCTGTAATGATAAAGGAATCAAAAGACAAATGTCAGCTCCTAGAACTCCCCCATAGAATGGAATTGTTGAAAGAAGAAACAGATCTGTAATTGACTATGCTAGAACATTAATGATGGAAAAGAATGTTGATCTAAAATATTGGAGAGAAGCTGTAAGTGTAGCTGTTCATACACTGAACCGAGTACAAGTCAAGAAAGGTACAAATACAACACCTTTTAAATTATGGTATGGTCACTCACCCAATGTAAAACATTTCAAAGTGTTTGGTTGGAAATGCTTTATCCTTAAAGATGTTAGAAATGGAAAATTTGATGCAAAAAGTGATGAAAGCATATTTCTTGGTTACTCTACTAGAAGTAAGGCATATAAGTGTTTGAATATTAACACTAACAAAATTGTGGAAAGTGCAAATGTAAATTTTGATGAGCACACAGAAGTCCAAGATGAAAAACCAAAGAAAATGGAAGAGTACAGAACCTTTGTGTATTCTTATGAAGGAATGACTGTTGATGAGGATGATTTCAATCAAATTGGAAATCAACAAAAAATGTCAGTTTCAGCTAAGTCACAACCAGTGAGTGCCGAGTTGCATTCAGAAGCCAAGTTGCAAAATGAAAAAAATGCACAATCTGATTCTGAAGACAACATACATGAAGAACAACCTGACAACGAAGTGCATAGTAATCTTGAATCTGAAAGATCAAACATGGAAACAAGGACAGAGCCAAGATTATCCAAATATGTAAAAAGACATCACCTTGCTAAACAAATAATTGGTGACAAAGATGCAAGACCAATGACAAGGAATAGAATAAGACATGAATCATGTCTAATCAGAAAATCTGAACCCAAGATAGTATATGGTGCATTACAAGATGATGACTGGTATAAAGCTATGGAAGAAGAAATTGATCAAATAAGAAAAAAACAAAACCTAGAGTTTGGTTCCTAGACCAACTAACAAGAATGTGATTGGCACCAAATGGGTATTCAAAAATAAACTAGATGAGAATGGTGAGATTACCAGAAACAAAGCTAGACTAGTATGTAAGGGTTATGCTCAAGAAGAAAGAATAGACTATGGAGATACATTCGCTCATGTTGCTAGAATGGAAGGAGTAAGAACTTTACTTGCATATGCTTCTTACAAAGATTTTAAAGTCTATCAGATGGATGTAAAATCTACTTTCTTAAATGGTATACTAGAAGAAGAAGTCTACATTGAACAACCAGAAGGATTTTTTGATGAAAACAATAGGGATATGGTGTGTAAGTTACATAAAGCACTCTATGGTTTGAAACAAGCACCTAGAGCATGGTATGAGAGACTTCACAAGTATCTAGTGCAAATTGGATTTGAAAGAACTAATGATAACAGCAACATGTACATCAAAGCAGAAGAAGGTAAAGCCATTATTGTATCTGAAATCTTTGTGGATGACATAGTGTTTGGAGGTAAGGAAGTTCTTTGCAAAGGCTTTGCTGACAAAACAAAACATGAATTTGAGATGTCTATGTTTGGAGAAATCAAATTTTTTGTTGGATTGCAAGTACATCAACTCAAACATAGAATATTTGTTACACAATCAAAATACATCAAAGAAATTCTTAAAACATTTGGATTGGAGGAATCCAAACCAGTTAGCACACCAATGGCAACAGGAAATAAGCTATCCAAAAATGATGAGTTAGCTGAAGTCAATCAAACAATGTACAGATCCATGATTGAAAAACTACAATATGTTGTACATAGTAGACCAGACATAGCATTATCATTTGGAATAGTGGCTAGGTTCTCTGCTAATCCTAAAGAAAATAATCTCATAGCAGTAAAAAGAATAATGAGATATCTCAAAGGAACTGATGACTTTGGTCTATACTACAAAAATAATGGAAAATTTGAGCTCAATGCTTATATAGATGCAAACTGGGGAGGAAACATTGATGACAGAAAAAGCACAAACATGTACATCACAGTCCACTTCAGAGTCAAAATATGTGGCAGCTGCAGTCAATTGCACAAACATTGTATGGCTCACACATCTATTGAATGGAATGAAAGAAGAAGTAAAAAAACCTATGATAATGTATTGTGATAATACAAGTGTTATAAACATATCCAAAAACCTAGTGATGCATGCAAAAACCAAGCATATTGCAATCAAGTATCATTATGTCAGAGAATTGGTAGAAGACAAAAAAGTGAAGTTGGAATACATTCACTCAAAGGAATAAACTGTAGATATCTTCACGAAACCATTGCCCAAGGATGCCTATGAATATCGTAGAGGCAAGTTGGGGTTCATACTCCTAACTCAAGCAGTTTAAGGCAACATGGAAGCTACCTTGCATCAACAGGAATAAATCATTGAAATATTAACAGGTTGATGCAAAGGATGACAATATAAGTAGAAACTCTAAATCAGTCACAAGCATGGTGACAGAGGGAGAAAATCAACAAGAAGCCAAAGCTTATATTTTTCATGATAAAGATGCTACATCATTGACATTTATGTCAAAGAGGGAGAAATATGCAAAAAATTGATCCATAAAAAGAAAAGAAGGAGATATATGAGATTAGTAGTAAACATACAATAAGACAAAATACACAATCTTGGTGGTAACTAAGTTGATCAATTGATCAGTTTGGTTTGCCATCAATGCCAAAGAGGGAGATTGTTGGAAATGATTGAAATGATCATAAAAAAAGTTGGAACTGGTAAAGAATGTCCTCAATCATTATTTTGTCATTAATGTCAAACTTGCTACTTGTAGGAATGACAATTGCTTTAGTGATCCAAATACTATCAGTTAGTTGATTGTCAAGGTGGAGGCAATCAATAAGATGTAACTAGATCACCTAGAGAAAGGTTGAAGTTATGATGTTGTAATGAAGTACAAGGATTCGCTAAACCATTGACGAAAAAGTGTATTTGATGGAATACTATAAGAAGCAAAGAATGGGCACACTAAAACATATCAAAGATTTAAGGTTTTAGCTAAGTCTTTTGTAAAGCTCAAACTAAAATCATTAGAGAGAAGGAGCCAAGCAAGCTAGTAAGAGCTGAGAAAATTCCTATTTAATGTTGAGTAAACTTTAGATGCCGAGTAGAACCAAGTGCCGAGCAGAATCAAGTGTCGAGCAAAATCAAGTGCCGAGTAGAATCAAGTGCCGAGCAGAACCAAGTGTCGAGTAGAACCAAGTGCCGAGCAGGTATAGGTGTCGAGTAACACAGAGGTTTCGAGCACCAGTAACTCAATAATGCCAAATTGCTACATTATTTTGGAAATTGAAGATTAACTAGATCTAAGCTGAAATATAAAATTTGTGAATTAAAAGGAAGATAAGAATGATGAGCTGGTGGCACAGAACACCATGTAGAACATTTTTCTTTTAAGGATATAACTGGCAAAGTTTCTAGAAGAAAACAAGATATGGGGTAGATACATTGTATCCTACCTAATCCATTTTGAAGCCCTAAAATTGGAGAGGGAGAATTGAGCAGCAAAGGCAAATCAGACTCCTATTTAAGAAGACATAAGTTAATAAAAGAGAGAGAGAGAGAGGTGGTCAAGCATAAAAGCATGAAGTGTTGTAGAATGTGCTAAGGAGAAGAAAGCACATGAACTCTATTTGGATAGACAACCACAAGGATGATTGCATTGGAAAAATGAGTAAGAAGACTCAAGGAGATGAAGCTTGAGAGGGAGACAAGCAATCAGAGCTGAAGTGATTGAAGCCAAGCATAAGGATTGAATTAAAAGTATGATCTGAAATCTACAAAGTATGTTGTAAGTTATATCAGATCAAAAGACCATTATTGTTACTTTCTAGCAACTGTAACAATAAGTTTAAATCCTATGGACTTAGGTTGGTTTAATAGCCATAAGATAAATCCTTTAATAGGGTGACATTCCAAGTGAATGTTCTAAAGACCTTTTACTAGGTCCATTCCTAACAGCTTGGTGAAATCCTCTAACAAGGTCACATTTAACAGTGTGTTGTAAGCCTTTAACAGGGTAGGCTTTTAATAGGGCATCACTTCAGAAGAGTGAAAATCAAGTAGCATGTTACTGGTGGTTTTTTCCGAATTGGGTTTCCATGTAAATCATTGTGTCATGTGTTGATTTTGGATGTTTTTTCATTGCATATTTATTTATTGTAACTTGATTATATGATTGATTTAAGTATTGGATGGATGAAAAGTATATGGATTCATTAAAAGTAGTAAAAAGGTATTAATAGGGAATTTTGGACCTTGAATAACTGATTCACCCCCCCTCTCAGTTATTCTAAAGAATTCTAACATCAAAAATGATAAAGGGCATGGAAACTATATGAATACTCTAAAGTTGGCCTTTTTTTTCATTTTTTTGCATTCTAAAAGTCTTTGCGATGGAGGAAAATGAGGGTTTTGGTTCTCTGTAGCTAGGAATGCATATTCTTCTCTTTCTTGTTTTCTTATTCTGCTCTTATATTCTTGATAGCCACCATTGTGAGAGATTTGCTAAAGATTATTCTTGATAGTCACCATTGTGAAGAATCTATTAGTTGTATTGGTCTTTATCTCGCCATGAATGAACTTGGAGGTATTTGCAACATTTTCCATTATTCTCACATCTTTATGCTTACATTTTTTTGTTTTTACTTGCCACCATTAGAAAATTTGTTCTGTTGATTACTCTCCACATTCTCTTACTATCTAGAAGTTCAAGCTACCATGAAAGATATTTTTTATCTACTATTTGAAGCCATTATTGCGAACACCTGTAATGCCATGCCAAAGGATCCAAAGAATTAACCTAAAGTTTCACTAAGTTTGGAAGCATTTTTTTTTTTAATATGAAAGTAAAACCATTCACAACTTATACATAGTAACGGAAGCAATAATAACAATCTAAAAGAAAGTTAACATACTTACATAACAGGTTACATTCTTAGGAATCCCTTAACATTGAATCACATCTAACATAACTAATTATGTTTCTATCTAATACTACATCCACATAAAATAATAATAAAAATTCTAACATTCTTAAATTATATTTTTGATTGCTTGATCATCCACTGTACATGCCACAGGGTATGAAAGGCTTAAAATAATATACATGTGTGAAGATAAAGTACAACATCATCCTATACTAACCCATGATAAAATGCAGTAAATGAAAACATATACCATACATGAACATCATCATAAAAGATAACCATATATCAAACATAAATATCTAAGTGCACAGTTCCTCTCAACCATAAATAGCATCATTAAACCATCATGGATCCTAGCCATCCCTCCATGTATAACATTCCAAATCACCAAAGAGATCATCAGTATTAACATGGTAGGAATGTCGCTCCTAAAACATCCTACTAACATGCAAAGTAAAGCATAAGATAACATCATCTAACATATGCAAATCATCAATATAAGAAACATACCAGTAAATACATCCATCATAGGGTATATCATCTATCATAATGATCCAAGAACATAATAAAGATAAATACCAACCAAGGATGCTCCAACCATGGTGTCTATGGATGGATCTCAAATGGTAAGAGTAAAAAAGCACTACCACCTAACCATGTGGAAGCTAAATGGTCCACTCCCACCGTGCTGAGGAGATAATCTCAAGTCCCAAATAGGTTATCTATTCAAAAAGCACAAAACTCTCTAAGTCTAGGAATCGTAAAAGTATACTAACTCAAAGGTTCCAATCACAAAACTGACATCTAATCCCAAAGGCACACAAAGACATGTAGGAAACCTACTCTGTAAGCAAGCAAGTGTCATCAGATATATCATGTAGAAGTTACCGTGGCAATTAGCTTAGGACTCCATGGGTCCCTACTAATCCTTATGCGGCCACTAGTATCCTCTCATACTGACGAGGCATACTATGGAATGCAAGGTCGCAAACAAGCATTCTCCCTACTCCCATCCTAGTCTGTACTAGCACTTGAGGCATGGGCGAGAAAAAAACAATTATCTTTTTAGGTTCATTTAATCTCCATTTAGTGTAAATGTTATCACTTATTAACAAAACTTACAATGAGTTACCCTGGCAGCCACTTAGGACCCCGAGCCCCATTGCAAGCCACTTTTCGACACTACAAGTAGATAACCTACCCTAAGCTCATGGAATCATAAATCACCAAAATCATCATAGTCCTATACAAGCAACTAAAAAAATACCAAAAGATAATCCATAAAAAAAAAATTAAATATCCATAATAAAAGCATCAAATCTCCATGAGCAGATGAAAAGGATCCATAGATAATCATGACCACAGTAGTTCTCTATTAGCAATTGAAGGTATCACTAATAATCAAAAGTATCCATTGGTTCTCAATAACCAAAATATATCTCAAAATCATACTGATCGAAGACTCTAAAATGGTTGAGTCAAAACATGTCACAACATGACATCATTAAGAAATAAATCAACATTTCAGTCCCATCATGGCGACTGGAAAGTAATCCAAGGATAACTGATCGATGGCTCAAAAATGGTTAAGTCAAGTGTCTCAGATACATACATCTCAGCTCCACTCATGAGCAATAACAATCAGTAAATACAAACATCTCATAGAGCATGCCATCACATTACCATGGTTGGGTTTAAAAAGATTGAGATTAAATAACATCAACATGCCATCACAATCATAACCCTCGAGCCTCTGCTAGACGTCCTATAACTGGTCAACACTAGTCAACCCAAAAACTCAAAACAAGAAGCATACAGAAAACATAATGCAAACATATGTTTGAGTTTACTAAAATTACATAGTTGAATTGAGTATGGAGGTTTTAGTTTCTATTTGCAAGTATACTACAAGTATATAAGATTAATCATTTGACTTATAAGTCAACCCGTTTGTTCCCTCGATAGCATTATCCTTCCATTATTTAAAATTACATTCTAAGAATAACTGAAGGATAAATAGTTACTCATTAAATCATTTGACACTTAATAAAATCATTCACTTTATTTTGCTAAGATCAATGTTACTAATTGAATAACTCTTCCTTAATATAAATTCAACTTCTCAACATAATCAAATGATCATTATTCGTTTAAATTATAATAAAGCTAGTTACTAGTTTTTGAATAAGAAGATTATAACTTTAATAAAATGATCAATTAAATCAATCAATTAACATAGGTACACAATCCATGAATTTTATCATTCTAATAATACTTAATTAAATATTACTAAAATTTAAGCCTTTTAATATTACTCATTATAATAATTAAAGCATCATTGACAACCCTTATAATATCTAAAGTCATTATTCAAGTCATTGAAATAAGACTTATCAACTTCGATGTAAATACTTAACAACTTCACTAAAAGAATCGATATTAGCATATCAATTAAAACTCTATTACATAACTTAATTATTAATTAAATTTAATTAACTCTAATTAATTAATTAATAATTACATATCCATATCAACAACCCAATTAATAACTAGCCATAATTTGTAAGTAAAAGGCCAACCATAATCCAATTCTCTAATATTAATAATGACTTATTAATATTTAATAACAAGTTATATTAGAAATCTTATTAATAAATCTATAATGACCACATTCATCATTTTTTCAATGAATACTAATATTTCCTTAACAAATTCGTATTATTGATAATCATTCAATTAAACCCATTGCTTAAATAAATTTGATTAATTAACTAAATTGAATAACCATTACATGACTATATTAGCAACTTCGTTAACATTTGAATTAATAATAACTAATAACAAGTTATAACAAAATTCTCATTTTTTTTTCTATCCTTCATTTAAATCTGATTAATTTAGATTTATATTACTAAATTAAAATATTATAAAATTACTAAAAGAAATAATCTATTAATAAAATTTTATTTATAATCAATATATATTAATTAATATTATATAATAATAATTATATAATAATTAATAATTAATAATATATAACAATTAATGTTTAAAAGTTATTAACATATAATAACTTTAATATAATATAATAATTGAATTGCACATGTGTCAATTTAAAAACAAACATAATATAAAATGTGCAGTACTATAAAGTACAATTCACAGACTATGAGCGCGACACTCCCATATGGGAAGCTGCCATAGCAGTGGCCGCTGTGCAGTCTTAAATGACTGTCGATGGTACCACTAACGTGGACAGTGACTGCCGGTGGGGGTGGGGTGTGACTGCCCACCCTCACCAAAATTAATATTCATTTTTTTTTTTTATTACGTTATCTCAAAACATTTTTTTAAATACTCATGCATGATTCAATTTTTTGATAAGATTTTTCTTCTGTGATTTTAAAATACGTAGCATTTAATTAGATAATATATATATATATGTGTGTGTGTGTGTGTGTGTGTGTGTATATATATATATATATATATATATATATATATATGTATACATACATATATATGTATGCATATATGTATACATGTATACATACATATATATGTATGTTATGTATACATATATATATACATACATACATATATGTATGTATGTATATATATATATATATATATATATATATATATATATATATATATATATATATATATATATATATATATATATATATATATATATGGGTGTAGATTTAAAACTTATATGTGATTTAAGAAAACATATAATAATTTTCTTAAACAAGAAGGGCTTTCCAAATCTATACGTTAAGAATTTTCTATTTCAACCTTCTTCTATTTTCAAATTAAAACCCTTGTCAATCTAAATTCACAATTTTAAATCGAACCCAATTCCAATTTAGAACTAATTTCTTTCTTAAATTGAAACTAGGGTTTTCTATTGTTTTCTTCTCAACCAATTAAAATTAACATACATATCTAGATTCCAATTTCAAGATTAAAGATTCATTCATGGAGTATATTCAGACACATATAATAGACACGATGAAGACAAGAAGAGAAAGAGTGCAAATGGAATATGCGAAATGTAGTGCCTGCCCTTGTTCACATCTTTTCTGGACATTGTTGCTATTATTATCAGACTATGTTGGACTAGTTTTATGCTGATGGATTAGTAGTATTTTTTTGAGACTATCAGACATTATGTTATGGATTTAGTGGTTATATGATGAGATCATTTAGACTTTACATTTCATGTATGCATGATGATCATTATATTGCTTTCAGTTATTGTTGATGATTAGTTAGATGGTTTATTATGGATACTTACCCCATACTTGCATGTGTATGGTGTGTGTGTTTTCATATTGTATGGCATTTCTGATATGGTTAAGGAAGGGAGTCGTAGTCACCTGCTTAGTCGAGATCTACACGATGCACCACTTCCTGCCATTGTCTGTTTAGCTTAGCATTATATATATTGTATGTACATGCATGGTTTTTCTGCAGGTTGCAGGTACCGGGTATTGACTTCCCTAAATTTCTAAGATGAGTGTACCCTATTATACTATCTCAATGATAAGAGAAGGAAGATAAATTCTCAAGTCCAAATCCCAAACCCTTAAGCCAATTGTCCTAGTGAGGGAGGACAAGTATTTGGATATTTTACCTACCGAATGTGTCGAATGACATAATTCATGATTTTTAACCCTTTAGACTAATTTTTTGTGAATTGCTCTATGATGAGTTTTCATATTTTATCTTGGAGGTCTATGATGAATTTTCTATTAATTAAGTCTTAATAAATAAATTTAATTAATTAATTATTTGAAAAAATTAATATAAAATATCATGATATTTGATATTTTTTTTATAATTAATTAAATGAGAATTAATTGAGGAAAAAGGAATTAAATAAAAGAAAAATAGAACTTAAAATTAATAATAAAGTAATAAATAAATAATAATAATAAAAGTTATAAAAAATTAAAATAAAAGTTATAAATATTTAAATAGAAATTATATAAAAAAGTAAATTGGAGTTATAAGCTTGCATGGGAATTAATGCATGTTTTCATTTCTCATATGTCAACAACACGAGGGTTAGTGCATCAATTAAGCACATGGTGTCTACAACCCTATGGCTCATCTAGAAGGTTGGAAAAGACCCATACTTAGTTGGTGACACCTTCTAGCTGTTTCTAGAAGCATTCTAGAGGTTTCCTGAGAGCTCTTTATATTTAGGCATTCCTAAAAGCTTAGACATAGTGTTGGAGAGAAATTGGAGCATTGGAGGACTCGAGAACTCTAAAGGAGGGAGGAGCTTGCTCTGCGAGTTTTCTGAGGAAGAGCGAATTAGCATCAGAATCCGGGTAGATTCTTATGATTTTACTTATGCTATTTTCGCATCTTGCATTCCCTGTCTTCTTCGTGTCTTCCATATATCTTCTGAGAATTTTCTTATTTTTATTGTATGCATTCTCAATATGGGTAGTTAAATTTATTTGAAAATCTTATATGCATAGAAAAGAACACGAGGCTAGGGATTAAATTGTAGCCAAGCCATTAGATAAACTATTGAGTAAATTTTGAGATCAAAAATTTATAGAAAAATTTTGAGAATTGGAATTTATATATTGTGTATATATATGTTTATATTTTTAAATTTGAATACATACATACATACATACATGTGTGTGTGTGTGTGTGTGTGTCTATATGTTGTGATATTTGATTAAACTCTATATATATATACACACATATAAATATATATATACATATATACTTATATATATATATATATACATATATATTTAATTAAAAGTCGAATGACATATATTTCACAATGAGTGAATGTTAAACGCATCGCGATTTACATTGGAGGGAAGCATTTTTTTTAAAAATGCAATAAAAAAAAAATAATAAGTAAATTTTGGAATGGGCGGGAGGGACTTATTTCCCCACCCGCACCGATGGCAATGCCTATGCGGACTGCAGTATTGCATAATACCTGCGGTCTGCAATGTCCTGTGACCGTAGTGTACCCTGCAATCTGTAGGTCATATATATATATATATGTGTGTGTGTGTGTGTGTGTTGTGACCGGCGGTTATTAAATTTGTCGCGTTAATATGCGGTTATCATATATTTTATTAATTCAATTTTTTTTATATAATTCATTTTGTAAATTAATAATTATATATGTATATGTATTTATATATATATATACATTATTAATAATAAATAATTAATATATTGATAGATGATTGGAATTTAAAGAGTAATTCTTTAATAAAAAATTATTTTATAATGTTGAGCAATATAGGATCAATTTAACCTTTTAATTTGGAAAGAGGAATATGAAAAGAATTTCAATTATTATTTTGAAAATGATGGGGGTCATTATCAACAAAATGTGTATACAAAAGACATTTAAAACATTTAGAAAATTGAGTCTAACAATTTTTGGGGAGAAACTTTTATCTATCAATACAATACATGGGTTAAGTAAAACGTGAAATTTCTCCACTTGATATTTAAATTGGAAAACGTAAACTGAGACCTTTACATTTAAATTCAAGTTTTTAAATTTAGCAAAACCAAAAGATGTGTTTGCATTGTGTATTCTTTATGCTATTGTTTTGGGTTTTTGGGTTGACTAGTGTTGACCAGTTATAGGACGTCTACCATGTTAGGAAAAAATCATGGACAGAAATAAAAACTACATGCAAATATAATCAATAACAAAAAATAATAGAACACACAGAAATAAACACAAGGCACCAAGATTTAACGTGGTTCACCCAATCCCTGGGCTATGTCCACCAAATAGCAAGTCCGATCTTATTACAATCCAGTGATTACAACCTGATTACAATCCGTAATCCCTTACAGCTCAATACCACCGCAAGAACCAATTTCGTATCACCACACATGAAAAATAACCAACCCTAAGCCCTTTTTATACAAGTATTAAACTGCTTTAGGGCTATAACATGTCGGCCATAATATGTCGGCTACCATGTCAGCTACTTCTAAAAAAAATTTTTTTGGGGCGATGCCCTGAACCCCACTATTTATAAAGTATGTACAGTACTTTCTTGATCAGTCACCACAATCTAACAATCTCCCACTTGGGGACTGATCAGGCTCCACACTAAACAACAATCTCCCACTTGGAGACTGAGCTTGTAGCAATACAACTACCGCATGGGGCTCCCACTGGATCAAACCACCCTGGACTCTACTGTTCTTTTATTCACATTTAGTCTAAAAGACCAACTGAAGCTGAAGAGGAGTTCAGCTTCTCCCTTGTTACAACCTTTGTTAACATATCTGCTAGATTTTCATTGGTATGTATCTTTTCCAGTTTTAACTGTCCATCCTCCAAAACTGACCGAATGAAATGGTACCGCAACTGTATGTGTTTGGTCTTAGAATGCAGAGCTGAATTCTTAGCAAGATGAATGGAACTCTGACTATCTGTGAACAAATAATTATCCTTCTGAGGATGTCCCAATTCTTCCAAGAAGAACTGAAGCCATATCATCTCTTTGGCTGCCTCTGTAGCAGCAACATACTCTGCCTCTGTAGTGGAGAGAGCATTAATCTTCTGTAGTCTAGAAACCCAGCTCACGGCTGCCCCACCAACAGTAAAGACATAACCTGTAGTACTCCGCCTGGTATCAATATCCCTAGCCAAATCTGAGTCAACATAGCCCTGTAAATCAGTAGTAGAGCCCCCAAAGTGTAAACACTTATTGGATGTTCCTCTCAAATATCTGAGAATCCACTTGACAGCATTCCAATGCTCAAAACCTAGATGACTCATATACCTGCTAACGACTCCCACTGCATGTGCAATATCTGGCCTAGTGCATACCATAGCATACATCAAACTTCCTACAGCTAAAGCATAGGGTACCTTGGACATCTTATCCTCCTCTTCCTGTGTCTTGGGACACATCTCCTTAGTCAATTTCAAATGACCAGGTAAAGGTGTGCTGACAGCTTTAGCATTCTCCATAGAGAAACGTTGCAGCACCTTCTCAACATAATCAGCTTGAGATAGCATCAATGTTCTGTTCTTCCTATCTCTACAAATCTTCATACCAAGGATTTGTTTTGCTGCCCCCAAATCCTGCATAGCAAATGCATGTGCTAATTGGCATTTCAGCCCCTTAATATGATCCATGTTAGACCCAGCTACAAGCATATCATCAACATATAAACATAAAATAATGTAGCTATCATCATCCAACCTCTTAAAATAAACACAGTAATCTGAATGACAACTATTATATCCATGCTCATGCATAAAACTGTCAAATTTCAGATACCATTGCCGAGGTGCTTGCTTCAAGCCATATAAACTTTTCTTCAATTTGCACACTAAGTTCTCCTTACCTTTGACCTCAAAACCCTGTGGCTGAGCCATATATATTTCTTCATCCAAATCACCATGAAGAAAGGCTATTTTAACATCCATCTACTCTAAATGCAAATCTTTAGTAGCCACAAGACTTTAAACAGTACGAATAGAAGTCATTTTAACAATAGGAGAAACTATCTCATCAAAATCAATTCCCTTTTTCTATGCAAATCCTTTTACAACTAACCTGGCCTTAAATCTTTTCTTACCTCCTTCCTCTTCTTTCAACCTGTAAACCCATTTATTCTGTAAAGCCTTTTTACCTGCAGGCAACTTGCACAAATCCCATGTCTTATTTTTCAGCAAAGAGTCCATTTCATCTTTCATTGCAGACTCCCACTGAATCTTAGTATCCACCTGCACAGCTTCATCATAACTTTCAGGTTCACCAGCATCAGTAAGTAAAATAGAATACAAAGAGGGAGAAAACCTTTGTGGAGGTCTAATTGGCCTTGTTGATCGTCTAACATTCACTGGTGTGTGTGGTATTTGTTGTTGCAGTTGTTGCACATCATGAGGAATGGCTGGAACATCAGCTTTTGGAGTATCATCCAACACTACATAATCATCTTCTTTCTTCTCATGTTGCTGCAACAGATCTTTGTACAACACTTTTTCATTGAATATGACATCCCGGCTTCTTATAATTTTATGATTTTCAAAATCCCAAAGCCTATAGCCAAATTCATTAATGCCATATCCAACAAAGACACATTTCTTTGATTTAGCTTCTAGCTTGGTTCTATTTTCAGAGTCTATATGAGCAAAAGCTTCACAACCGAAGGTCTTGAGAAAAGAATAACTCACCTTCTTACCAATCCATGCTTCCTCTGGAATACCACAGCCCAAAGGAGTAGAGGGACCTCTATTAATCAAATATACTGCAGTATTGACAGCCTCCGCCCACATGTGTAAGGGCAACCCAACATGCAACCTCATGCTCCTTGCGCGCTCCATTATAGTCCTGTTCATGCATTCAGCCACTCCATTTTCCTGTGGAGTCCTTGGAATAGTATTTTGTCTACAAATACCATTAGTGGAGCAATAATCTTCAAATTCATGACTGCAATACTCACCACCATTATCAGATCTGAGACATTTTAATTTCTTACCAGTCTCATTTTCAACCAAGCATTTCCATTTCTTAAAAGTTTGAAATACATCAGATTTCTATCTAAGAAAATAAACCCATACTTTTCTAGTTGTGTCATCAATAAATGTAACATAATAATGAGAGCCACCAAGGGAAGATACCTGAGCTGGTCCCCATACATCTGTATGCACAAGCTCTAATTTCTCCTTTTTGTTTTCCTTCCCTGTCTTTACAAAACTCACTCTCTTTTGTTTTCCATACACACAACTTTCACAGAAATCCATATTCACACATTTTAGACCTGGTAAAGCTTTCCTTGAATGAAGTACTTTCATACCTTTCTCACTCATGTGCCCAAGTCTATTGTGCCACAGCGCTGTATCAGAATCTACAGCAGCTATTTGTTCTCCCTGCTCAATTGCAGTAATTGTTCCTGAATATTCATTTTTCTCTGAAACAATCAAAGTAGAAGGAATAATATGACCTGTACAAAGATATAAGGTGCCTACTTTCACACCTCTTTCTACTACAAGGGAACCTTTTGAAACCTTCCAATTTTTATCATTAAAAGTAACTACACAACCCTCATCACCGAGTTGCCCTACTGAAATTAAATTTCTACTTAGTTTTGGAACATGTCTTACCTCATGTAGTAGCCAATGATTCCCATTCTGCAACTTAATCTTAATTTTTCCCTTTCCAACAATCTGACAGGGTTCATTATCCCCCAAATAAACAAGCACAAAATCCCCTTGGACATAATCAATGAAATAACCTCTATGAGGTGTAGCATGAAAAGAAGCACCAGAATCTAAAACCCATGAATAATCAACATTCTCTAAAGATAGAAGCAAAGCATCCTCTTCGGATTTTTTACTTACCACATTTGCCTCTTTGTCTCCATCTGATTTATCTCCTTCATTTTTCTTTCAAGTCCAGCAATCTTTCTTTTTGTGCCCTAGTTTCCCACAGTACTAGCAATCATTTGGTCCTCTTGATTGAGACCTCCTCCCCTTTGACTTTCCTCTTGATTTCCCACGATTTCCAGAGTTACTTCCTCTTTCAGTCGTTCTGCCCCTGCTTTGTGCATTTAAAGCACTTCTTGATGTAGATCCACCTAAGGATTTTCTACGAGTTTCCTCACTTAAAATAACACCGATCACATCATCATATTTTAGGGTACTAGATCCAGGAACAGAATTACTCACCGCCATTACCAAGCCATTCCAGCTTTCAGGCAAAGAACACAAAATCAAGAGAGCCCTAATTTCTTCATCAAAATTGATACCCACAGAAGATAATTGACTAGTAATAGTATTAAACTCATTTAAATGATCTGCAATAGATCCACCTTCTTCCATTTTCATATTAAATAAACGCTTCATGAGAAATACCTTATTTGAAGCGGAGAGCTTTTCATACAATGTCGCTAGGGTTTTCATCAAATCTTCTGTCATCTTTGCTTTTGTAATATTAAATGCCACCGATGGTGCCAAGCATAACCGAATGCTTCCGAGTGCCTTTCTGTCCAAAAGATCCCATTCAGCCTCTGACATAGTTCCTTGATTCTTGGCTTTTCCTTCCAATGGCTTCCATAAATCCTTCTGATATAAATAGTCTTCCATTTGCATCTTTCATAACTGGAAGTTCTGCCCATTAAACCTGTCAACCCTCAACTTACCCTCATCTGCCATCGCTCCCACTCAACTATGAGACTCCCACTTAACTGTGAGACTTTCCTGCAGAGGATAACTGAAAGACAACCTTGCTCCGTTACCACTTGTTAGGAAAAAATCATGGACAGAAATAAAAACTACATGCAAATATAACCAATAACAGAAAATAATAGAACACACAGAAATAAACACAAGGCACCAAGATTTAACGTGGTTCACCCAATCCCTGGGCTACGTCCACCAAATAGCAAGTCCAATCTTATTACAATCTAGTGATTACAACCTGATTACAATCCGTAATCCCTTACAGCTCAATACCGCCGCAAGAACCAATTTCGTATCACCACACATGAAAAATACCCAACCCTAAGCCCTTTTTATACAAGTATTAAACCGCTTTAGGGCTATAACATGTCGGCCATATGTCGGCCATAATATGTCGGCTACCATGTCGGCTACTTCCAAAAAAAAAAAATTTATAAAGTATGTACAGTACTTTCCTGATCAGTCACCACAATCTAACATACCAGAGGCTTGGGGGGGTTATGTGATTGTGATGTCATGATGATGTTTAATCTCGATCTTTATAAACCCAACCATGGTTATGTGATGGAATACTCTATGTATTGGTTGTAATTATTGATTGTTATAGTTGAGATTCTTATGTATGAGACACTTGACTTAACCATTGTTGGTCATTGATCAGTTATCCTTGGTTATTTTCTAGTCACCGTGATGGGACTAAAATGTGGATTTATTCTTAATGATGTCATGTTGTGACATGCTTGAATCAACCTTTTTGGAGTCTTCGATCAGTATGATTGAGATATATTTTGGTTATTGAGAACCAATAGATACTTTTTGATTATCAGTGATACTTCAGTTACCAATAGAGAGCTGTTGTGATCATGATTTTCTATGGATGCTTTCTCATGGAGATTTGATGCTTTTATGATATTTGATGATTTTATTATGGATTATCTTTTGTGATTTTGGGATTTATGATTCCATGAGCTTAGGGTAGGATATCTGCATATAGTGTCGGGAAGTGGCTTGTAATGTCTGCCAGGGTAACTCATTGTAAGTTGGATTAATAAGTGATAACATTCACACCTAATACTAACTAAATGAACCTAAAAAGATAAGTGTTTTGGTTCTTGCCCATGCCTTGAGTGCTTGTATAGACTAGGATGGGAGTAGTGAGAATGCATGGTTGTGACCTTGCATTTCATAGTATGCCTTGTCAGTATGAGAGGATACTAGTGGCCGCATGAGATCAGTATGGACTCATGGAGTTTAGCTAACTATCAGGGTAACTTGTACGTGATAAATGCGATGACACTTTCCCACTTGCATAGTAGGTTTCTACATGTCATTGTGTGCCTCTGGGATTAGATGTCGGATTTTGTGTTTGGAACCTTTGAGTTAGTATACTTTTAGGATTCCCGAACTTACAGAGATTTATGCTATGTGTTTTGGATAGTCTATTTGGGACTTGAGATTATCGTACCACTTAGGTACCACTTAGGTACCACGCAGTCAGATGGTAGTGTTTTTCCACTCTTATCATTTGAGATTCATTGAGACATCGTGGCTGATGCATCCTTCATGATGGTGGATATGTAACCTTTCATTGATGATTAGCATATGTTAGATGATGTTATCTGATGCTTTTATTTGCATGTTAGATTACTTTCTGCATATGATATAATATATGTTAAGAGTGACATTCTTACTATGTTAATACCGATGATCTCTTTGGTGATTTGGAATGTTACGCATGGAGGGATGGCTAAGATCCACGATGGTCTAATGATGCTATTTATGGTTGGGAGGAACCCTGCACTTAGTTTATTATATTTGATCTTTATGATGGATGTATATCTTCTATGATAATGTATCATGTGTATCATGTGATTATCTTTACTTTGATGTATCATGGATTAGAATAGGATGATGTATCTTATTTCACATATGTATATTCTTTTGAGCTTTTTCATACCCTATGACATGTACAGTGGATGATTGAGCATTTGAAATGTAATTCATGAACATTGGACTTATCATTATTATTTCATGTGGATGTTATACTAGATGGATTCATTAATGTTAGTTGTTTAGATGTAATTCAACATTAAGGGATCTTAAAGAATGTAATCTGTTATGTATGTTATGTTTAATTTCAGATGGACATTGCTATTGCTTCTATTATTATGCATAAGTTATATGTGGTATTTACTTTTATGTTTAAAAAAAAAATGCTACCAATCTTAGTGAAATTCTAGGTTAATTCTTTGGATCCCTTGGCGGGGCATTACACAAAAATCATGAGTGCACCTAGACACTGATGCTAATTTTCCATCCCTCAGAAGTCCATAGAAGAATCCCTTCCTTCTCCCACATTCCCGGTCCTCTAACCACGCTCCAAATGCTCTCCCTAAGCTTCTAAGAGTGCCTCCTTATAAAGAACTCTCAGGAAGCACCTAGAATGTCTCTAGAAGCAACCAGAAGGTGTTGACAACTAAGCATGAGCTTTTTCCAACCTTCTAGATGAGTCATAAGGTTGTAGACACCATGTGCTTAATTTGTGTGCCAAGTCTTGTGTTGTCTACATGACAACTCCCGAGAATTCACAAACTCCTAAATATTAAAATAACGCACATTAATTTATTTAATATTCACTTTACTCTTTTCAATTTAATTTATTAATTTTTAAATCTTATGCACTAACTTTAATAACTCCACTTGTTTTATCTTAATATATTTATATTTTAATCACATGCACACATCATGCAACTAGAATCTTTCAATAATTTTAATATCTTTTCCACTTTTAAATTCATTTTTGAAACTTAATTGCTAAAATATTTATTATCTTAAATAAATATTATCACATTCTAACTTAAAAATTATAACTTTTATCTTCAAATTTAATTATTTTATTTAATTAATTTCTTAATTAATTAAATAAAATAAATATTAAAATATCATATTAATTTTCCATTAAATTAAACCATTAATTAAATCTTTTAATTAGGCTTAATTAATAGAAAATACACCAAAGACTCAAAATAAAATATGAAAAACCCACTATAGAAAAACACATACAAAATCAATCCAAGGGTTAATATCACGAATTACGTCATCTGATGCATTTAGAGGGTACTCAACTCAGATACTTTTCCTAATTTTCAATTAGGACAAATGGCTTAAAGGGTTGGGATTTGGACTTGAGAATTTATCTCCCCTCTCTTACCATTGAGATAATGCGATAGGGTATGTTCATCCTAGCAATTCAGGGAAGTCGATACCTAGTACTTGCAACCTGCATAAAAACTATGCATGCACATACTATATATATATATATATATATATATATATATATATATATATATATATATATATATATATATATATATATATATATATATATATATATGCTTAGCTAAATAGGAAATGGTAGGAAGTGGTGCATCGTGTAGATCTCGATTAGCAGGTGACTATGACTCCCTTCCTTAACCACATCAGAGATGCCATCCAAGAACAAACACACACACCATACACATGCAAGTATGGGGTAAGTATCCATAAGAAAACACATGTGATAATAAGCCCTCTAACTAATCATCATCAATAACTGAAAGCAATGTAATAATCATCATGCATACATAAAATGTAGAGACTAAATAATCTCATCATAAAATAAATTGAATCTAAAACAATATCTAATAGTCTCAAAACAATGCTGCTTACCATCAACATAAAACTAGCCCTAAAAGAGTTCGACAATGATAACAAAAATGTGACCTAGGGGCAGTCACTACAACACCCAAATGGGGCTTTTCATGTGTAACTTCATGACGTATTTCTCATTGGTCACCTAGGTTTTTCTGTTGTCATGAAATATATGTTGGAGCTACAAGATGAAGCCACCATGAAAAACTATTTTGTTACTAAAATGGATCTTTTCTTTTTCGCTCCTATTGTATCATTTACTGGAAGTTTTGTTTATGGATTTTTCATACGATTTTTACTAGTTCTTTGTTGTGCCATTATGTATTTGTGATACTTAGCTACACTTTCCTTTCTCAAAATTACCCTTCTAATTGCTAGCAGCCTCATCCAACATAGACTTAAAGTTTAGACCTAGAATGATGTTTCTAATGCCTTTCAAGAAATCGGCTAGAATCCTGACATCAAGCTTTTCAAATTCATCAAGGGAGGTGATTTTTACCTACAATGAAATTGCCCAGATTCTAGAAATAGGTTCTCTTTTATCATTAGAGGTAAATTATTGAAGCACATATGGAGTTATCACTTCCACATTAGTGTCCTAACAGTCTTATTGTCCTCTCTTAGTTTGTCTCTTAGATTTTTTTGTCATCATTGAAGAAAGAAATGTAGATACATTATCATCTATTATTCATCCTATTATTTGATTCAAATTATTTTCTGGAACAAATGGATGTTCATTGATAGAATACCACTTCTCTTCTTCATAGTAATTGTTAAATCCTATAACTTCTTTAATTTCCCCAAATGATGGTAGACTTGTAGGGGGAAAAATGCGACCACCTTTAAGGGCTGACAAAGCATCTTGCATTGCTCGAATGGACATCCCAAGCAAGGAAAAATGATAGCTAATGATTTTAAATATGATCTCATGTACTTCAATTGGACTCAATATAAGTGTTTTCCCGCCACCTTTAAGCATATTTTCCATTTTTGGAACATGTGGAGCAATACTGCAGAAAGTTTTCATCTCCTCTCTTGAAGCCAATGCATCTATGAAAAGTACATCTGCCTTTGCATCAACAAATGCTTGTATCCTCCATAATAATTCCTCTAGTGAAACTGCTTGATGAGCATCTATTTGTGCTATAATAAGAACATATGAAGAGCTTTCTTTTCTGGCATCTATAGCTGCTTTTATGCACATAATAGCCTCTTCTCTGAGAAACCACTTTCCTTCCCTAAGTATGGCCGCAAGTTTTGGAGAAACCTTTAGAAAAACTTCACCATGAGCTCCAATCAGTTGGAAGTCATATATTGTTGTTTAGACCATGTTTGTCTAGGCTTGAGCTTCACCTTTCCAATTTTAGCATTTCCAACACACAAAATCTTTGTAACAAGCTTCCATTTGCAAATGAAGGTTCCATAGTACAACATCTCCCCAGTTTTTGTTTTCAATAGATATGGTATTATATCTTTTCCTTTAGGAATCTTCCACAAATTGAGAGGAGGATATAGACAAATGAGACCTTTCAGCTTTTCAATAGTTATCAAGACCTAGATCATTACCTCCAAAAGATTTTGCACTCTCCATCATAACCCATACTTGATCAATCTCAATTTGATTGTCTAGCTTATATCACTATTTTTATCTTTTGATATTCATGTTGCTATTTTGGAGTTTGTGATGCTTTTAAATCATGAACACTTTGTTTCTTTGAAGAATCTTTGGCTTCAAAAACCCTATGCTCCACAAAATTCTTACTGACTATATGTAGTCATAGATTGTAGCTTTTGTAACTCTAGAGACTTTGGGATTTTGCTAGCTGATATCTTTTACATTAATCTTGTTTTCTATTTTGATATTATTTTCCCTCTTTTCCATGTTTAAAGTAGTCATGGCCTTTTCCTTCATTACACATATTCCTTGTTATTTGAAATAGTGTATTTTTTGAAGTTCGAGCATGGGCTTGTGACATTCACAAACTATTTTTTTGTGATCTGCATTTAATATGCTTGTCTTTGAATATAATGAAAGGTTTCATATCAAAAATAATATGTGCCTTTAACATTACATCTATTTTTTTCTTGTTTGAGCATTACTATTTTTATATGTATTTAGAATATGAAAGATATTGCATGTGTGGGTAAATAGTTGCAGATAATTAGTCATTTCTTAGATCTTAAAAGATCTAACCCCATTTTTTCCATGTAGGAGAACGAAGACCCAGAGCTTGTCAGATCAAGAGCTAGACCAAGAGCAGCAACAAGAACACCTAACTGGTCAAAGGTTGAAAGGAAATGACTGGTTACCTTTGACTCTACCTCCTTGTGCTATGTTTTGTGTATTCTCAATATGTATAAAAGTAGTAGTTAGACTCACGGCTTGTGTGAGATTTTCATTTATTTCCAACACTTCCATATTCATTTCATTTTTGAAAAAATTGGTTGTATATTTGAAAATGAATAATATAAGGACATTTCTATTTTTTGTGAAATGAATGGCATTTATGTACTTTTCCTGTCTAAATACTTAAATTTTACACATGTGCAAAATTTTAGTAATAGTTGCTATTCAAATTTGGCAACTTGACAATATTTTTGATAACTTTTTGCTAATAACTTATTGGGGACTAAAATTGACTTATCTCTATCTTAAAAATCCTAGGACACCTATAATCCATGAAATTTATTCAATATGAATCTCTTGACAAAACCTTACTCCAAGGTTTATAAGGGTAGCTTGTACCAAGTGCCCTTACAAATAGGTTCCATTATTACATTCAATGGATCTAGTGATCCTTAAGACCTCCTTGTCTAATCAAACCTATTCCATTTTACCATGAACAAGGTGATCCTACACCAAGTTTCAAGAAAAATTACTAGTTATATGTTATGTATACTTGAGAAAAAAATCCCTAAATGTTCTATATGTTTAAAATTAGCTTTAAATTTAAATTGCATGTCAATACAACTTTCTAGTTTTTGGTTCAAGCCATTATATATTACTATTTATTTTCTACCAATTTTTATGTGTTGCAACTTGTATATTTTCCTAATTGGCCTTCTATTTTGCATCACACATGATTTCCTCTCAAATCTAACTTAATGCGATTCATTATTAGTGAGGGGTCATTGACCCATTTAGTGCTTAAGACCATCTTGAGCCTATTTAGTCATCTTTCTTCCTATTGTGCAATTAGGAAAAGGATGGCAATTCATTTAAATTCTACCTCTTCCTTTCCCTTATTGTACTCTCTTTTTTGTTTGGTTTTTGGTATCCCTTTATTTACTTTAACATACGTGCATATTATTTTAGCTCATAAGTCAACTAAAGTGGAGGAAATGTAACTTCAAAAATCATACAGCCTTCTAGTTTCACATTGTATTTTGCACTTAGTTTGAATTTTCCTCCTTCAACCTAAGGGTTAGTACTCTTTTTTATTACTCCTCAACATTCTATGTTTCAAGTGTCTTTTTCATAATTCTTTCTAATATTTTTAACCTTGATTTTGTTCAATTTTTTTGTACACCAACACTTTGATTAGATGTCAATGCAATGCCACATGATAATTTAAGTTTTCATGACCATTTTTTGGCATTTTGAAGGTTATCATTCATCTATTTTCTTAGTAGGTAACTATTGAAATGTGAAGTCATCATGTTCATCATCTAGTTATGGTTGAGCCATCAAAAGGGGTTGAGTCATCATAAATGCTCATGTAGTTTTGGAGACTTACTATGATTAGAAAGTTTGTATGAGTTGACTTACTATAAATGTAAGTTTTTTGATAACTTGTCTAAAATAGTAATTTCAACATGTATATTACATGTAGCTCTATGAGTCATACTTACTAAATTTAGTAGGTGATATGTATTTCAAACTTTGAAACTTGGTAGTTATATGCAGCTCAAAGTCATGATTGGTCATATGTTTTGGACATTCTTGTATTTGTAAAAAATTCATGAGAATTAAAGTTAACAGATTGGGCTATGGCTTTTTACTAGTATATTTTCATTAGGTTTTTCCATGTAAATATTGTGTTGTGTGTTTTCTCAGGTTTGCATGTTTTCTACACAATTGTATTTTTCATTATAGTAACCATATTGAAGAGACTCAAAATGGATCCAACCCCTTTTCTTTTCTCTTTGACACAATTCAAGTATTTATTCTTTCATCCTAACATTCTCCTTGAAATCTTTCTTTCTAGCTCTCCATTACAACATATTATGGACACTTCTTGAAGTTATATAATTAGCCATTATTTTGTTAATGTGGGGATTTTTCTAATCCTCTTTGATATCATAGAGGTGTGGTACCATGTTTCACAACAAGTAACAAAGTCTCCTTTGACTCAACAAATTCTTTTGTGAAGCGACAATGCTCTTGTGAGTTTTTTTTTAATTTCTCATTTTATTTTAACCATTATTGTGTCCTTGTGTGCTTGTTCATTCAACTTTAAGGGATCATATGCTTTCTCATTTACACAAATACTTCATCTATATTATATAACAATTATTTCCAATGAATTAAAGATTGGGCTTCACTATATATACACAACCCTCCAAACAAACATCAAAATACATTTCCTCTACTTATTTAAACTACATGTTATTGTACTTGCCATAGGCAATGTACTATTGCATTCACTTTGCTCGAGTACTAACTATTTTTAGAACATTGAAATATTTCTAAAGTTTTGCAATTTATTTATGACTTTTAAATATTGTCTAAATTATATAATTGGATGAATTGATTTTGTGTCATGGGAGCCTTTTTTTAGAGGGTTCTCATATTCCATTTTTCTTGGCAAACTTTTAGCTACAAATAAATAATTAAAATTTCATCTTATCAATTATAAAAATTGTAATGATATTGAGAACATTTACACTTCTAAATTTACATTTCAAAACATTATCTCATATAGCTTTAAAAAAGTCCATTACATGAATTGTTTATTACAATTTTAAAAATAATATATTACTTCAAACATAATTTAGATTTTAAAATTAAAATAAATAGACAAGGTGCAAAGTTGCATATTTCTTATTTTGTTTTTAAAAAATAATATATTTTTTCAAATAAAATTTAGAGTTTAAAATTAAAATAAACAAACAAGATGCAAATATACCATTATTTGTATTTTTCCAAATATATTGTCTTTAATAATTTTAATTTTATAAACATAAAATTATAATATGTATACCTAAATATCTCACTTGTTGTAATAGGAGCCTTAAATAAATGAGATAATTAATTTTTAAAACTAATTAGATTTTTAAGTCTTCAATGGTAATAAAATACTATTTAAATTTTTGTATCAACTATCTTTATTTCTTTTTCTTGTAATCAATTTTATTCCATAAGAAAGCATTTATATTTTATTTTTTCTATGCTTAGTAGAATTTTTTATTATGTAAATAATAATTTGTTTGAAGTTATTCAAACTTATTTGAGATTTTATGGCAATTCATATAATGATGAGATGGAAATATTACTCTCTTTTAGTAAGATATTTTACACTCTTTTTTACCAAATTTTCACTATAAACAAATAAAAGAAATCTAAATTTTAAAATAGTAATTATCTCATAGTAAAACAAATTAATTTAAATTTAAATTTAAATTAATAGAAAATTAATGAAATATCTCGCCACTTTCTATTCCTATTACAATTTACTAGGCAAGTACACCCACTTGTTAAAGGAGGATTTCCATGATATCTTCTCTTGATCATTTCTCAACTCATATCTTCACTTTCTTATCTCCATGGCATTGTCTGATCTCTTTAATTTATGTTTTTACATTCTCTCATTCATTGGAAAACTAACAGTTATCTTAATTTAATCCATATGATTTCAAGTATATTTTCAAATATATATTTATATTGTAATTTTTTAAACCAAATTAAATAGATATATAGACTAAACACTACTCTCTCTACTAATCAACTTCAAACTTTTAGTTTTTTGTTTGTTTCTAACTTCCTTTCTATTATTTATTTCTCAATAATTCATAATTGAAATTTGATTTCTACAACTACTAACTAAACGAATCAAATACATCTTTAAAAAAAATTATACTAATAAATATAGAAAGCAACAACACTTTATAGTGAGTCAAGTATACTCCAAAAAAAAAGCACTAATGTTTTGGCATGGCCTGATATATTCATTTGTTATACGAAATGCCTACTATTTAGAGTGTCATTGTCATTGTCATTGTAGATGTTTTTAAAAAGGAAAATTTTAGAACTATTGATTTGATTGTTGGGAATACATATAAGTTAGCAAAAGTGAGGAATAAATTCAAAGCAAAAGAAATTTGGCACAGCTAAACTATCTTTCTTTATAAAGACAAAATAAGATAGATTCTTGTGGAGAGAATAATAGCAACATTGAACATACCTACAATCAATTTCCTCTCAAATCTTATTCTTCTTTTAATTCATTTTCCCATGTGTATGCTTTAAAAACATTGTGATGTCACTATGAGGCAAAACATGGTTGACACAAATGAAAATTTATGGATGAAATTTATGGTGTAGGATATTTTACACTTAAAAGCATAGTTAGAATGTATCAGTTTTTTAAATAATCAATATTAGTAAAAAATAAGATTTATTTAAAGTTGACCTAATAAGATAAGGCATGATGATGAAAATTGTTTTTCTTTTTATTTTAATTCTTTTTAAATCTTTATTGGTATGTATTTCGGATATACTTACTATTGTTAGCTATTTAGTGGAACTATCGAGCATGCCTAAACTACAAACTAGAAGTATATCTTATCAAGGGGGGCACTTAGTCTTTTTTCACATTTGTCTTTATATAGCTAACATTTTAATTTGTTATTTAGCAAATTCTCAACTATTGTTGTTGTTACAGTCATGTTAGTGTTCTTTAAGTGTTTGTAGTTGTTTCTTGTTGCAGTGTTTGCCTTCAATTTTTATGTTGCATTTATTCAATTAATAAAAATTATCTTTGTACTACAATTTATTCCTTTGTTACTCACCTTGAGATTTGTAGCTTCCTATCTTAGATTGATCACATAACCTATGAGCTACATGTAATAGAACCCAAATTTAGATAGTTTTCAAATTCAAAATTTCCTAACACCTACTATTTTCATGAGTTGAGAGCCAACTTGGTGTAAGATATGTCTTGATATTTAAGGACATTTGATATGCAATATCATTTTTCATTATTTAAAAATATTTTTTTACAATGATATTCATTCTAAAGATACTTTAATTTGAATTGTTAAAGAAAAGATATTTCCATCCGTGAATATTGTCTTCAATATTCTCCTCATACAAAGTTTGATTAAAGATATATTCTCATACAATTTAGTATCTCCCCAAAGGTGTTTTATAATAACCTAATCTTTCTTCATCCCTTGTTATGACTAATTGAGTAAAAAATGCTATATCATACTAAAATCATCTAAATAGATCTTATGAGTTACAAAATTGATTCTACACATTAGATCATGTTTGAGAAACTTTAAATTGTAAATTATAATTGTGAGATGTAAATTAAATCCATGAAATATTCTAAGTTTGTTTCATTTATGAGATCAAGCAAGTGCATCAAATGCATCAATTATTATGCACTAGCTTTTCTTTCCTCTATGTAGACAAATTTATATGAGTAGAAATATATGGAAATAAATTGTATTATGTGTTATAATTATTATTTTTGTAACACACACCATTATAATCTTCATAACCATGAGATGCCCTACACCTGTGTGGGGTAAATCTAGAGGAATCAAACTTATGAGCATAATACACATTTTTCAATGTCTTAGTGTCTTATTTACCTTTGTTGACTTGTCTCATGATTAATTTCAATTTAGACTAGTATTTCAAGTATTACACAATTAAGTAATTAATGCAAGATTGATTGTACTTCATTGGGGAGGCTAAATTTATGGAAAAAGAAATGTGAATTTCTCAAAATGAAGGATTGTTTTGATTTATATTCAATCTTTTAAAGAGGTTATATTATAAATTAGCGTGTTTCACTAAATAAAGTATAAATGGAAACAAAGTAAGGGATTAACAATTCCAAATAACTCTTTAAATAGTATAATTTCCTTGAGCATAACTCAATGTCCTCAAAAGCATTGTAGCAATGAATGAAATGAATACTAAAGATTTCAATTTTAAATGAATTTTAAAAATTAAAAACTTTTATAAAATCTTTAATTCATATATTTAAGGAATGTAAGGTGTTATTTTATTTTTGTTTTATTAATAATTTTTTTGTTCATGTAAGATTTGTCAATTTATAATCTCTTTGAGGATATTAAGTTTGCTTACCTAATTTTATTATTATCTCACCTTTAATTCACAACCATTAATTAATTGTACACTTCCAATTAAGTACTATCACAATATCATAATAGTAAACATTTTTTATTGAATCTTAGAGATTAACAAATACAAGCATCAAATTTTCATAAACTCATTGACTCAAACATACATCATGATGAAGGGCACTCCACTTACACACCTAAACACATAACAAAAAAGAAATAACAAGGAATACAAGGAAAAAAAAATTGCGTTTCTTAGTAAAAATCCCTCTTTGGCTATGTCCAATCCTACCTAATTAAAAGAGAACAAAAAAATCATATAATTACATGTTGCAAAGTCTAGACACCTGGGCTAAAATCATTGAAAAGAAAATCCTATAATTTGAAACTACAATATGTACCAATGGAGCTATCCTTTCTAATTAGAAATCATAAATTTTCTTATGTTCGGTGCTCAATTGTCTCTAGTTGATCTCTCTCTCTCTCTCTCTCTCTCTCTCTCTCTCTCTCTCTCTCTCTCTGTGTGTGTGTGTGTGTGTGTGTGTGTGTGTGTGTGTGTGTGTGTGTGTGTGTGTGCACGCGCGCGCATGCGTGTGCCTGCGTGCATGTGTGTGAGCGTGCATGTATTTACAAACACATACATACATACATACATACATACATACATACATACATATACATACATACATACATACATACATACATACATACATACATACATACATACATACATACATACATACATACATACATACATACATACATACATACATACATACATACATACATACATACATACATACATACATATATATATATATATATATATATATATATATATATATATATATATATATATATATATATACATGTTACATAGATATAGATATATGAATACACACACACACACACAGGTGTATGTGTGTGTGTGTGTGTGTGTGTGTGTGTCTATGTAAAGATCTAATTATCCAAATTTTTAAAAAGGGGCTTCTAAGGCCCTCAATTTTGAGTTTAAAACTTCATTAGATAAAGTTATCAAGATGAAAACTTTAATATCTTTTAAATTATTACAAGATATTGAGATGATTTTTTCACCATTCATTTTAGTTTTTAATTTCTCTCACTATGGTTATTTTTTATGTTCATACCAACCCAAATAAAGTACTTTTAGTTATTTCAAGCTTCTAATTGTCTTACACATTATAAGTGTCATCATGGGTTATAAAACTACAAAATAAAATAAAGATATAATAGGCTAGGTGATGCAAGATTAACCTTACACCACTAGATTATTTTGCATCATATCTCATGTAGGAGAATCTTAGGTGTAAAGCCAATTTTGCATCACCAAAAAATATTTATGTTTCTATATTTTCAATAAGGGTTATTTCTACATAGAGTTACTATTTGTTGAAACTTACTAATTTTAGTAAGTGGATCATAAAAACTTAGAATGTTCTGATTTCACAAGTGGAAGGTCATCTTAGTTATTTCAACATACCAACAAAGTTGCATTGTCATACCATACATATTGTGGAAGTTATTGTGGTTTTTAGGTAAAAAATCTTTGAGCTCAAAGTTTGAAGGCCTAAATGACTCCAAAACAAGATCAAACCTTGACTTATGGATGCTTACACAATCAGTCTTTATAGACCAAGAACTGTCATTTCCAAAAAGTACGTATAGTTGAAAATTGGAGCTCATATGAAAAAGTTATGGCCTCTTGAAGTTGGGCTATCTAAAAGTATAATTCATAATTTATTTTGGGTTGACCTAGTATAATTCATAAATTTTTTTGGGCCAACCTTTTGTATGAATATGAAATTAATATTATTTGGGGTTCATTCAAGGGTTAGGGCTGAATTCCTAAGACCTTCTTGGATGGTGGAAAGTTGCCTATGGAAGGGAAGCATGTATGTTATTTAGGGTGGTTTTGGGGTAGTTTTTGGCTTTGTCTTGAAGAATATTGCAAACCCATGTGACTTTGCATATTGTAATTCTAAAAATTTATCATTCAACACTTGTGGAGATAATAAGAATTCTATTTTCTATTCTTGTAAGAATTCTTTTGTTTCTCTATTTTTGTTGTGTGTTTGTGGTATTAAGGGGAGCACCCTTCATCAATATCATTCATACAAAAAATGTGAAGCTCTTAGTCATATCACACATATAGAGTGAAAAGCTCATACACACTCAAATAGATCACATAATGACTTGATTATACACATATTATATACACTATGAATAATTCACACATATAAGATATAGAGCCTCTCGTTTTTGTAATTTGTACCTTGTCTTACTTGGATTTGAGAGATACTTGTTACTCATGTTATTTTTACATTTGAGATGACTTGATGGTCAAATGTTTTCTTTGATTTCCAATATCATAGATGTTAGATTAGTATGCTATTCAGTTGATCATATCGGCTTGATGATGTCTTTTTGAGATGATAGTATGTTTATGGTGATATCTGGTTATCCAATTTTTTGACATATTCTCTAATTTCATTATATACTAGATTTGATGTTATGATTATTTACTTTATTCTTTCTTTGTGATGCATTATGCAAAAGTGGGTGATGTAAATAGATTATTTCAACATAATTAAATAAATGGTTAAATTAGGTTATGTAATACATTTATTGCTTCAACTATGTTATTATATGGAATTGAACTTGATCATGTGTTTTACTATGTAGGATTTATATTGCTGGCAGTGACACATGGAGTTAGTGATTCAACTATTCATATTTAACCAATGTTGTGCTTGTATGTTCAGAGTATCCTATTTAGAATATTTAAATTAAAACCTCCAGTGATTTAATAAATCCATATTCATTTGCATTATGTGATTATACCCTTGAGCATGTCTATAAATTTAGAGGTTTGCATTTGTCGTGAAAGTTATTAAGGAATTCTATGATTTTGGTTTAGGGTATTTTTAGGCTTTATTTAATTTAATTTAATTCCTAACAACATTTTTGTAGTTGAATTCTAATTACTTAGAATAGCCCATTTTTGTTTGGGCTGAATTAGGGTTTAACTAGGTGACTTGGTTATTTTCCCTAATCTATTATTCACTCAAAAAGTGAATAAGTATCCAAAAAGGAATTTTATTCCTCACTTTCCACTTTCTGACATAAGAAATTTGAGAGCTTTTTCCAAATCCTCTTCTGTAGGATTGTGTTTTTGTCTATTGTAGGAGCTATGGGCATAGGGTCATTATGAGACCAGTCTTGTTGGATCCAACTCAGAGAGACCTTGGATTAACATGATTTTTGACTACGTCCATGAGATATTTATTTTATTGTTTAGAACCTTATTTTTTCCCTTTTGGCTATTAGGTAGGGCTCTCTCATTTTCTTGTTTCTACTTCCATTTTTGGTAGCTATATGTTACAAGGTTGAGAAGTAGTGTTCTTGTTAGCCATTTTGCCCCTCCCACCAAAATTCAAAGTTTTGGGTGGCAATCATGTCCAAATAGTCAAATATTTTAAATTTCAAATATTGGATGCATGAAAAAAAAATATAAAACTTTGGTAATATGCATTATATCCTAAGTATTCAGGCTGTTTCATATTATAAACACATTAGAGGGCCTACATCTTCTTATCCACCCAATCTTCCAAGATCAATGATTGTCACTTTGTCACTATTGAAAGTTGCGTGATGACTATTCATAGTGACATAACAACAATGTGACACACATCTGGGTGATGCCTCTTGCTTCAAGTCATGTGTAGTAGGTAGTAAAACATTGAGAACTATAGATTGAAGATATATCTATGGTTGTCACTATAGAAAAATGCAAGATCTTTAGTTGTAGCAACATAACGATAGTATGCCACACATTCCAATGGGCCACTTCATTTTTGTGGCTGATGAATATGTCAAAACAAGGTGACAAGTGTCTAAGTTTTATTTGTGCTTTACAAAATTGGGCCAATTTCTTAATGTTCCTACATCCATTGTTGATCTCAAAGTAAATGTATGATTTTTTTTTTTTGTTGCTTTAGAAATTTACTAATCTTTAGCTATAGCGACATAACAATAGTTTTCCACATAGAGGTGATGAGACCAACCCATACAAGGAGTTGCTGAAGGTTTTTTGCCATAAATGAAGCTCCAGCTATCAAGTTCCTATTTGTTGTAGATATAAGCATAGGGAGAGGGTATTTTTTCATGGTTTTCAAATCTTCCAAGATAAATGGATGTCACTTTGTTGCTATGGAAAGTTTCACAATGAATATACATAATGAGATAGCAATGATGCAACATGTGTCACAATAAGTCCATCATAGTTCATAAGGGATGTATTTTCTCCACGATTAGATTGAAGATAGATCAAGGGTTGTCATTATGTGACTATAAAAAAATGATAGATATTTAGTCATAGTGATATAACGATAGGTTGACATGTGTCCTTGTAGGCGTGGGTGGTAAAGCTAAAATAGAGGAAAGAAAATTGAATGTTGCCACATGGCATGCTCTATGAAGGTTAAAAAGTCAATAGGAAATAGTAAGTGAGTAAAGCTTAACTTGAGAAAAAAAGTGGTGAAGTCATGAAAAATGGGAAATCAACTAGTCAATATAAAAATGGGAGGACTAGCAAGGTGGCAAAATTTTCTAATATCATTGGGCCATGTGGTAAAGGAAAAGGTGGAATTCATTTGACTTACTGATATTTGATTTGGTACATCAAAAACATGGAGAAAGGAAACTCTTTAATGGAAAATGAACCTTTTGATTGTCTACAACCACTTTCATTATTCTCAATGCCTAGTTAATGTAAAGGACATTCAATTACTACTCTTTAATTATCCATTTATCTACTTATGCATTAATGGATATTCTTTCTATCTTCTCAAGGCTCTGTGTGATGAATGATATGATTTTCTTAGATCTAGATGTGTACCAAGATCAGATCCTCCACAAATTTGCAATGATTATTCTGTACAACCTTAATGGTAATGGTTGAGATTTTCCTTAGGGTAGAAGCTATCTCAATTATGCTTGAACTATAAAAGAAATTTTTGTGACTCTTCCAAGGTTTGGTCATTTTTTCTTTGATTCTATAGCATTGTAATCTGCCCTTTGCTACTATAATTTCCTTTTACCTATGAATGAATAGATTTCTCTATTGTACCTCATTTCCTCATTAATATAAGTGTAAAACATTCTTGTCTTTGTTAATGTTTTGTTTCTCATTCTTCAATCTATATGATAGTATCTACTTTGCCTTGAATGTTATAGAGTGAAGTTCATTTCTTGTAACATCTCATTGGGTTTTTGATTTGTATGTGGTTGTTGAATTAGAGAAAGGGTTGAATCAATGTGTTTTGAGTTTATATTGATAAATAGTGCATTTTTAGATAGAGATATGACTAAACAAGTTGTTTTGGTGTATTGTTTAGATTAGATTTGGTAGTTTGCTTCCATACATTTCTTTTCCCTTTTCCTCTCATGAAGTAGTTAGATACACCCTAATAGTAAGGAAGTCATCATCCTCTAGAGACTCAATCTCATAGTTCAAGTCCCACAACTTGGGGATTGTTTCCATGTTTTACAAGGTTTCCTTTAGTTAATACTTTAGGCAAGGGTGCAAGCTTTTGTGACAATAGTTTTTGGCATGCCCGCTGGGACTTTCATATTGAGCATTCTAAGTATAAAGGTTCATTGGAGTCAAAGAGAAGAATTTCAAATTATGCTAACAAGATATTGTTTCTCTTTGCATTCTAGGCCTTTAAGAGCCTCACATACAAGCACTTGGAGACTTTACTCTATTTTTACATCTTGGTTTCTAGAACAAATTTTTTTTTATTCATGTCCAAAGCTCACACAAGGGCATCTTCAAAAGGTAACTTTCAATATACTGAGCTTTCATGTTCAATTCTTATAAGAAAGAGAACTAGATTATCTTTATCACCAGTTAGGAGTGCAAAAGTAACTAATATACCTGCAAGATCTCTTTCTATTGATCCTGCTAAAAGGTCACATCCTAGGGTTCCATCTTCCCATATAAATAGATCACTTTTCCATATGTCACAACTTAGAGCCCATGCTTTTTCCACTTTCAATAGTGGAAGTTCCCTCCTTCTAGCTCAAAGACATATTATCCTAGTTGCAACTCTTAAAAGCATACCTGATTTTACTGGTGAGACTTCCATCTCCCCTATTGAAAATATTCAAGAAATTTCAAATGTCTATAATATACATGGTATTATAGAAGATGTTGTTGTTTTTAGGTTGCTAGCTTCATCACTAAAATGAAAGGCCTTACAGTAATATATGGGTTTACCATACAATTCTATTACTGATTGGGATGGGTTAGGAGTAGGACTTTGCGAGCACTTTGAAGATAAAAGTGATCATTTATCACTCTTGGAGAAGCTTACAACTATCAAAAGAGCACTCCATGAATATATGACTAATTTTAATTAAGATTTTAGAAGACATGGGATATAATACCTCTTGTAGTAAAGTCCACCCCTGCTACTGCTTTCTTGTATTACCTCAAAGCTTTTAATAGTGATATTGTCACCACTCTACAATATATGGGAGGAGACACCTTACTTGATGCCTATGAAATTTCTATAAGGGTATAAAATATCTTGATACAAGGAGGGAAGTTAGCTCCAAGGCCTCCAATGCCTTTCTTTCCTAGTCATCAGCCTACTATAGCCCCTATCTCTACCACATCTACAAGTCAGCCCCTTACTATTGTCCCTTCATCCTCCACATCTTCAAATGGAATAGATGAAATTAAAGATATGATGTAGTTTATGATGTAAAATATAGACAAGAAGTTGCAAGGTTAGGAGAGGAAGCTAGAGGATAGCTTCTCAGTGATACAAAAGATGAGTAACAAGGTGATGACCCTAGAAAAGAAATGATCTCAAAGAAATAAGCCACCCCAACTTTAGGATCAAGGTACCATACATAATTGGCCTCTAAACCAAAATCAAAGATATGCTCCATATAATCAGAATAGGCCTACCAATAACATCCATGTGGAAAATCCAAATACAAACCTAAATAGGGCATTGGCCCCTCAAAATAATCTTGCTCAAGATCAAGAATTCTGCCCTTCTTATAACTATTCCTATGGATATTGTATGTGTTAGAAGGAAAAATCATTCCTAACACTAACTACACAAGAGAAAGTAATAGGACAACAATATAATGTTAGTCAACCTACTAATGCTTCTCATCTACAACAATAGGATGATTTTTCTTTCATGAACCATCATCCAGAGGTGAATTGTCATACTAATCATGATGCCATAGCTCACAATACTAGAAGTAAGATAAGAGTTGTTGGAGATGTTATCCCTCCACCAATTCAAGCTTTAACTTCAAATATTGCCCCTCATGTGCAAGTGATGAATGCACAATCCAATGTTGCTCCTCTATAGAGGCAAGATATGAGCAACAAGAAGTCTACTAAACCTTAGACTTCTCAAATTTATCCACTTGTCCTTGCAGATCCCAATTAGGCTTTAGTCAAAGTAGCTAATACTCCTTTCAATGTGGTAGATCAAATGAAAAAGACTAATGTCAATATCTCTATATGGGATGTTGTTCCTACTATACCATTATAGAAGAAGCTATTGCAGGAAGAGTTAGAGAGCATAGAAGTGAAAGATCAACCACTTGGGGAGGATAATGCAACAAGCTTGATGTAGCCAAAAAAGAAGGAGAAATAAATAAGAAAAATAGACCTCCTCCTTTTTATATCTCTTTGATCATAGGAGATAAACTAGTCCATAATTACATGATTGATTTAGGGGCCAGTAGTTCACTAATGCCAAAATGTATAGCTGATCTCCTTGGTATCAAATATGAACCCATAGTTAGGGATGTCCTTTAGTTAGATGGTAGCTCTGTCAAAACTCTAGGAATTCTTAAATATGTGGAAATGGCCTTGCATGCATGCCCCATTTGCATTGTTATTCAAGATATATCAGTAGTTGAGATTGAGCCATAATTTTCCATCTATATTTCTAGGGATTTGATTGCATAAATAGGAGGTCATGTTGTAGAATATTGGTCCTATATGTTCTTTAGAATAAGGTATGGGACAAAAGATTCCATAAGAGCAAAGCCTCTAACCTTTAATCATATAGAGACTTATACTCTTACCCCCATAAACATAAGTTGCATTATTCATGAAATTGATGATAAAGACATAACAAAAGACCCTACTACTTCTTTGGTAGAGGTGCCTGATTATCTCTTGGATGAGTGGGCCACTACTTATCAATTCGACCCAATACAAGAAGCCCTAGAGGCATGCCTTAGCATATATTGCATATTAGAAAAAGATGCTCCTATTCCTAATCTCATAAAGAAGGAAGAGGATATTGATGGATTGTGAAGCATGTTCTTTTATGGCTCAAGGAATAAGAATGGATCAGGGCTGGTGTGATGCTTGTCTCCCCTACCTTGAAATTTTTTTACTTCTCCTACTAGCTCAAATTCAGTTGCACCAAAAACACAACAGAGTATCAAGCATTGATTCAAGGCCTCCAACTTTCTCACAAGTGGGGAATAAAAAATCTAAGGGTCTTTGGAGATAGTTAATTGGTTGTTAATTAAGGAGCCAAAATATCACTAAAATAGCCTACTGAAAGCATATAAGCAGACAGTTTGGGACTCGCTGGAGAGTTTTTGGGCATTTAACATCTAGAGTGTCCCTAAAAGAGAAAACAAACATGTTGATAGACTTGCAAAAATAGGTGCTCAGTATGATGTACCTAATCATGTTAAGGATAATAGAGAACTACACATTAGATTGATTATTGTTGAGTTGTCATTTATCACCATACTTAATGGCAGGAATATTTTCAACCTCCTCTCTTAAAAAGCAGATCTGGGATCAACTCCAAGGTTCCAAGAGATCTTGCAACCTATTGGAATCCACTTAGCTGAAGATAAATGTGAGTGTTTAGGAGGAGGCCTTTGCTACTTCAAAATAATTTGGATAAGATTTTGAATAGGCTTGTTATTTTGAAAGAATATAAAACACACAAAAAGAAATATATTTTTGTATTTTTTTGTTTTATGAATGAATGTGATCTAACAATGCAACTAGATGAATTCCTAATTTAACCAAGGGGTTAGTAAAGAAAATACCAAAGGTAGGGTAACAAGAAGTTTAAGAAAATAACATGAACGTAAAATCCTAATAGAAATAAACCACGAAAATAAAAATTTTGCAAGTTGAACCTCCGAAAGATTGGTGGGTAACCAATGAAAATAGGAGTGCTTCCTTAATTCCACTGATGCAATCATTGATGGGAATTCAGTTACCGTAAGATGTTTCACTTTTCATCATATCACAAGGCCACAGTAAGTGTGCTCACGCAAGATAAAAAGCTATGCAAGAACAATATGATGCTGTCTTCTCAAACTAAGTACATTAGAAGAATTTGTAAAATAGTAGCAAACACCAAAAATAAAAGATCACACAACTAGAATAATGCAATAAGACTATTGGCTCCATTACACTTCATAAACATACATTCACAAAGTATAACACACTTTGGCAAGAATTAGTACACTCCAAATGCAAGCACCAATAGCATATATTATTGCATCAAAATAATGGTGGCCTAGAATACATATTAAATTCCTAAATTTATAAGAAATCATCTCCTCAATATGTGTTGAGAGTGAGAGATATGTTTATGCAATCATATGCTTCTAAACTAATAAAACAAATCTATTCATGTAGAAACTAACTATCTAACTGGTTCTTAGTAGGACTTCATCCATATTTATATCATTAATTGGATGCATAAGCCTTTACATGTCTTAAAACAAATAAAATATGAGAAAATAAGAAAGAGAAATCCATCAGATAATGGGGAAGTGTCTAGAAGTGCCAAATATTGAAGCTCCATCTTCATTAGGTGTCTGTAGGAGTTAAACTACTATCAAAATGCATTTATGATGCATGGAAAGCTCTAAATTTAGAACTGGTAGTTAATTGTCGGCGTACCTATGAATTCTTCAAAATCTTCAGGTAGACCTCTAAAAAAGTGCACCTACACACCTAGTGCACCTATGCACCTAGTGCACCAATGCACCAATGCACCTCAAAAAATGCAAAATTTACTAGTGCACCAATGCACCAAAACAACTAAAAAATGCAAAATTTCACTAAATGTCAAAATTGAAAATTTGGCTTTTGGGTTTTGTTCCCCTTTATACTAGAGCTATGTCTAGATATTTGCTGTTGAATTTCTCAATGATCTTGGTGACTTGAGTTGCATCTGAAAAATCTAAAGCCTCATATTTGTCCTTGAACTTTTTCCTGTACTTTCCCACCTCGATGTGAGTCTTTGTAAAACATCCAAGTTTTACATCTAATTCTAAGAATGCTTCCTCTATTTAGAATGCTTGTTTGATGTCATCATCATTGGAAGCTTCTTCAAAAAAATTCTATAACTACTCAACTAATACCTCTATAGCTATTAACTTATCTCTAGAATCATCTTCAAAATAATACAAACACGCATCATTATAATGCTTCTCTACCTCCAAAAGTTTTTCTTGGGTTTGATCCTTGAGCTTGTGAATCTCCATGTGTAATGTTTCCAATACTTTATTGCCATCTGTAATCTTCTTTATAGAATCATTGATTTTATTTAACTCCTCTATTGTATATACTTTCATTAACATCCGATACCTCTAGCCTTTAATTGATTATAGTGTCTACAAATCCTTGCCCTAGGTATGTACTTCATCCATCAAACCAAAATCTTGATTCAAAATAGCCACTAACCTATCTCCATTGTCCTGCATATGGTGTAGCAACTTCAGATTTTTTTATATAATTTTTACCCCTTTCTCCTCAAAATTCTCTCACCATTAGGGAGAAGCTTTTGAAAATGGATCTAATTGGCATATACCCCTATCTCTTCTTTCCAATGCTACATTAAAAGTATCTTCAGGATTTTTAGGATCTAAGGGACCAACAACTTCACTTAGATATCCTTTTAGGATCTCATTTCGCTTCCAAAGTGTTATCAATTTTGCCCCATCCTATTCTAAGTGTCTAAACATTTCTTTGATCCCTGTTGTGACCATCAACTTAGCAACATCCAACATAGGTTTTCCCAACATGACCTCCTTGGTTTGATAATCTCTTGGAGTCAATTCTTCAATATTTGTATTCAGAGGAGGGATAGCTAAGTGAGTAAATAAGTCCTAGTTATGATCACTCATGATGAAATCTAATACCCACACATCCTTTGGCGATGACCTAGGTTTCCTTAGAACATCAATTAATTCGATCCTATCCTCTTCCTCAATGGCGAATTGTTGCCTCTTGTTTCTAATGACCTTTTTTCTTGCCCATCTTGGTATATGCTCTATTGGTATTTACCTTTCAAGGATGAAGAATGTTTCTCTACTATTCTCTTCCCTTTATCCCTCTTTTCTAGAGATCTCTTCTTCTGTGAGGGATACATACAGGGAGCCTTTGTATCTATGGAGTCTATTGGTGTTTTAAAAAGTACTAAAACTACTAAGCGACAAAATGCTTAATACCAGAATGATAGTACATACACAATCTAAAGACTAGCCTATTCTTATTAACAATTGCATATGTAAGGTATTTGGACCCAACTTCAACAAAACCACAGATGGTTCTCTACTCTTTTGGCTCTGCAAAACCAGGGTGGGTGTACCCAGGGATGGTTCAAAACTGGAACAACTGTATGAGGATTATTCTTAGTTTCATTCTGATTCTCATTTCAAGATCCTCAAAAATATACATAATTCTTACTAACTTGGTAAACACATGCCATAAACAGATATGGCCAAGAATTCTTCTATAGATCTATAGATGTTTTTAACAACAATGGCTAACTGAAGCTAAAACATTCCATGTAGACAAGTGCTGGCCAACTTTGAAGATCTATGGGAAATAAAAGTAAAATTTGATTTGATGATGTATTTGAATAACCATTTATAATATATTTCTCCTTTAGCTGAAATAACATGATCAGTGCCTAATCCATTTGGGTTCAGAGTCTATAGCAAATTCTTAGATCGATTTTGTTGCCTTACAACAAATCCTATCAACAATTCTTATCAAAACTTATCATTCAAAATCCTTTTCAATACTTAAGAAATCTCATCACATTCATCACAGCCTTTATTTAATCCATTGAATTAACAACAATGATAAATGGATATACAACCTAACTAGATTGCATTCAATTGCACAAGCTTTTACTCATACAACATCAAGGTAGCTAAGTATTTAAAAGGAGACAAAATTCAGAAAGAACTGATATGGAGACAGTTCATAATTTGTATTCATTTCCTTTGAAAATGGTATATCCTTTACAGTAGACTCAGAATGGCCTTCAGAAAGAAACACAACTCATTCTATATTCATGTATTCTCAGAAAATTGACAGAAAAATACATTACAAACTTACTTTCAAAATTTGGACCAAAAACCAAACTAAGCACAATACTTAGAAGAAATAGAATTTGGACCATTCTTTAGCCTTGGGATCTCACTTAAATAGTGTGAGATGCAACAAGCTTTAGGCTAAAAAAGGTGACAAGTGTCCTTTTACAAAAATTGGATAAATTACCCCTTTTCAAAAGAAAACCAAACAAACAAAACAAAATAGATAAAACAGAAGGCAAATGACAAGTGGAGCATAAAATCTTCAATTTTATCCTTTTCTCTAACTGCTCCCAGTTGGTAGTGCTTTGATTTCTGTGATTTCTTCCCAGACAAATATTTCTCTTTTAGTGGGCCAATCACATTCCTTAACTATTGTTACTTCATCCACTGTTTTCTGCCACCTGGCATTAGTAATCACCCTTCCTTCTATGATAAACCTATTCACTTCAGTTTCAATCTTGAAAAGGGTATCAATTAGTTCATTGAAAAGACATTCATCAATACCATCTTGGAGAATGGTACCACTTGTGGCAAGTCTATAATGTGATCAAAAGAATTAGACCACTCATCAAAATCTTTTAACTTATCATTGGAATCAATAACAGAAGGAATCAAAGAATAGAAACCATTTGTTAGCATTTTCAATTTGCTTTGAATTATTGCCAGCTTCCCTGTGAAGATTTGCAATAATTCTTTCACTTTGTCCATACCTTCCTTCACAGTAATAACTTTATCTAGGAGATCTGGCTTCTTGGCTAACAAGGGTATCAATCTATCAAAAAATTACATACAGGGTCCCCACTGTTGAAAAATAGGCTCAAGCCATCTAACTGCACCCATGCATACCTGTTCTGCAGATTGTAGACTGATGAATGTATTATAAGTATCCTAAGATATTCTTTTTAGAATGTTGATTCTATGATTTAATACATTCATCAAAACATTTTTCTTGGTATTATTGTCAACCTAGGAAACTTCTGTTTCCACACTAATCACAGGCACTGACACTGTTGTTCCCATAAGCATTTCTTCTATTTGGGCCTCTGCTTCTACTACATGCCTTCTTTCTTCCTCTTGCGTTGGTGCATGCTCTGCCTCTGCTGCTATCTTGAGCTGTTCCTTGAGGGATTTTATTTTTGTTTCCAGAATCTTAATTTTTTCCTCCAACTCCTCTATTCTTTGTTTCTGTACATGGCTCATTTTGAGCTCTTCTTCATATGTTCCTCTAATATCAAGGCATTCATTGAACATTGCAAATAACTTATCTTCAATTTCATCAACCTTTTCCTTATTCATAAGAGCAAAATGTTTTACCAAACTGGAGATTTCCTTTCCAATAGTGCTCTCCAATATCCACACAATCATATTGCCCTGAGTAGTTTCTTCTATATCCATCATCTTAGGCTTCTTGGAGTTAGGGGCCACACTCCATACTGCTAGGGTTATAGTGTCCACATTAAAACTTGACCCTCTTTTAAAGCCTTCACTGCTAGTGGCTTCATAACTGATGGCCTTATCTTGTCTTCTCATTTGGTCCAACAAAAAAGCTTTCTCAATGTCCCAATGTGGTATTAGAATCATGCCACTCCTAGGTACTAATTCCCTAGCTTCTGTGGTAGTCATTGTTTCACTTTTAGGGTCATAAGCCAATAGTTTTTTAACTAACTCTTTATTTTTCTCTGGATCTTCTCTTGGCATGAGACTCAACGTGAGTTCATTTTGTTTGATTTTATAGAGAAAACTTTTAAATTCTGATGATTTAATAAAATCATCATCTTCCATGAATTTCTACGATTGAATGAGCCTGTTATCCAACTTTGATGCTGAATTTGCATGTCAGTAGAAGCTTTTCCTGCTTCAGTAGCCCTTTGGTGAAAATACTTTTTCCTAATATCAGCAAAATACTCACTACTTCAAGACATGACTTGTATAGCTCTGCTTACCACCTTTTCAAGGATGTGCATTGTCTTTTGTCTTTTATTTCCTTGTGGCACCCAGGCTGAAGTTGATGGCTGCTCTTCTTCCAAATCAATTTCTAATTGTGTATCTGGTTTAGGGGATTCTCTATTTACAATTCCTTCTTCTCCCTCTGGCTCATGAGGCATTTGTATCATAATATGATCAAAATTCTCAATCATTTTCCTCAGATTATTAGGATATGGAACTTCTGTATAAAAACCCTTAAAATCAGGGTTGGTCCTCTTCAAAGCATTTTCCACTTTCCTTATTTATTCATACTTCCTCAATAACTCATCTGCCTCCCCTGTTGCTACTATGTTGGCAATTAGGCCCTCTACAGGGATAGGCTTACTTGGAGGCATAACAAAACCCCTAATGGTCTTAACCTCATTTGCAATATAACTGTTAGGATCATAGATCCTATAGGGCCCAGTAGAAAATTTATACTGACCTAAATAGTCACTGAATTTCTCCAAAGCATTCTTGCCTATTTCAAAGTCTCCTACCTTAAAGGTTCTATGTACAAAAGTAGGCTTATGCAGAGAGGGAGGGATCATTTCTTTATTCATCAATAAGAATTGCCAAAAGAATTCAATAATGGCCAATCTAGGGGGTAGATATTTAGGCAATAGATGAGGAGGCTGTGGGCATTCAAAAACTCTGATTAAAGTACATTCTTTAAACAAAAATATGCTTCCCCAATTATGATCTAATTTTTTTCTTTCATCTAAGAACGAGGGCCTAAGTAGAGTCTTCAAAACATTGGGTTCCCTAAAGAAAGTATGATCTAGCTGCCTCATAATAACAGAACTAAACAAATTGAAAAAAACTAGAGCATTTGAATAGAAGAAATCTTTATGCCAAATATGAGTCCAAAGTTGCACCGGTAACTCACCAAATTCATCAGAAGTTTGATCAATGAAGTCTCCACTGATGTCCCCAATGTTGCTATACAGGATAAGGTGCATCAATAATGAATAATAGTGGAACTTGAAGTCTTTCAATTCTCCTTTCTTAGCGTCAAAAATTTGCATGTGCATACTGTCAATGATAAAGGCCACATAATCATACTCCTTATGATGAAAAGGATCCTGTATGTCACATGCCATTAGAAAAAGAGAACCATATACACAATCCTCTGCACCATCAATTCCCAATACTTTGTGCAGCCCATACACTGTGTTTTTGAAATAATTTTTGAACCTACTCAAAGGTAAAAAGTCTCCAACCTTTTTTGGAATTAACCCTGCCTTCTTAACTCTGTAAGGAATGTGTGGCAGCATGACATTGTTTACAAAATAGGTTTTATTCCTAGCAAATTTTCCTTGTAAGTCTGCAATGTCAATAGGTAAATCCATTTGTCCCATCAATCCGAAAGCCTCAATAAAAGAAGTTCTATCTAATGTACATAATACACTCCCATTATGTCTGTGGAAAGTCCTAGTTACTAGATTGTATGAATTTATTAGCGCCTTCAACAGGTCAACATCAACGAACACTTCTAGAAAAATTAACTTTGCCATATTTCTATTCCATGGGTTACATACTGGCACATTCTCTATTCTGTTCTAATAAAAGTACATGAAAAGATCATAGCCAGTAATTCTAGGGCATTCAGCATCTTGAACAAAAGCATAAGGGTCTCTAAATATATGATCATTTGCATAAATTTCATTTGATGACCCTACAAGGAGTTTTAGCTAGTCTTCTGCATGCTTTTTCAGTTTTCTGACCCTTGTCTTCTTTTTTGTTTTGACAGCAGATTTCTTCCTTTTTCCATCTGGTGTGACTTCTACCACATCATCACCCTTGTCTTTGACTTCAAATTCTTCTATGTGCACCTCTTCAACTTCTTGGTCGGCCATAATTTTTTTTTTCACTTTGAATTCTTCTACAATTTCATAGGATACACAGAGCTCTGTAGCTTTCAAAACTTTAGAACAACACAGAAACAAGCTTCTTGAGGCTAGCAATTCAATTAAATCCTTGATGTTTTAATTATATATCTACCAACCTTTTTAATAAATTTAGCATGCATGAGCTTTAAAACTTATGATCGCAGGTCACCATTAGGGTATATCAGTCGCAAAATTGGATTCTGATTGTACTTTTCAAAGCCTTATTTGTCTTGGCTACAGTAATTTTGTCCTTTTTTGCTTATCTGTCATGACACATCAAAGGTTCTTTCTTATATGTCTATCTTCCATTCTTATGCTGAGTCAAACCTTCAATCTTGTGATGCTGGAAATGCTCTTGATGGACCTCTACGCTCATTTAGAGAAGCTTCAAAATGCCCTAATTGTAGGAACATAATGATGCTTTTACACTATTTTGCAAATCCCTTTTACGTTCCTATGGAACCTTTTACCCCATAGGATCTCAAGCCCTTTTACTGTATGTTTTTGCTTTTACGATTTAAGCTTCTTCCATATAAGCATAAAGATCCTTAACTCTATCTTATTACCTTTTACACTTACATGTAACCCTTTACACCGGAACATCAAAAACTTTTCTACTAACATCTATGTTCTTACGATTCCACATTTCTCATGTGAGCGTAAAACCCTCACTCAAGTCATCCTTCCATCCTTTACGTTCTTATGTGCACATATCTGTGGTGACCTTGGAAATTCCCTCTATTTTGTTCTGCTTACTTCATTTCCTGGGGTAGCGTAAGGCTTCAAAACTTATCTTCTGCTCTTACGACTTAGCTTTATTCGTATCACTAGAGAGCCCTCTCAACTGTTATTGCAGTCTCACGTTTTCCTTTTATCGTATAAGCGTAAAGCCCTTTTTCTTGATCTTCCTTTTCACCTTTTTACGCTTACACGCTGAGACTGGACCCGTAACCATGGAAAAGGGAAAAAACAACTCTTTGTTCATATGCTTAACTTACAAGCATAAGGGCATAATATCAAAACTTAAGTCATTGGCCATGAGGGATGGGCCCATCTGACATACATGTCGTGCCTCCATTTGATTTGCTGCAACTGGGCCTTTCTAACACTACAACAGGTCCCACATGATTCCTTTATCGCTAAAACAAAGCTTTACGATCGTTCGCAAACCCAAGAATCATAGACACATAAACACCATGGAACCTTGCCTTTGTCCTTACAAAAAAACCTTTACTCGTAACACTATCATACCCTCACATGCCCTTTAGATCATGCTTTACACTTCTACGCTACCCATTGAAACATATATGCGTAGATCACACTGCAGGCTTTCGCTGCTCCTTCGCTCAAGGTGTTTACTCGTAAGCTCGTAACAAGAGGTTTTCAAAGCATGATAAATCCTTTACACCTCTTCGCTGAATTAGAAAGTGTGGCCACAAAAACCAAAAGCAAAAGGTATTCCATTGTTACGTCAAAACCTCCCACTATAAGAACATAAATGACTAACTTAAAATAGTTTACAACTCCTCCTGAGAAATTCAAAAGGGATGCCACCAATTTTAGACCTGGGACAATTTCATGCCTATTTTAGGAGATCAATCTAGAGAAATCAATAGACTCTGATCACACATGAAACAAGGCAAGATTAGGGCAATCCTAAAAACTCAAATGATTTCTCACCATAATTTTCAAAAAAAATTTGCAAGTGTGAAAAATCAGACCAACAGTGGCTATGTCTGGGGATGATAGACTACTTGAGTCTATGCAAGAATTTGGAATCTCTGGGAGAGTAGACCACATATTTAGTAAGATGACAACTTCTTCAGAGAGCACAAAGCAACACACAAAAACAAGGAACTAGACTACACAAGGATATTTACAAGGATTTACAAAAAATACAAAATGTACAAAACAACAGGAAACCCTAAAACTACTGTTCATGGAAGAAAATAAGTATTTTTCAAGAAAAATACCTCTTCAAGAACTGTCCATGAACTAGAAATTCAAGAATATTGTCAAATATATTTTTGAGTATATAAGAATCTTCACCCCAAGTATTTTCAATGAGATATGGGCCTAACCAAATAGGATCAAATTTGCCATGTTTTCCTTTATCCTCAATTTTGGCATTCCACATCAGGACTAAATCTCCATTTTCAAATTTTTTTCTTATAGTTCTTTTATCATATAGTGTCTTGACTTGTAATTGCAACTTCTGGTTCCTTAAAGATGCTTCTCTTCTGGTTTCAGTCAGTCCTACAAATTCATCCATTCTTTCTTGCATTTCATCTGTAGTATCTTCATCATATAACTGGATGTAATTGTATAGTCCCATCAAGTTATTCTGAGGCATTCTAGCTTGAATCCCATACACTAAATCAAATGGAGCTACACCAATTGCTTTCTTTACAGTTACTCTGTCAACCCATATTGCCAATTGTAACTTGGAATCCCATGCCTTTTTATTATCATCCAAGGTTCTCTTAATGACCTTCAATAGGCTCTTATTTGTGGACTCAGCTTGTCCATTCCCTTTTGGATGATATGGAGCAGATGATGACCTTATCATTCCATATTTATCACAAAACTTGATGAACTCCTCAGATCTGAAGCACATAGCATTATCTGTGACAATTCTCTGTGGACATCCAAATCTAGAAATAATATTATTCAATAGGAAATTAGTTACCACTTTACTTTTTGCATTTCTTGTGGGGATAGCCTCTACCCATTTTGTAAAGTAGTCAGTAGCAACCAGAATCCAAGAATAGCTAGTGCTAGACTTGGGGAAAATCTCTCCTATGAAGTCAAGACCCCATTGTTGAAAAGGTGCTTGAATCTCCACTAGCTTCAATGGAGTATTTTTTGAGAACTTTAGCTTTCCAGCAAACCTCTGACAAGGATCACATTTCCTAACCATAACTTGAGCATCCTTAAAAAGAGAAGGCCACTAGAATCCAGCCCTCATTATCTTATGTGTAGTAGTTTTGGCCATATAGTGCCCCCCACACACTCTAGCATGCATTTCTTTCAAAACCTCTTATGCCTTTTCCTTATCAACAAATTTCAATAATACTCCCTCAAAATTTCTCCACCATAGACTGCTTTGGACAATTACATACCTAATGGCTTGCAATTTAGTATTCCTCTTTTCATTGTTAGGCAGATGGGGAGAAGCTTCCATATGTTGCAAGTAATATATGACATTGGTGTACCAGTCACATAAGTCAACTTTGAAATCATCATTTACTAGATTTATCTGCTTAGCCTCTAGATTAGTTTCAACCATGAGTTTGGCCAAACCTTGACCTCTTACCAACTTTTTTATTTGTATATCAATGCTAAATTCTTGGATTCTATTGATCCATCTACTACTCCTGCCTGATACTTCCTGTTCAGAGAATATATCTTTGACTGCAGCACTAGGTACAAAAGCGATAACAGTAGCACCTACCAAGTAACATCTGAAAGCTTTTACAGCCTTTACCAAAGCATATGATTGCTTTTCATTTATTTCATACTTAAGTTCAGCAGGTTGTAGTGACTTACTGAAAAATGCAATAGGCTACTCATATCCTTCTTGATTTTTCTGTAATAAGACTGCAGCTATAGTATGGAATGATGCAAAAGAGAAAATATGCATAGGTTTTGCATAATCTGGGGTCCTCAGCACAGGAGCATTCTTTATTGCAATTTTTATATCTTGGACTGCTTGTGAAGGTTCACCATTCCAATCTATAATGGCTCCCTTCTTGAGTATCTTTGAGATGGGTCTACTGATTTCAGCAAAATTGGTAACAAATCTCCTCAGAAAGTTGACTTGGCCAAAAAAGGACTGAATTCCTTTCACATTTTTTGGTTTGGGGACTTTGTCAATAGCTACTACCCTTTCAGAATCTATTTTTACCCCATCCTTAGACACTATGTGTCCTAATAATTTTCCTTCTATGACCCCGAATGTGCATTTCTTTGGGTTTAAAGATACTCCATATTCCAGGGCTTTTATAAAGATTTTTTCCAAATGTTTGCAGTGATCTTCAGCCTTATTAGAATACATTGTAAGATCATCTTGGTACACAACCATAAATTTGTCAATATACTCATGAAATGCTACATCCATGGCTCTTTGGAAGGTAGCTCCTACATTAATCAAGCCAAAAGGCATCCTCACATACACATATGTTCCCCAAGCGGTTGTGAAGGCTATCTTGAACTGTTCACTTTCTTTTACTAGAAATTGATTATATCCAGAGAAACCATCCATCATTGACATCAATTCAGAGCTAGTCACTTGCTATAACATGGCTTCCATATTAGGTAAGCCATAATTGTCTTTCAGAGATGCAATATTTAAATTTCTAAAATCAACACAAAGCCTAATATCTCCATTCTTCTTCTTGACAGGAACCAAGTTTGAAACCCAAGTGGAATGCCTGATCAGTTTAATTATCCCACCATCTCTTAGTTTTGTCAGTTCTTCTTGCATTTTTGGGGCAAGGGTAGGATTGATTGGTCTCTGTTTTTGCCTGAAAGGTCTTACATTTTCCTTCAATGGTATGACATGCTAGAAAAGATCCTCCCTGTAAGCCTTAAGGTCATCATATGACCAAGCCAAAACATGTCTGTATTTTCTAAGTAGGTCAATCAATGTTTTCCTGATTTCAACAGGTGGATTTTGGCCAATATAAACTCTTTTAGGAACTTCATCAGTACCCAAGTTTATTTCTTCTAACTCCTGGGGTTTGGGGTCATTAACTCCTGATTTTACTCTGTCTTGGCTATCAAAAATATTTTCCAAGACTACTAACCCCTTCAACATCTTATTTGTTTTCAATTGCATTATTTCTTGACCAAAAATTGTTTCCTTCCCATTTATGGTTTCAATCAGTCCACTGTAATCCATCTCCTGACTATGATACTTGTCTTCATTTAACAAAAAATTTGTAATATCTTTGTCATCTTCAAAAACTTGCCAATTTTCAATGTTGTTAGGTATGGAAGGTCTATTTTGCACCTCAATTTGGGACATTCCTACAAATTATATTTCTTTTGGCTTGATTGCTACATTTGCCAACAGATTAGCCATCTTATTTTGGGTCCTATCTCTCCATGAGATCCCAAATGCATCAAAGAATTCTATCTAATCCCAAACTACATTTCTATATTGTTTCAATCTCCTATTCTTGGATGAGTAGGTTCCTTTGATCTGAGAGATAATTAGTTCAGAATCCCCTATGACACATAATTTCTTAATTTTATGATGTATGGAAACTTTGAGTCCTAGCAGCAATGCTTCATATTCTGCAATATTATTAGTGCAAGAAAACTTCAAGGTAAATGAATACCTAAAAGTGTTATTTTCAGGGGACACAAAGACTACACCTGCCCCTGCACCCTCTTTAGAACTAGCCCCATCAAAGAACATTGTCCATAATTTTGGTGAATTCATGCAACATTCAACTTCATTTTTGATGATAGCAGGTAAGTTTTCAACTTCCTGAATAATTAATTCAGCCTTGAAAGCATTAATCCTAGTATCTAGGAAACAAGTGGTATCTTTGTCAATTTCTTCACCTAAAATGTGGTTAACCCTTGGTTCCCTATTTACCTTGACAGCTTTGTCCCCTATATGAAAAGTGGCATAAGTAAGATCACATTGTAGGCTTCCCCCATGGTAGCACTCCATTTTTTGGAGAATAACATTCCATAGTGTGGATGTATATCTACCACAAGGACAGACATGGTTAATTCTACTTCAAGATATCTAGCCGATTTGAACGGTAAGGCATTTATAGTACCTATGATTGGGACTTCCCTAGCATCCATCCCTCTGCATCTGCCCTGCTTGGTATCCACCTTCAATCCTAAGGCTTCCATTACTTTGAAAGGCATTATAGTGTTGGAAGCTCCTAAGTCTATCATGCAATTTTTTAAGGTCTTCCCCTTTATGATTAGACTGAGGAAAAAAGGATCAACATCTCCTATGAATGCCACTGAGGAATCATCTAGAAACATTTGAGGAATCTGGGATATGATACCACTGTCCTCTATTACTAATGGGGTCTGTTGGGACATAGTTTGATCTACAATAAAATTATTGTTTTCTATTCCACCCAACCATGGCAAAGCCTTATTCTTATGCTCTTCAATTCTAAAAAAGTTCAAACAAGGGCACTTTTACAGTAATTTGAGATAACATGGATATCATATCAATAGGTTCAACCATAGTAGGTTTTACAATAGTACCTGGAATCGGAGTCTTTTGAGTAGTAGACACCACATTTTTCTTGATAACATCTGGTTCTAACTTCTTTGGTTGCACAACTGGTTTTGTTGCTTCACTTATCTGAAATTGAACCTTCTTCTTTGGTTCCCATTTCTTACCCTTGTTCTCCTTGATTTTAGGCACATCTACATTGACTTTCTTGTTTTGATCATTCATATTATGAGTGATGTCTTTGATGAACACACTAGATGACCTTCCTACATCATTATTTATTTCTCTATTTCTCAAATTATAATTACTATGGACTTGTGAAATCATTTCGGCTGTAATTCTGTCAATTTCCTCCTTGGAGGGCATTCTTAAACTTGTGAGACCTACATTAGAAAATGTACTGCATACCTTATCTGTATCATACCCTTCATCATTTGAAAACACCTACTGATGATGTAGCTAGTAAGCAATTCTCTAGCTAGTAATATCATTTTCAGGCTCTTCTGAATCAGAATCTATCAAATCATCACACATACTCACCATATTGTAGCTTATATCATCATGGCCTTTCTCTTCAGTTTCTTCTTCAGCTTGCACTCCTTGGGCTTGTGCAAATGACTGAGCAACAACACAATAATTAGTAGAATGGGGTGATTGGCATATAATGCACCATGGTACATCATCATTCATATTTACAGTGTTCCTTTGTAGGTGGTCTGGAGTACCCTTATCCTTCACATTGTGGGTCTAGTTGGGAACTGGTTTACTATCTTTCCACTGAGTGGTATAAGGGTAATTTTGCATCCTAGGCTGCCTATTGAAATTGTTGCTATTCACAGGGGGTCTTTCAGCAACATTTGGCTTATTGAAACTAGTGGGATTCATCTTCTTGAGCATTTCTAAAACCTAGCCTATAGTAGGTTCTTCGGGCTTCTTTCCTATAGGAGTTTTGTCACCCTCCCTTTTATTATTGTTCTTAGGATTAAAAAGCTTAGGATCATCCCTCCTACCTAGTTTTTCAGATGCCTTCCTATTATTCTCTATATTTATTGCAACTTTATAGGCATCTCTTAAACTTTTAGGATCCTTATCCCTCAATTGATAAGTCATTTTGCTATCAAAAGCATTGATACAGGTTGTGAGACAGACATCTTCATTTAACCTCATAGCTTGAAAAAGTTTGTACATACCTTTTTGGAATCTCACATTGAAATCAAATTTGGACTCATTTTGATTCTTCTTGATATTATTAAACTCGTTCAACATTAATCCTGCATTAGTGTTGTCCCCATATTGCTCCTTGAACAATTTCTCCAAATCGCTCCATGAGGTAATACTGTCATCAGGCAACCTCCTAAACCAATCCCTTACATCCTCTATTAGTGAATGCACAAACAATTTCATTACCATGTCTTCATGTTCAACTTCATAATCATTCAACATGTCAATGAAAATCCTCAAATGTTCTTCACCAGTAACAACATTGTTTCCAAAAAACTTAACCACTTTATCTCTTAAATCAAATGATATGGGATGTGGGGCACCAAGAATACCAGAAAATGATATTTGTCTATATTTTTTTAGGTATATAGGTTTCTTCTAGAAACCAGGAACATTTGAAGTACTAGCTATATTAGCTTGATTCAGGGGAGCAGCTTGGGACTGTTGTGGTGGGACAAATGGGATTTGGGTGCCAATAGTGGAAGATGAGGTAGGAGTAGATTGGGGTACTCCCTGAGTTGAAATTGTGGGACCATTAACTAGTGCAGGATTTGTGGGTGGGATAGACAAATTGGGCCATGAAGCTAATGCAGAATTAGACTTTATGAATTGGATTTTCCTTCTAGTTTCTATAGCTTGAGCTTCATTCTCAACCTTCTCAAGTTCTTTTGCAAGATCTTCCCTCTCTTTTCGAGCCTTCTCAAGATCTAGATCTAATTTCAACATGGAGGGTTGTATATGTTTTCTTGATATAGCTTGAGGCTCATTTATTTGGATTCCTATAGCCTTGCCTTTCCCTTTATTTGGAGCTTTTGTAGTGGGCTCTACAGGATCAACTTGAACAGGTTTATAGGCTTGAACTTGAGCAATAACTGGTTCTTGCCTTTGATTTAGGCATTTCTCCTATTCTTGCACTTTAGCTCTTAGATTATCAACATCTCCAAAAGCATCCTTATGGAGAGTTGTGGTATTCTCTTCTAATTTTTTATTTTTCTCTTTCAAAGTAGCCATCCTTCTTAGTAAAGCATCTCTTCCTATTATGGCATCCAAGATGGCTTGCTCCTTCTCTTTTTCAAGACGAATGCGATTAGCTTCTTCCTTAGCAATCTATTTCTTCAAAAATTCTATTTCAGAGTGCACTTCTTTAGGGTCTGCAGAAGTTTCCTTGAAATCAGTAGGGTCATCCATATCTATAAGGTTTGGTTCTACATATGGGGCTACTCTAGGATTAAAAGGATTATCAGATGAACTCCTAAATCCTAGCCTATAATTCATATCTGCTATAGGATCTAGTCTTAATGAAGCAATTCCCATGGTAGACATGTCCTTGTCTTGAAAAACTCTCTCATCTAGTAATGGGGTACTTAAAATGCCTCCTAAGAGTCTTGTAGTTTCGGATTCAAAGCTAAGCGAAGAAGATTCTCTTCTTATTACTGGTTGATAATGGGAATTGATGGATGCATTACCTTTGGGTTTCCAAGTGGGATTTGGATCTGTCTTTTTCTTATTTTGGTTCTTCCTACCACCTTGGTGTAGATCAGTATAAATTGATACATCGAGATTGGCTCTCATGTAAGCTCTTGTGTTTTTTCTCTTGTCAGTCATATTCACCTTTTTGTTACAATAAGCACTAGCTTCAAAACCTTGACTGAGTCGCCACCCTATTTTAGGAAAATATATAATGACACTTTTGCTGACTGAAGGAAAACAATACACAAGTATGAAAAAAAATATCTGGTACAGACAGACCAATCACTGATGTCGTAAGACTACAACTCTTGCTTGTTAAATAAGACACTTGGATAGGCTAGGTACGTCAGTGTGTAGCAATGGTACTTGGGCTCTATCTTCTTTAAAAATATCAAGGTTTGACACTAAAAGATTTCCTTATAACCACAGGAAAAACATAGATCACATGACACACACGTACACAACAGGACCAAAGAAAACTGTAATACTTTTCACAGATGTGTTGGACAACTCCCCAACAGAGTCACCATTTTGTTGGTGTTTTAAAAAGTACTAAAACTACTAAGCGACAAAATGCTTAATACCAGAATGATAGTAGATACACAATCTAAAGACTAGCCTATTCTTATTAACAATTGCATATGTAAGGTATTTGGACCCAACTTCAACAAAACCACAGATGGTTCTCTCCTCTTTTGGCTCTGCAAAACCAAGGTGGGTGTACCCAAGGATGGTTCAAAACTGGAACAACTGTATGAGGATTATTCTTAGTTTCATTCTGATTCTCATTTCAAAATCTTCAAAAATATACATAATTCTTACTAACTTGGTAAACACATCCCATAAATAGATATGGCCAAGAATTCTTCTATAGATCTACATATATTTTTAACAACAATGGCTAACTGAAGCTAAAACATTCCATGCAGACAAGTGCTAGCCAACTTTGAAGATCTACAAGAAATAAAAGTAAAATTTGATTTGATGATGCATTTGAATAACCATTTATAATATATTTCTCCTTCAGCTGAAATAACTTGGTCAGTGCCTAATCCATTGGGGTTCAGAGTCTATAGCAAATTCTTAGATCTATTTTGTTGCCTTACAACAAATTCTATCAGCAATTCTTATCAGAACTTATCATTCAAAATCCTTTTCAATACTTAAGAAATCTCATCACATTCATCAAAGCCTTTATTTAATCCATTGAATTAACAGCAATGATAAATGGATATACAACCTAACTAGATTGCATTCAATTGCACAAGCTTTTACTCATACAACATCAAGGTAGCTAAGTATTTAAAAGGAGACAAAATTCAAAAAGAACTGATATGGGGAGAGTTCATAATTTGTATTCATTTCCTTTGAAAATTGTATATCCTTTATAGTAGACTCGGAATGGCTTTCAGAAAGAAACACAGCTCATTCTATATTCATGTATTCTCAGAGAATTGACAGAAAAATACATTGCAAACTTACTTTCAAATTTTGGACCAAAAACTAGACTAAGCACAATACTTAGAAGAAATAGAATTTGAACCATTCTTTAGCCTTGGGATCTCACTTAAATAGTGTGAGATGCAACAAGCTTCAGGCTAAAAAAGGTGACAGGTGTCCTTTTACAAAAATTGGGTAAATTACCCCTTTTCAAAAGAAAATTGAACAAACAAAACAAAATAGATAAAATAGAAGGCAAATGGCAGCTGGAGCATAAAATCTTCAATTTTTTCCTTTTCTCTAATTTCTCCCAGTTGGTAGTGCTTTGATTTCTGTGATTTCTTCCCAGACAAATATTTCTCTTTTAGTGGGCCAATCACATTCCTTAACTGTTGTTAATTCATCCACTATTTTTTGCCACCTGCCATCAATAATCACCCTTCCTTCTATGATAAACCTATTCACTTAAATTTCAATCTTGAAAAGGGTATTAATTAGTTCATTGAAAAGACATTCATCAATACCATCTTGGAGAATGGATACCACTTGTGGCAAGTCTATAATGTGATCAAAAGAATTAGACCACTCATCAAAATCTTTTAACTTATCATTGGAATCGATAACAGAAGGAATCAAAGAATAGAAACCATTTGTTAGCATTTTCAATTTGCTTTGAATTACTGCCAGCTTCCCTATGAAGATTTGCAATAATTCTTTCACTTTGTCCATACCTTCCTTCACAGTAATAACTTTATCTGGGAGATCTAGCTTCTTGGCTAACAAGGGTATCAACCTGTCAAAAAATTGCATATAGGGTCCCCACTATTGAAAAATAGGCTCAAGCCATCTAACTGCACCCATGCATACCTATTCTACAGATTGTAGACTAATGAATGTATTATAAGTATCCAGAGATATTCTTTTCAGAATGCTGATTCTATGATTTAATACATTCATCAAAACATATTTCTTGGTATTATTGTCAACCTGGGAAACTCCTGTTTCCACATTAATCACAGGCACTGAAATTGTTGTTCCCATAAGCATTTCTTTTGTTTGGGCCTCTGCTTCTACTACGTGCCTTCTTTCTTCCTCTTGCCTTGGTGCATGCTTTGCCTCTACTGCTATCTTGAGCTGTTCTTTGAGGGATTTTATTTATGTTTCAAGAATCTTAATTTTTTCCTCCAACTCCTCTATTCTTTGTTTCTGTACATGGCTCATTTTGAGCTCTTCTTCATATGTTCCTCTAATATCAAGGCATTCATTGAACATTGCAGCTAACTTATCTTCAATTTCATCAACCTTTTCCTCATTCATAAGAGCAAAATGTTTTACCAAACTGGAGATTTCCTTCCTAGTAGTGCTCTCCAATGTCCACACAATCATATTGCCTTGAGTAGTTTCTTTTATATCCATCATCTTAGGCTTCTTGGAGTCAGGGGCCACACTCCATACTGCTAGGGTTTTAGTGTCCACATTAAAACTTGACCCTCTTTTAAAGCCTTCACTGCTAGTGGCTTCATAACTGATGGCCTTATCTTGTCTTCTCATTTGGTCCAACACAAAAGCTTTCTCAATGTCCCAATGTGGTATTAGAATCATGCCACTCCTAGGTACTAATTCCCTAGCTTCTGTGGTAGTCATTGTTTCACTTTTAGGGTCATAAGAAAATAGTTTTTCAACTAACTCTTTATTTTTCTCTGGATCTTCTCCTGGCATGAGACTCAATTTGAGTTCATTTTTTTTGATTTTATAGAGAAAACTTTTAAATTCTGGTGATTTAATAAAATCATCATCTTCCATGAATTTCTCAAATTGAATGAGCCTGTCATCCAACCTTGATGCTGTAATTTGCATGTCAGTAAAAGCTTTTCCTACTTCAGTAGCTGTTTGGTGAAAATACTTTTGCCTAATATCAACAAAATACTCACTACTTCGGAACATGACTTGTATAGCTCTGCTTACCACCTTTTCAGGGATGTGCATTGTCTTTTGTCTTTTATTTCCTTGTGGCACCCAGGCTGAAGTTGATGGCTGCTCTTCTTCCAAATCAATTTCTAATTGTTTATTTGGTTCAGAGGATTCTCTATTTACAATGGCTTCTTCTCCCTCTGGCTCATGAGGCATTTGTAACATAAATGATCAAAATTCTCAATCATTTTCCTCAGATTATTAGGATATGGAACTTCTGTATAAAAAACCTTAGAATTAGGGTTGGTCCTTTTCAAAGCATTTTCCACTTTCCTTATTTCTTCATACTTCCTCAATAACTCATCTGCCTCCCTTGTTGCTACTATGTTGGCAATAAGGTCCACTACAGGGATAGGCTTACTTGGAGGTAGAACAAAACCCCTAATGGTCTTAACCTCGTTTGCAATATAACTGTCAGGATCATACATCCTATAGGGCCCAGTAGAAAATTTATACTAACCTAAATAGTCACTCAATTCCTCAAAAGCATTCTTTCCTATTTCAAAGTCTCCTACCTTAAAGGTTCTACATACAAAAGTAGGCCTATGCAGAGAGGGACGGATCATTTCTTTATTCATCAATAAGAATTGCCAAAAGAATTCAATAATGGCCAATCTAGGGGGTAGATATTTAGGCAATAGATGAGGAGGCTGTGGGCATGTAAAAACTCTAATTAAAGTACATTCTTTAAACAAAAATATGCTTTCCCAGTTATGATCTAATTTTGTTTTTTCATCTAAGAAAGATGGCCTAAGTAGAGTCTTCAAAACATTGGGTGCCCTAAAGGAAGTATGATCTAGCTCCCTCATAATAACAAAACTGAACAAATTGAAAAAAACTAGGGCATTTGAATAGAAGAAATCTTTATGCCAAATACAAGTCTAGAGTTGCACAGTTAACTCACCAAATTCATCAGAATTTTGATCAATGAAGTCTCCACTGATGTACCCAATGTTGCTATACAGGATAAGGTGCATCAATAATGAATAATGGTGGAACTTGAAGTCTTTCAGTTCTCCTTTCTTAGCATCACAAATCTGCATGTGGATATTGTCAATGATAAAGGCCACATAATCATACTCCTTATGATGAAAAGGATCCTGTATGTCGCATGCCATCAGAAAAAGAGAACCATATACAAAATCCTCTGCACCATCAATTCCCAATACTTTGTGCAGCCCATACACTGTGTTTTTGAAATAATTTTTGAACCTACTCAAAGGTAAAAAGTCTCCAACCTTTTTTAGAATTAACCCTGCCTTCTTAACTCTTTAAGGAATGTGCGGCAGCATGACATTGTTTACAAAATAGGTTTTATTCCTAGCAAATTTTCCTTGTAAGTCTCCAATGTCAATAGGTACATCCATTTGTCCCATCAATCCGAAAGCCTCAATAAAAGAAGTTCTGTCTAATGTACATAATACACTCCCATTATGTCTGTGGAAAGTCTTGGTTACTAGATTGTATGAATTTATTAGGGCCTTCAACAGGTGAACATCAATGAACACTTTCGAAAAAATTAACTTTGCCATATTTCTATTCCATGGGTTATATACTAGCACATTCTCTATTCTATTCTGATAAAAGTACATGAAAAGATCATAGCTAGTAATTCTAGGGCATTCAACATCTCGAACAAAAGCATAAGGGTCTCTGAATATATGATCGTTTGCAAAAATTGCATTTGCTGACCCTGGAAGGAGTTTTAGCCAGTCTTTTGCATGCTTGTTCAATTTTTTGACCCTTGTCTTCTTTTCTATTTTGACAGCAGATTTCTTCTATTTTCCTTTTGGTGTGACTTCTACCACATCATCACCCTCATCTTTGACTTTGAATTCTTCTATGTGCATCTCTTCAACTTCTTGGTTGGCCTTTTTTTTTTTTTGAATTCTTCTGCAATTTCACAAGATACACAGAGCTCTGTAGCTTTCAAAACTTCAGAACAGCATAGAAACAAGCTTCTTGAGGCTAGCAATTCAATTAAATCCTTGATGTTTTAATTATATATCTGCCAACCTTTTTAATAGATTTAGCATGCATTAGCTTTAAAACTTATGATTGTAGGTTGCCATCAGGGTATATCAGTTGCAAAATTGGATTCCGATTGTACTTTTCAAAGGCTTATTTTTCTTGGCTACAGTAATTTTGTCCTTTTTTTCTTATCTGTTGTGACACATCAAAGGTTCTTTCTTATATGACTATCTTTTGTTCTTACACTGAATCAAACCTTCAATCTTCGTGATGCCAAAAATGCTCTTGATGGACCTCTACACTCATTTGGAGAAGCTTCAAAATGTCCTAATCATAGGAACATAATGATGCTTTTACACTGTTTTGCAAATCCCTTTTACGTTCCTACAGAACCTTTTACCCCGTAGGATCTCAAGCCCTTTTACTTTATGTTTCTGCTTTTACGATTTAAGCTTCTTCCATATAAGCGTAAAGATACTTAACTCTGTCTTATTACCTTTTACACATACACGTAACCCTTTACATTGGAACATCAAAAGCCTTTCTACTAACATCTCCTTTCTTACGATTCCACATTCCTTGTGTGAGCGTAAAACCCTCACTCAAGTCATCCTTCCATCCTTTACACTCCTATGTGCACGTATCTCCCAAGACCTTGGAAATTCCCTCTATGTTGTTCTGCTTACCTCATTTCTTGGGGCAGCGTAAGGCTTCAAAACTTATCTTCTGCTCTTATGACTTAGCTTTATTCGTATCACCAGAGAGCCCTCTCAACTGCTATTGTGGTCTCACATTTTCCTTTTATCATATAAGCAAAAAGCCCTTTTTCTTGATCTTCCTTTTCACCTTTTTACACTTACATGCTGAGACTGGACTCGTAACCACAAAAAAGGGAAAAAACAACTCTTCATTCATATGCTTAACTTACAAGCATAAGGGCGTAATATCAAAACTTAAGTCATATGCCACGAGGGATGGGCCCATCTAACATACATGTCGTGCCTCCATATGATTTGCTACAACTGGGCCCTTCTGACACTACAATAGGTCCCACATGATTCCTTTACTGCTAAAACAAAGCTTTACGATCGTCCGCAAACCCAAGAATTGTAGACATGTAAACACCATGGAACCTTGCCTTCGTCCTTACAAAAAAACCTTTACTCATAACACCATAATACCCTTACGCACCCTTCAGATCATGCTTTATGCTTCTACGCTACCCATTGAAATGTATATTCGTAGATCACACTGCAGGCTTTCCCCACTCCTTCACTCAAGGTGTTTACTCGTAAGCTCGTAACAAGAGCTTTTCAAAGCGCGATAAATCCTTTACACCTCTTCGCTAAATTAGAAAGTGTGGCCATGGAAACCAAAAGCAAAAGGCATTCCATTTTTATGTGAAACCTCACACCGTAAGAATGTAAAGGACTAACTTAAAACACTTTACAACTCCTCCTAAGAAATTCAAAAGGGATGCCACCAATTTCAAACCTGGGACAATTTCATGCCTATTTTAGGAGATCAATCTGGAGAAATCAATAGACTCTGATAACACATGAAATAGGGCAAGACTAGGGCAATCCTAAAAACTCAAATGATTTCTCACCATAATTTTCAAAGAAAATTTGCAAGTGTGAAAAATCAGACCAACAGAGTCCATAGTTCTCACCTCTGTGTCTTGGGAAGTTTTCTAAGGTTTCTCACGATCTATCCTTCCTCCAACACTTCCTCGATGGATGCTTGTTGTGGCTCTTCCTCTTGTTCTTCTTGAACTTTTTCTTCTTCAATATTTGGAGGAAGAGGGGTAGCCAATCCCTTATCTACACAAAATGTAACATGAATAGGTGATGATGGGGCCGCTTTAGGTCCTTGTGGCTTAGGTAACAACTGACTCCAATCCTCTTATTGAGGTTGCTTGGTTGGAGTATCTCTAATTTTATTCCTGACCAGTTTAGTACTGATGGGCATGAAATCAAAATCTAACATCTGAAAGACATTAGTGCCCCCATCATTACATTTCATCCTCAGAGGTTGTATAGTAAATGGCTTGCTTGGGAATGGATGGAAGTGTGATTATAGAACTTCTTCTCTATTATGATTCTATGGCTCTAGTAGCACGGTTTCTCCTATTCAATGGAAGGTTATTCTATTTTTCCTCATCATCCTCTTCTTCCTCTTCTTTTGGGATAGCTTTTGGGACTCATGGGAAAGGAATCACTCTCCTAATGACCTTTTGCCTCCTCTTGACCAAAGTCTTAATCTTTCTTCTCTTAAGAGTGGAAGGGGAGGCTTGTACCTCTTTTTGAGGAGGGGACACCTCTTGTACTTCTATTTTAGCTTATCCTTGGCCTTGTTTAGCTAGCAAAACTTGAGGATTATCTTGGGCTTGTGTAGCTTTCATATCTTCTAACCCTTGCACATTTTCTTCCCCTATTTGTGGAGGTGCTTGAGTTGCTTACTCTTCTAGCACAACTAGTTGAGGAGAAGTTCTCTTCCTCTTACCTTTACCCTTTTAAGCCCTATAATATCCAACTTTTCTATCAAGTTGGTGTACCATTTCTAGTCTCACTAGTGACTAAGTTATAAATGTAGGCACTATGACCTTAGCTCCTCAACCTTTAGCTGGATGGGCTTCAGCATGAAAGACCACTACTTGAGGAATGGGATCAAGTTTGAAAGGTCTCTTGATCCAATCCTTTGTCAATTTGATGGGGTGCCTAGCCCTATGATTAATGTCCAAGTTTTCTTCTTTGTCAATCTTGGAATTCATGATAGGTTAGTCACCAATCTTGTCCCTATTGAACAATGGATCGAGAAGATCCTCTATATCCTATTGCATTGCCTTCAAAGGAATCTTTTTATTCAAAGAACTTCCTGCCAGATAGAGAGTCATCCTACAATAATCCCTTATATTGACATCATAGTCATATATTGCATTCATCCAGTGATCCTCAATTGCATCTTCATGCTGAAATGTCTTGCCAGCTAAATATTGTACTCTTCCAATGTTATCAAAATAGGTTCAAGGAGAATTATATTCTTCTAAGGGATATTGATCCCATTCAAGCTAGAAATATGGAATTCTTCTCTTTAAACCACACTGAAAGGTCTTATAGTAATAGGCCATACCCAACATATTTTAAACTACTTCTTGACTCTGTTGTATGCAAACAAGAGTTCTTGAGTGATCTCTAGTAGAATTAGTTTCTCATTAGGATACTTAGGGAGCTTCTTGTGGTTGATAGTTGTTGGTGTAAATAAGTATTCACTTATTACACTCACTTAAGTTTACTTAGGTTAATGCATTATTTATTATTTTGCATTATTTTATTATTTTTATTTGTGAGACACTTAGGAGTTTGCACACCTTTTTAAGTTGTCATGTTGACAAAATAGGAGTACGCAACTCTATTTTAGCACATGGTGTCTACAACACCATTTTGTGTGTCACACCCTTGTAGGCTTATCCTCACATCACCACACTTACTTCTGTGCTTAATGGAGGATAACCCATATCTGGTGGACATGTGCTTGGTTGTATGACACATCATGGTGCTGATTATGAGGCATTCTAGATGTATCTCAAAGGTCTTTATATATAGGTACTCCTAGTGTACTTTTACATGGCATATTGATTACATTGTCTTTCTCATCATTCTCTCTCTCTCTTTATGGTCTACTGTGTGCTTGTGTTTGAGCTCTTAGTTCTTGGGTGAATTTTTCTCTTAGAAAAATTCTTACATGGTATCAAAGCAACTTGGAGACTTTCTCATCACATAGCCATTCGAGACCACACTTGCTTCATCACCTCAGCCCGAATCCAGAGTGTTGCAGAAATTGGGAGTGTTTAGCACCAGATCTGACCTTGCCATTGCATTTGAAATGTTGAATTGGTGAAAATTGACTATAAACTCAGCTACCTTGGCCCAAAGTTGATTGTAAGGAAATTTATTTTTCAAATCAAAACTCGAAGGCCTTAATTTGCAATATGGGTATGGTCTTTTGTAGATTCAATTCATTATTATCTGCATTTATTTTCTCTATTGTATTTTTTGTATTTTTGTCAGCATTTTTGAAAAAAAATTTCCCTACTGGCACTCGACAGAGAAATTTTTTTTAGTAGACCCAGGTAGTGACACCCTGGATCTGTCATTTAGAATATATTTTATTATTTTATCACAGGCCAAATTATTTAATTCGATGTGCTAGCCATATACTGCATCGAGATCAATATATACCTTGGCCAACTATCTCCACCAGCAGGCAACTCAATCCAAACTCCTGATGAAAGCCTTTATCAGTGGAGTTCTTTGTTTTTATTAGGTGTGCCTTGTTTAAAAACAAAGCGCTACCCTTTCCCACTACTAATGTGGAACTAAGCGCACAAAATCTGGCACTCCGTAGACAATCTAGCCCGCAACATTCAAATCCCAACACGGCAATTCTATTTGTGAATTCCCATTTTTTGGCAGCACAGAACTGAATGGCAGCAAATATTTTAAGCGAGCTGGTGGTAGTTTGGAAAAATCTTCTAGTAGCTGCAAATATTTTTTAGCTTGCAGGTTTAAACCCTTGCTCACAACTATAGATTTTAGATTCTACCAAGTTTGTTTTTGCCGATGCCATTGTTTTTCCTGACACGTGAGAGCTTTAGAAGCCTCCACACGGAAGGGTTGCACCCACTCATAACTCGACCAGCTATAGCGATCAAACCTCTATTATGCCACCACACATTGCTTTTACATTGATACATGATTCTTGACTGCACAAACACTGATACATGGACCTGTCAGTGCAAACCCACCCACGTCAGCAAACCTAACTCAGCAAACTAGTTGGCAGGACATGTCAACAACTAGAACTACCACGTGCCACATGGAATCTAGTCTTTTCTACCACATCACCATTTTCATATAGTACGGATGCCAACTTAGCATCCCACATTACACAAGGGTGTTTTTTTTTGCTGACATCATCTTTTGCCTAGGTTAAAATTGATGATCATTTGATCATCATTTTTAGGCATTTTACAACTGTGTTGACAGTCATTTGACCATCAAATTTAGGCTCACAATTTTCTTTCCAAACCCCTCTTCAAATTGTTTTTCAGTTTGGTAGCCTAACTTTGCGATCCCATATGTCGAACATCCAGACTCCAATTGAGGTGCAATTTTTTTTGAAATCAGGTAGAATTTCCTAAATTTTCTAGTGGTGGTGTTGTTTTCTAGTTTTGGAGAACAAATTTTGCAAAATTTTCATCTTTCTTTTAGTGACTATACTTGCATAATCTTGCATTTTGCAACTTCAGAAGCTCCGTACGGGCACATCTGTTCACTTTTTCAGGTTTCATTTTTTTTGGAAGTGTGTATTTTTTTATCTACTTTCCAAATCTGAAGTCAAATTCTAGGGTTGTGTGGACTAATTTCTCACTTTCAGAATTAGGCCTTCTTTGGCATTGTATAGCTTTGATTCTTTTTTAGAATTGTTGTAAATCTAAGCTACAGTGCTTAAGTGACGGCTTTTAGCCTTATAAGGTAGTTGTAAAAGAAAAATTAGAAAGTCCACTTTGTTCATTTTGACAAGTAGTCCATTGTAAACACACTACTTATAAAGTGCCAAAGCATCTTTTTTTGGGGGTTATTTTGATTGAGTGAAAAGGGGGGGTGTGTACCATGTTTCTTGTGTCTCTTTTGTGCTCTTTTTATTTTCTACATCATGGGTTTTAAATGTCCTCCTCTAGCTTCACACAACTGTTCTACATGGAAAGATATTGCATGGAGTAGATTAATGGAAAAAAGATATAGTCTTTATGTTGATGGTACAATTACCAAACCTATTGATGCTAAAGAATTCATTGATTGAAAAAATCAATACCGATGGGCTTTAGGTGTTATCAGGAGTTGCGTACATGGGGATCTTCTCTTTTACATTAAAAATTATTTAGAATCTAAAGAAGCTTGGGATAAACTTGAACAGTTGTATGGTAAAGTGGATGAAGAAAAGGGATTTTAGATTGAAGATGATCTACTTCTCTTAGATCCTAAGAATTATGACACAATTTAGGATTATATCATTAAAGTCAATGAGTATAGGGCACTTCTTAAAGATTGTGGAAATCCAATGAAGGATGACAGGTTGATTCATCAGATTCTAAAGTGGCTACCTTCTGAGTATGCTAACTTTGGTTCAAGTTTTAATACTCATAGGTTGACCATGGGATCTACTCACCAGAAGCCTTCCTCTAATGCATTTTTTGACATGTTGATTGTGGAACAATCTCACTTGGTGGATTTTGGACTTCTCAAGTCATCTAAGACCAAAGCCTTGGTGGCTAGTGATGGTCAGAAATCTAGTCAAAGGGGGAAAAGCAACAACAATAAGAAGTAGTGAAAGTAGAAAAAAAAATCTAAGACACAAAAATCCTCCTCTCAACAAGGTTGTTCTTCTTCAAACAAGAAGGGAAGTAATGAACAAAAGGACAAACTCTTTTGTGCATATTGCAAAAAGCCAAATCATGATGACCATTATTGCAAGACAAAAAGAATCAATGACTTAGAAAATCTACTCAAGAAGAACAAGATTCAAGTGCCAGGTACTTCCAAGGATTCTACTCCAACCTCTTCAAAAAGTAAAGGTCAAGCGGTTATGGCAAACACAAGTTCTTTGGAATGGATACTTGACTCAAGTGCCTCTTACCACATGGGTTCTTCAAGGGAAGACTTTTCTTCATTGAAGTTGTCAAAGGTATCACACATCTTAATGGGAGATGATGCTAAAATGGAAGTTGAAGGGAAAGGACATGTGGAAATGGAAGATGGGGAATTCAAAGATGTTCTCTACATTCCAAATCTAAGCTCCAATCTCCTATCAGTTTACCAAATCACTCACCTTGGAGATGGTCATAAGGTTGAGTTCCTTCTAGATTCAGTAATGGTGTGAAGTCTCAGAGATGATTCATTGGTAGCAGTAGGGAAAGTCAATGATGACAAGAGGCTTTACTCCTTCTCCCACTTTGTGCCTAAGAGTCCTTCCCAAGCCCTGTTAACTCACTCTACTTCAAACATCAACTTATGGCAAGAGCAGTTTGGTCACCTTGACTTCCACTCTCTTCAACAACTTTTCTCAAAACACATGGTCAAAGTTCTACTTAATATCAGCTTTTCTAAGGGAGAATGTTCATCTTGTTTAGTGGATATGAATCTCAAGGAGAAGTCTGATAAAGGGAAGTTTTCTCAAGCTCCAGTTGTTCTTTAGCTAGTTCACATGGTATTAGTAGGTCCTTTTGCAATGACTTCAATCAGCCAAGGCTGCTACATACTCATATTTGTTGATAACTTTTCAAGATTCACTTGGGTCTTCTTCCTTCATCACAAGAATGAAGTGGTTCATGAGCTTCAAGACTTCAAGACTCATGTTGAACACAAGTCAAGGAAAGCCATAAAAGTACTAAGGGTGGACAATCAAAACATATAGGTTGATAGAAGACTTAAGAACTTTTTCAGCATTGAGGGGATTGATCTTCAGAACTCACCAGCATTCAGTTTGCACAAGACAGATGTTACAACTATGAGGATTAGGACTCTCAAGACCATGGCTAGTTACATTATTAAGGCCAAGTCTTCCATCTCATCATACTCACATCATGGTACATCTCATCTTCCAACACAATATTTTATAATATCTTATATGGAAAGTTTTGTATAGAGTTTGTGTGTATTTTTGTGTTTGGTTTAGATCATGGTATCACATCATGGTACATCTCGTCTTCTAGCTCCAGCTTCAGTTGACTTGGGAGATAGACTTGAGGACTTACATCTTCTCATTGATGATGATTCTTCTATAGTTGTTGCGAGGGCTCACTCTAACCCTCATGTCCATTCTCTATATGATCAATCTTCCTAGGTTGTTGTGATTGTGGATCCTTATGAACAAAAATTAGTGGAGGTCTCTTTGTCAGTAGAGGAGATAGATGGTTTAGTGGAATAGGTTCAACATACATCCTTGCTAGATCTGCATTCACTCTTTTTAGCACATTTGGAAGGGGTGAACTTCAGCATCAGTACAAGGTTACTTGAGCAGGTTTTAGGGTCACCATACATCTTCAGGGTTGTACCTTTGTTTCTTCCTAAGGGGAGGAACACCTTTTTGCATTCATGGACCAGCTTCTTCATCAGAGTGGCTTTCACTTGTTGGCATTCTTCTTTTGGGGGGGGAGCCTATTTTTTTTTCTCTTCCTTCTCTTATTCTCTTATGCATACACTGGATGTATGTCATAATGGCGGGGGGGGGGGGGGGGGGGGGGGGGGGGGTGGTGGGTGGGGGTGTTTTGATCACTCCATCCATCAATGCATCCTTCTTTATCTCTCTTTTTGGGGGAGGGTTTTTCCCATTAGGTTTCCCTCTTTCCCCACTTTATGGGAGATTGCATCTTCATTATGTACATGGGCACCTAACATGGCCTAGTAGCCCAAGACCCATTATGCATCTTCATCCTAGTTTGTAAGCTTAAGGGCATTCCCCTAAGTTGCACTTAAGGGGGGGTGTTGGTGTAAATAAGTATTCACTTATTAAACTTACTTAAGTTTACTTAGGTTAATGCATTATTTATTATTTTGCATTATTTTATTATTTTTATTTGTGAGACACTTAGGATTTTGTGCACCTTTTTGAGTTGTCATGTTGACAACATAGGAGTACGCAACTCTATTTCAGCACATAGTGTATATAACACTATTTTGTGTGTCACACCCTTGTAGGCTTATCCTCACATTACCGCACTTACTTTTGTGCTTAATGGAGGATAACCCATATCTAGTGGACATGTGCTTGGTTGTATGACACATCATGGTGCTGATTATGAGGCATTCTCAATATATCTTAGAGGCCTTTATATGTAGGCACTCCTAGTGTACTTTTACATGGCATATTGATTACATTGTCATTCTGATCATACTCTCTCTCTCTCTTTGTGGTCTACTATGTGCTTGTGTTTGAGTTCTTAGTTCCTGGGTGAATTTTGCCCTTAGGCAAATTCTTACAATAGTTATACTCACTACCCTCAAATATGTGAATGTTCAAAACTATATGTAGTAGGGTCCAACCTTTGATATCTTAGCTACTACCTCCTTTGACATCGTCTTTGCATAATCCCCTTTAATGAATCAAATTATTGCAAATATAAATGCATAATTCATAATCCTATATTCCTTTTTGTGCTCTGGAAGCTTCTTCTTTACCAGTTGAGGATATACTATATAGGGCCACACATTTGCATCTTACATGCTACCCTTCTTATAAAGCCCTGGATAATCGGTCACCCTTGTGGCGAACAAGTATACCAAATATAATGTCATGTAAAATGTATGGTTATTTCTAACTGCCACTAGCTACTCACCCAACTTCTCACTAAGAATGGAAGCCCAATTAATCAACATCTTCATTGTCTTGATAGTATCAATGAAATACACGATCCATATGTTCATGGGCCCTAATGCTAGCAAGCCCATGACTCTACTGAAGAGTATGATTTAATATCTAATATCTTCCTTCATATATCCTCTTGTCATGTCGACTTTGCCTACTTTATAGCCTAGAGGAGTCTTCTCGATGAGGTACAAGGAATGAATGATTTTGGAAGCTTCATCAACATGTTCCTTGTACCATCTCTCTACTTGTTGATAAGTTAATTTGATGAATTGATCTACCTTCAAAAGATGGAACACCTTCTCTATGTTACTGGGTCAGAGATCTAGGATGATCTCTCCAGTTATGCTCTTCATGACCCTTTCTTCAAAGACATAGTTCTCAACAAATGTCATAATCAACATTGAAGATTGTACTGACATCTAATGAGATGTTGCATTAACTAGTCTAGAGTGAATCAAAGTGAATGGCATTGGAGACCTTTCTGTTGATTTGTTGCACAATGCTAGGAATGCACTCAAATCTGTATGACCCAATTTAGTGTTCCAGATCTTTGAATAATCATTTTGAAAATGTGACTTTGTTAGAACACCCTAAAAATTTAACACCATAGGCTTTGGGACCATCTTTTTAGCAAGGAAGGATGATGAAGAAGCCGTTGAATCTACATGAAAAAAATGTTCATTAGTCTAGAGTCGAAGAGAAAACTATTAGTTCAAACCCTATTACAGACATAGAAAAAGAAGATAAACCCTAATCACTCAAAAATATCTAAAAAACCTAATTGTAACCCTTTTAAGAAAAAATGGGTACACCAAGTGAACCTAATAGGTACACCTAGCGCACTTGATAGGTGCACCTAGTGCACCTTATGCTTTACACAAGCTCTTAAGATTGGGTGCACAGTAGCGCACCTCATGGGGTGTGCTGATGTGGACCCTATGTTTACCTTGGCACAAAAAAGGTGCACATTTAGGCCACCTCAAGAGGTGTTCTAAATGAAAACCTTTTTGTGAGGGATAAAGGGTAAAGGGTGTGCAGTAGCACACCTAGGTAGGTGTGCTACTACTCAGCAAGGCTCAAGCTTTGTATGTTTTTTTTTAGTTTTTAAAAATGTTTTCAGCATAGAAAAAGGTGTGCAATAGTGCACCTTTATAGGTGTCTTAGAGTTTTTTGAGTGTAGGGGAAGAGTGGAAGAGGTATACCTAAGGAGGTGCAATGTTGCACGAGAATGCTTTATACTAGAGGAAATGAAGTGGGGAGGGAAGAGGATCCCTAGATTTTATAGACCTAGGGACCCTAGAAAACCCTTACTGATGCACCATTTTTCTTTGCAAAAAATGATTTAGGGTTCTGATGATGCTTTCAAAATCTAATTTTCAAACCAAGACCTAGATTGGGTCACAAAACACTAGATAAAACCCTAAAAAGACTCAAACCCCATATTAGGGATTCTGAAAGCTGAAAATAAAGTAAGGGGTCCCCATTTCTAGGAGAAATGGGGTGTGCATTGTGAAACCACAACAGTTATAAGACCTACAATTCTAGACAACCATACAAATTGGCAAGTGTTCGATTGTGATGTGCAAATTGTCAATTTCTTGCAAAATGAGGTAGAGTTCTTTGCAAAAAACTAGTCTAAGCTCCAAAGTCAATATGGGGACCAGATCATGAACTTGAACTCCAAAAAATTACCTAAAGGTTTAGTCACATGAGAAGGCATATTCAAATCTGATGATCAAGCAAGGAACAAAGGTTCAAATCTAACTACAAGTAAAGATGACTACATACCAATTGCCATTGCTAATGGGAAGACACTTAGTTTGGGAAAGGTATGCTCAAAAGTTGAACAAGAAAATTTTATTCATTTATGTCAAGAGTTCAATGATGTATTTGCATGTACATATGACAATTTAAAGGGTTTTGACCCAAGCTTATTTCAGCATACCATAGGTTTAATTAGTGATGTAAAGCCTATTAGGTAGAAGCAAAGACCAATTAACCCTAGGGTTGAACCATTAATGAAAAAGGAGCTATCCAAGATTATAGAAGCCAACATAATTTTTCCTATTAATCATTCGTCTTGGGTAGCTAACCTTGTTCCTGTTAGGAAGAAGAGCGGGGAGATTAGTTTATGTGTAGATTTCAAAGATCAAAATAAAGCCCCTCTTAAAGATCACCACCCTCTCCCTTCCATGGAGAAAATATTGTCCAAAGTCAGTGGTTCAAAAATATTTTCTTTCTTAGATGGGTTTTTAGGGTATAATCATGTGTTAGTCCAAGAGTTTGATAGATACAAGACTACTTTCACTACTAAATGGGGCACTTATGCCTATAGCAAGATGCCTTTTGGACTAACCAATGCAGGTGCCACATTTCAAAAGGCAATCAAGATGGTCTTCAAGAATATGATTGACAATTTTGTTCTAGTTTACCTTGATGACATAACAATTTACTCCAAGAATGTGGCAGATCAATTTGGTCACCTAATGCAAGTATTCATCAAATGCAGGGAGTATGGTGTATCACTGAATCCAATAAAGTGTGTGTTTTGCACCAGTCAAGGGAAGTTTCTTGGACATATTATGTCAAGAGATGGGCTAACCATAGATCATGAGAGGGTATAGGAAATCCTTTCTCTCCCACTTCCTACTCATAAGAAAGGGTTGCATATATTCCTTGGCAGAATCAACTTTGTAAAAAGGTTCATTCCTGACCTTACCTCCATAGAAAAGCCTCTCATGGCTATGTTGAAAAAGAACATGATGTCCACTAGACAAAAGAGGGGAGAACCAATTTTGAAGAAATTAAAGTAGCAATAGTATTAGTCCCCACCCTTATCAATCCCAACTTTGATAAGGACTTTATTCTCTACACCCTAGGTGATGAGTCAAGCATCTTAGCTATCTTGACATATCTAAATAATACAATTGTAGAACAACTTGTAGCCTTTTTTAGTGAAGGGCTAAAGAATTATGAAGATAAGTACATTTATGAGGAAAAATGGGTCCTCTCTATCATTAGATATTTAAATAAATTCAAACATCTACTATCACATAACAAGGTCCAACTCCTAGTTCCACATGAAAGTGTGAAGGACTTCCTCCTAAACAAGGATATCAATGAAAAAAGAGCTAGATGGATTGCTAGAGTCATGGAATATGACATTGATATTAGGATCACCAAGCTAGTCAAAGGTAAAGGACTATAAATAGATGATTTCATCCTAGGAGACAACTAAGGAGGTTACTTTAGTTATAGAAAATGCAAAATTAGTAGGGGATGAAAACTTGAATAGTTGGATGCATGACATAACAACCTTCTTGTTGAGAGAAGGATATCCACAAGGGTTGAGTGGGACCAAAAGTAGATAATTTAGATTACAATCTATCCATTTTTCCCTAGTGGATGGGATTCTTTTTAGGAAGGATCTCAATGGAGCCTTATTAAGATGTATCAACCCTGATCAGATAGATAGGATGATTAAATAGTTTCATAATGGTCCTGATGGTGGCCACTTCTTAGCTAGAAAAATATCCATGAAGATCATGAGAGCTGTGAGAAGTGTGCTTTCTTCTTAGGTAAACAAAGGTTATTAGCTCTTTCTCTCCATCCTATTGAGGTTGATCAACCATTTTCCCAATGGGGGCTAGATTTTATTGGTCCAAACAATGCACCTTCTAGCTCTAGTCAAACATGGATATTGGTAGTCATAGATTAAATTACAAGATGGAAAGAGGTAGTGGCTTTGAAGGATGTTATAGAGACTTTAGTGGTTGAATTCCTCAATGGAATTGTTACTAGGTTTGGTGTTCCTTCAACAATAATATCACATAATGCTAAGTCCTTTGTTTGATCTCACATTTTCTCTTAGGTAGTTGACCATGGTATATATTTGAGCACTTCTCAACTTACTATCCATAAGAAAATGGCTTGGTTGAGTCCTCCAATAAGAACTTGATTAGAATCATGAAGAGGACAATTGAAGACAACAAAGGTGTTGGCATTCAAAATTAAGGACAACCCTTTAGGCTAATAGGATCACACCTAAGAGAGCAATAGAGAATTCACCTTTCATGATAGTATATGGAAGAGAAGCTAGGATTCCTATTTCCCTTGAGTTCCCCTCTCATGAATTAGCTCATCAGTTAGAGCTAATTGAAGTTGATGCCATGATAGTTAGGATGGCAGAATTAATAGAGTTAGAAGGAAAAAGACAACAAGCTATGTAGACACTTGAGGCACATCAACAACAAGTCAAAGGAAGTTTTGAAAGGAGAGCTAAAGCTAGGGTTTTCAAGGAGGGAGACATTGTTCCCAAATGGGATGCAGATAGAGAAAAACTAGGTAGGCACTCCAAATTTGATGCTACATGGAGTGGTGCTTATATTATCACCAATTGTAAAGAGGCCAATGCTTTTCAATTATGCAGGCCTAATGATGATGTTCTACCAATTATAGTCAATAGAATTTACCTCAAACCCTAATTCTAGAAAGGGTTAGGGTTTTTTGTATATTTTAAGTGGTTTCATATTTTCCAAGAAGTGCACAAGCACATGCTTTTATTTTTGTGAGATAGTAAATTTTGAAGTTTTTGTAGTTGCAAAGAGAATAGAGGTTGTAATTTTTGTTCGTTTCACAATGCACAAGACCTCATTTTTTGTGACTCTATAGCCCAATGGATGCTTAAGGCCACTAGTCCATTCTTAGTAGGCTAGCATCCCCTCTAAGTTGCCAAAATTATAAGCCATTTTGCCCCTCCAACCAAAATTCAAAGTTTTGGATGGCAGTCATGTCCAATTATCATATATTTGAAATTTCAAATATTGAACACATGAAAAAGATATATATATATATATATATATAACTTTGGTCATATGCATTATATCCCAAGTCTTCAAGTTGTTTCATGTTATAAACACCTTAGATGGTCCACATCTTCTCAGCCACTCGATCTTCCAAGATCAATGATTGTCACTTTGTCACTATGGAAAGTTGCATGATGAATATTCATAGCAACATAATGACAATGTGACATGCATCCAGGTGGGGCCTCTTTCTTGAAGTCATGAGAAAAAGTTAGTAAAACATTGAGAAATGCAGATTGAAGATAGATCTATAGATGTCACTTTATCACTATAGAAAAATGCAAGATCTTTAGTCATAGCAACATAACAACAATGTTCCATGCATTCTAGTGGACCACTTCATTTTTGTGACTAATGGATATGTTAGAATGAGGTGACATTTGTTCAATTTTTATTTGTGCTTTACAAAATTGGGCTAGATTCTTAATGTGCCTACGTCCACCATTGATCTGAAAGTAAATCTACAACTATCATTTTGTTGCTATAGAAAGTTGCTAGATCTTTAGCTATAGAGACATAGTGATATCTTGCCACATGAAGGTGGTGAGACTAGCCCATGTAGAGAGTTTCCAAAGGATTTTTTTTCCATAAATGAAGCTCCAACTATTGGGTTCCTATTTGTTGTAGATATAAGTGAAAGGAGAGAGGGTATTTTGTCATAGTTGTTTGATCTTCCAAGATCAATGGATGTCACTTTGTCACTATGGAAAGTTGCACAATGAATATACATAGATGGTGATGATGCAACACAAATCCCAGTAGGCCCATCATAGTTCATAAGGATTGTATTTTCTCCACCATCAAATTGAAGATAGATCAAGGGTTATCATTATGTCACTATAAAAAACTGCTAGATCTTTAGTCATAGTGGCATAATGATAGGTTGACATGTGTCCTAGTGGGCCTAGGTGGTAAAGCCATAACAGAGGAAAGAAAATCAAATGTCACTACGTGGAATTCTCCATGAATGTCAAAAAGTTAGTAGGAAATGGTATTGAGAAAAAAAAGTGGTGAAGTTGCAAATAGTAGGCAGTCAACTGGTCAATATAAAAATGGGAGGACTGGCAAGTTGGTAGAATGTTCTGATATCATTGGGAAACATGGTAAAGGAAAAGGTGGATTTTGTTTGACTGGCTAATATATTTGATTTGGCACATCAAAAACATGGAGAAAAGCAGTTTTTTAATGGAAAATCAATGTTTTGATCATCTGCAACCACTTTCATTGTTCTCCATGTCCGTTTAATGTAAATGATATTCAATCACTACTCTATGGTTATCTATTTATCTAGTTATGCATTAGTGACCACTGTTTCTGTCTTCTCAAGGCTTCATTTGATGAATGATATAATTTACCTACATCTGGATGTGTGCCAAGATTAGATCCTCCCTAGCTTTTTAGTGATTGTTCTCTGCAACCTTAATGGTAGTGGTTGAGCTTTGCCTTAGAGAAAAAGCTATCTTAGTTATGCTTGAACTATAAAAGAAAGTTTTGTGACTCTTCCAAGGGTCGGTCATTTTTTCTCAAATTCTATAGCATTGTATTCCATGCTTTGCTACTGTAATTTCCTGTACTTCATTTTCTCATTAATATAAGTGGAAAACCTTCTTGCCTTTGTTAATGTTTTGTTTCTCATTCTTCAATCTATATGAAAGTATCTACTTTTCCTTGAATTTTATAGAGTGAAATTCCTTTGTTGCAACATCTCTTTGGGTTTCTGATCTATTTGTGGCTGTTGAATTAGAGCAAGGGTTGAATTAGTGTATTTTGAGGTTATATTGATTAATAGTGCATTGTTAGGTAGAGATATGACTAAAAAACTACTTTTGGGGTATCATCCCTTCAGATTAGATCAGGTAGTTTTATTCCATGCATTCCTTCTCCCTTTTCCTCTTAAGAAGTAGTTAGATATAGCCTGATAGTAAGGAAGTCAACTTTCTCCGAAGACTCAATCTCATAGTTCAAGTTCCCCAACTTGGAGATTTTTTCCATCTTTCACAAGGTTACCTTTTGTTAAGACTTTAAGAAAGGGTGCAAGCTTTTATGAAAAAAATTCCCCTCCATTTCTAATTGCTAGATGTTCTACCCAGTTGGTCAATTATGAACATTTCCCTAATTTTTTGGATGAGGGTTTGGGTTTTCGCATAGTTATGCTAGTTATTTTTGCATATGGTGTTTGAACCCAATTTTTATTAGATTTATGTGGCTCATTCATCCTTGTGTTGAATGGGTTTTATTTTCATTAATTTTCATCAACATTAGATTTTTGAGCTTTTTGCCTCAATTTGTATGCCAACTAGTTTTCTCAAGATTTTCTTGGCATCATGTTGGTCATGGATATGGATTATCTATAGGATGTCAATCTGACCACTATTGCACTTTTATTTTGCATTGGCATTTGTGCCACATCCATACTCCCAAGCTTGTATTCAGTTGAGTATTATTTTGGTTGTGTTCTCATCCAGTCCCTATTTTATGATCTTCACGACATTGGTGCACCCACACATGAGCATGTGCATGTGCATTGGTTAGGTACTTGCAAGGGCCAATCTCTTAGTTGTTATTGGTGGAGTTATGTTCATTTCCCAGTTGGATTGGGAATATGTATTGCCTATGGGCACTCATAGTGTGATGAACATGGGTATGTAGGGTAGAAAATTGGAGGGGATTCTCTAGCAACCTTGGTGACTATTTCCTAGGTTGACATAAAGAAGTTTCTAAATAAGTGATAACTAAATAAATTACTAGATAATAAATATAATATAATAAAAATAGTGAGCACCCCACTTGGTTTGAGGACACCTAAAATGTGAGCACCCAGTTTGGTCTAAGGACACAATATGCAAGCCTCCTTGGGGGAGTTGATTTTGTGTGATATTTATCTTGGGCTACTTGATGCCAATTGAATTACCCTCCATCAAATCCCTACATAGTTGACCCATAGAGTGTATGACTAGGACCTATTGTACTTGCATTGTCTCATGATCTTGGTTTTAGTCATCTTTACTGTATGGTGTGAGTATTAGCCATTAACGTTCACTTTATGTGTGTTTATGGTTGGATCGCTATCTCCATCAGCAAGGTAGGAGTGGAACCATAGGTTCCATGTGGTTGGCAGGTGTAGCTACCTTTACCACTAATGGGAACATTTGTATAGAGACAATCTATTTCCAGTTACGACTGACGCTTGATGTTTCACTTGGTATATTTAGGTTTTTGGAGTATGTTTCTTAGTGATTTATGCTTTAATTGGAATGATTGGATATCATTTTTAGGTGATGTTATTTTTATCAATGTATTCATTTATTATTATGTTAGCATATTATTAGATGATGTGATTCACTATTAGTTGGAGTATCTATGCTTTGTTGGATTAACATGTTAGATCTTCTTTTTCTTATGATGTTATTATGTTGCAGTAGTGACACCCTCATAAGTTAGCTTTGACTATCTAGGTTGTATTTTGGGATGTTACACATGGGGGATGGCTAGAGCCTTTGAGGTCTCATGATTTTATTATGGTTGGGAGAAATGACACATGAATTTAGTTTTTTTATGTACATTGCGATTTTTCTTTCCTCATGTTGCTCATTTACTGCTATGGATTAGATGGTTAGTTGTGTTTTTTTCATGTTATTCTTGTGCTTGAGTCTCCAAGCCTCAATTTTTGTATTTGGTACTCCCTAGTTTTGAGGTTCTAACTCTTTCCTTTCCCTTTGATTTTTTATTAAATTATTCCTTATATCCCTAGGTAGCAGTGCTTCAACATTGGGTGATATTGATAAAGTATCGCATGCCTTAAGGAGTTCTATCATATGATATTGAAAAGTATCACACACCTTAAGGAGATCTATTATAGGATACTAGAAGAGTATCATAAAACTATAGCAAACTCTATCACATGTCCCCTAAAATTATTGCACGACCTTGTGAGAAATTTTGCATGATACTAGACAAGTATTGCAAGGATGTATTAAAATATCACCTAGCTATTGTGAGCAATATCACCTAGCTATAAGGAGAAATATCATATGGGTCTATGAGAAAACTTTCTTAGGTAACCAATGGGGACTTTTTCACTTGATTATAACTTTTTGTGAGTTGACTTGGCTACCCTTATGGAGATCCCAAACTCTAGTGTTTGACTTTTCAAATTTAGAGGCTTTTGGATTTGAAGGCAATTTTTGACCTTAGTAGCTTTGTCATTTTGGTTTTAGTGTCACTTAGAGATGCTTTGGAAGCCTAGATTGGTTGTTAAGTCTTCCATTGCAATCTTATGATCAGTTGCATGTTGATATTATTTTGGTTCCATGCCTTAAATTTTTTTTTTATCTTGGCTTTTATTTATCCTTGTTCCAAGGATCTTTGAGTGGGGCATTACACAAGAGACACATAATGTGATGATAATTAATCCATAATTTACATATACATAGTGTGATTTTCTTATGCACCCAACACATACATAAGGTAAATAAATGAAAAAAGATGTATACAGATAAAATACAAAAAAGGAAGCTAGGACTAAAATTTTATTGAAAGTGTCTTCCCTTTACCTAGCTCACTAACATATAAGCCCTAAATAAAATCCTAGCTAGAAAGATAAATCTTAATGAATCTCATACTACACTACAAGTACCACTTCATATTTTTCAAATTATAAACATCTATAATGATAGTAAAGATTCTTAGACTACTTTATTGTTAATGGTTAGGATATAATTATAATAGTGTACACAAAAATGAGACAAGTTTTATTGAAGTGCACATGATTAAGTTGCGCATATATAGTGTCTACTTGAAATGGGAAATGCTTATGAAATATTACATCAATCTTACAATTATTTGGTTCACCAAGAGAGATTCCCTAATGATTAAATATCATATCATGTGTGTTCATATTGGGGAGTTTGACTTGGGTAGAAAATAGGGCAATGTATTGCCTATATAGGGGTGGGGGGGCATTTTCTCTTACCGTGGATGGGGGGTAGGGTTTTATATAGGAAAATAGGGTGTTGGGATAAACCATAGACTGAAAAAAAATATAGATGCAAATATAACCAATAACATAAAATAATAGATCACACAAAAATGAACACAAGGCACCAAGATTTAACGTGGTTCACCCAATCCCTAGGCTATGTCCACCAATTTGTAATCCCTTACAGCTCAATACCGCTGCAAGAACCAATTTTGCATCACAACATAATGAAAAATACCCAACCCTAAACCCTTTTACACAAGTATTAAATTGCTTTAGGGTTATAACGTGTCAGCCATAATTAGCCATAACTTTAGTGGTGAATCTACAAATGGTGAATAGTACCAAAATGATTGGCAAATAATACCAAATTTTTTTTTCAAGGCGATGCCCCAAACCCCACTAATTATGAAGTATGTACAACACTTTCCTGATCAGTCACCACAATCTAACAATCTCCCACTTGGGGATTGATCAGGCTCCACACTAAACAACAATCTCCCACTTGGAGACTGATCCTGTAGCAATACCACTACCACATGGGGCTCCCACTAGATCAAACCACCTTGGACTCTGTTGTTCTTTTCTTCATGTTCAGTCTAAAAGACCAACCGAGGCTAAAGAGGAGTTCAGCTTCTCCCTTGTTACAACCTTTGTCAACATATCTGTTGGATTGTCATTGGTATGTATCTTCTCTAGCTTTAACTATCCATCCTCCAAAACTGACCGAATGAAATGGTACCGCAACTGTATGTGTTTGGTCTTAGAATGTAGAGCTGAATTCTTAGCAAGATGAATGGCACTCTGAGTATCTATGAACAAATAATTATCCTTCTGAGGATGTCCCAATTCTTCCAAGAAGAACTGAAACCATATCATCTCCTTGGCTGCCTCTATAGCAGCAACATACTTTGCCTCTGTAGTGGATAGAGTATTAATCTTTTATAACCTAGAAACCTAGCTCACAGCTGCCCCACCAATAGTAAAGACATAACCTATAGTACTCTACCTGGTATCAATATCCCCTACCAAATCTAAGTCAACATAGCCCTATAAATTAGTAGTAGAGCCTCCAAAGTGTAAAAACTTATTGGATGTTCCTCTCAAATATTAGAGAATCCACTTGATAGCATTCCAATGCTCAAATCCTAGATGACTCATATACCTGCTAATGACTCCCACTGCATGTGCAATATTTGGCCTAGTGCATACCATAGCATACATCAAGCTTCCTACAGCTGAAGCATAGGGTACCTTGGACATCTTAGCCTCCTCTTCCTGTGTCTTAGGACACATCTCCTTAGTCAATTTCAAATGACTAGGTAAAGGTGTGCTGATAGCTTTAGCATTCTCCATAGAGAAATATTGCAACACCTTCTCAACATAATCAGCTTGAGATAGCGTCAATGTTCTGTTCTTCCTATCTCTGCAAATCTTCATACCAAGGATTTTTTTTCCTGCCCCCAAATCCTCCATAGCAAATGCATGTGCTAACTGGCATTTCAGCCCCTTAATATGATCCATATTAGACCCAGCTACAAGCATATCATCAACATATAGACATAAAATAATGTAGCTATCATCATCCAACCTCTTAATATAAACACAATAATCTGAATGACACCTGTTATAGCCATGCTCATGCATAAACTTGTCAAATTTTAGATACCATTGTTGAGGTGCTTGCTTCAAGCCATATAAACTTTTCTTCAATTTGCACACTAAGTTCTTCGTACCTTTGACCTCAAATCCCCGTGGCTGGGCCATATATATTTCTTCATCCAAATCACCATGAAGTAAGGTTCTTTTAACAACCAACTACTCTAAATGTAAATCTTCAGTAACCACAAGACTTAAAATAGTACAGATAGAAGTCATTTTAACAATAGGAGAAAATATCTCATCAAAATCAATTCCCTTTTTCTGTGCAAATCCTTTTACAACTAACTTGGCCTTAAATATTTTCTTACCTCCTTCCTATTCTTTCAACCTGTAAACCCACTTATTCTGTAAAGTCTTTTTACCTATAGGTAACTTTCATAGATCCCATGTCTTATTCTGTAGGAAAGAGTCCATTTCATCTTTCATTGTAGACTCCCACTAAATCTTAGTATCCACCTGCACAACTTCATCATAACGTTCAGGTTCACCAGCATCAGTAAGTAAAATAGAATACAAAGAGGGAGAAAATCTTTGTGGAGGTCTAATTTTCCTCATTGACCATCTAACATTCACTGGTGTGTGTGGTATTTTTTATTGCAATTGTTGCACATCATGAGGAATGGCTGGAACATCAGCTTTTGGAGTATCATCCAGCACTACATAATCATCTTCTTTCTTCTCATGTTGCTGCAACAAATCTTTGTAGAACACTTTCTCATTGAATATGACATCCCAACTTCTAACAATTTTAAGATTTTCAAAATCCCAAAGCCTATAACCAAATTCATTAATGCCATATCCAACAAAGACACATTTCTTTGATTTAGCTTCTAGCTTGGTTCTATTTTCAGAGTCTATATGAGCAAAAGCTTCATAACCGAAGGTCTTGAGAAAAGAATAACTCACCTTCATACCAGTCCATGCTTCCTCTAGAATACCATAGCCCAAAGGAATAGAGGGACCTCTATTAATCAAATATACTGTAGTATTGATAGCATCCACCCACATGTGTAAGGGTAACCTAGCATGCAACCTCATGCTCCTTGTGCACTCCATTATAGTCCTATTCATGCGTTCAGCCACTCCATTTTCCTATGGATTCCTTGGAAAAGTTTTTTGTCTATGAATACCATTAGTGGAGAAATAATCTTCAAATTCATGACTACAATACTGACCACCATTATCAGATCTGAGACATTTTAATTTCTTACTAGTCTCATTTTCAACCAAGCATTTCCATTTTTTAAAAGTTTGAAATACTTCAGATTTTTGTCTAAGGAAATAAACCCATACTTTTCTAGTTGCATCATCAATAAATTTAACATAATAATGAGAGCCACCAAGGAAAGATACCTGAGCTGGTCCCCATACATCTGTATGCACAAGCTCTAATTTCTCCTTTTTGTTTTCCTTCCCAGTCTTTACAAAACTCACTCTCTTTTGTTTTCCATACACACAAATTTCACAAAAATCCATAATAACACATTTCAAACTTGGTAAAAATTTCTTTGAATGAAGTACTTTCATACCTTTCTCACTCATGTGCCCAAGTCTGTTGTGCCATAGCGCTGTATCAGAATCTACAACAACTATTTGTTCTCCCTGCTCAACTGCAGCAATTGTTCCTGAACATTCATTTTTCTCTGAAACAATCAAAGTAGTAGGAACAATATGACCTATACAAAGATATAAGGTGCCTACTTTCACACCTTTTGCTACTACAAGGGAACCTTTTGAAACCTTCTAATTTTTATCATTAAAAGTAACTACACAACCCTCATCACCAAGTTGCCCGGCTGAAATTAAATTTCTACTCAGCCTTGGAACATGTCTAACCTCATGTAGTAGCCAATGATTCCCATTCTGCAACTTAATCTTAATTTTTCCCTTTTAAACAATCTGACAGGGTTCATTATCCCCCAAATAAACAAGCCCAAAATCCCCTTGGACATAATCAATGAAATAACCTCTATGCGGTGTAGCATGAAATGAAGCACCAGAATCTAAAACCCATGAATCATCAACACTCTCTAAAGACAGAAGCAAAGCATCCTCTTTGGATTTGTTACTTACCACATTTGCCTCCTTGTCTCCATCTGGTTTATCTCCTTCATTTTTCTTTCAATTCTAGCAATCTTTCTTTTTGTGCCCTAGTTTCCCATAGTACCAGCAATCATTTGGTCCTCTTGATTGAGACCTCTTCCCCTTTGACTTTCCTCTTGATTTTCCATGATTTCCAGAGTTACTTCCTCTTCCAGTCTTTCTGCCCCTGCTTTATGCATTCAAAGAACTTCCTGATGTAGATCCACTTGAGAATTTCCTATGAGTTTCCTCACTCAAAACAACACCAATCACATCATCATATTTTAGGGTACTAGATCCAGGAATAAAATTACTCACCGCCATTACCAAGCCATTCCAGCTTTTAGGAAAAGAACACAAAATCAAGAGAGCCCTAATTTCTTCATCAAAATTGATACCCACAGAAGATAACTAACTTGTAATAGCATTAAACTCATTTAAATGATCTGCAAAAAATCCACCTTCTTCCATTTTCATATTAAATAAATGCTTCGTGAGAAATACCTTGTTTCAAGCGGAGGGCTTTTCATACAATGTCACTAGGGTTTTCATTAAATCTTTTGTCATCTTTTCTTTTGTAATATTAAATGCCACCGATGGTGCCAAGCATAACCGAATGCTTCCAAGTGCCTTTCTATCCAAAAGATCCCATTCAGCCTCTGACATAGTTCCCTAATTCTTTGCTTTTCCTTCCAACGACTTCCATAAATCCTTTTGATATAGATAGTCTTCCATTTGCATCTTCCATAATGGGAAGTTCTGCCTATTAAACCTGTCAACCCTCAGCTTACCGTCATTTTCCATTCCTCCCACTCAACCATGAGACTTTCCTGTAGAGGATAATTGAAAGACAACCTCACTTTGATACCACTTGTTAGGATAAACCATAGACAGAAATAAAAAATACATGCAAATATAACCAATAACAGAAAATAATATATCACACAGAAATGAACACAAGGCACCAAGATTTAACATGGTTCACTCAATCCCTAGGCTACGTCCACCAAATAGCAAGTTCAATCTTATTATAATCCAGTGATTACAACCTGATTACAATCCATAATCCCTTACAGCTCAATATCACTACAAGAACCAATTTCGTATCACAACATAATGAAAAATGCCCAACCCTAAACCCTTTTATACAAGTATTCAACCACTTTAGGGTTATAACATGTCGACCATAATTAGCCATAACTTTAGTGGAAAATCTACGAGTGGCGAATAGTACCACTAATTATGAAGTATGTATAGTACTTTCCTGATTAGTCACCACAATCTAACATAGGGATGAGGGTGTTGGCTCGGTATTGGAGGGAGGTGAAAAAAAGGAATTTGGGTCAATATTTTTAAAGAAATAATGGTGTTCTCTAGTATGCCACAAACACACTTCCTATGACCTAGGTTTACTAAGTGAATCCTTTATGTGATTCACTAACACAAAAAAATTTATGAATATATCTAAAAAATGAAATGGAATATAAATAATTGTATACTAAATTGTGCATCTCATCCTTTTACTATTTTAATACAATTTTATTTTGTGATTATAAAAAAAATTCCCATACTACTGTAATCACGACTAACTAAAGTGTAGGTTTAACAAAATCCATAATGCAAGGTCATTAATAAGAATGCCATAGGTTGTTAAACATTATGAGTTTTTGGATCTTTAAATTTATTACCTCCATTCCACTAGTGTAATTTATTCCAAACTAATATTATATAACTCTTAGCATTTATCACTTGCATGCTAATAATGAAATCCTTGCAAGACCTATCACACCATAGGTGTCTCATGAGATTTGGAACTTACCCATTACTAGTGATAATAAACTAAATCCTAACATATAATTATTATCTCATGGAATCTAACAGTTACATGTTATAAGAGAAATATAGTTGAATAATGACCAATTATATCTTGGATAACTCTATGCTACTTTCATCTCCATGATAATAGTAAAAATAGATCAATATTTAAGATACAGTGGATATTACTTCACATCCACCACTTACATACTATAACAATAGTTGATTATTCATACCCATATTATAATTAGTTCTAACATTTGAGGTCATCTTCTAGTGAAATACACATAATTTGGTTATCAAAAAGATCGTTAACCATAATGTCTTATTGGTTTGAGATTAAATTGTGACACATTGAGATCATATTTTGTATCATAACATTCATACATAAAATGCATAGCTCTTAGTTATGTCACACATATAGTAACAAGCTCATACACACTCAAATAATGCACATAATGACTTGATTATACACATATTTTATATATACACTATAAATAATTCACACATATAAGAGACATAGAATTTGATAATTCATGCATGAACAACATATGCATAGTGTAACTTTCCTATGCACCCAACACATGCACAAGGAGAATAAATGAAAAAAAATGTATAGAGATCAACCAAAAAAAGGAAGGGACTAAAAATTTAGTCAAAGCACATTCCCTTTACTGGCTTACTGAAATATAAGCCCCTAAGAAAATCCTAGCTAGAAAGATAAATCTTAATGAGTCCCATACTACACTATGAGTCCCACTTTATTTTTCACCAATTATAAACATATATGATGATAGTAAAGAATCCCAAACTTCTTTTTTATTAATGTTTTTAATATAATTATAATAGTGTGCACAAACAATGAGACACTTTTATAAAACTACACATGGTTAACTTGCACATCTATGGTGTCTAACTAAAAATAGGAAGTGCATACGTTGTATTATATGAATCTTCTCATTATTTGGTTCACCAAGAGGGATTCACCAATGGAGAAATATCATATCACTTGAGATCATATTGGGGAATTTTAAATGGGTTAAAAATAGGGCAATGTATTACTTATATAGGGGAAGGGAAATTTTTCTTTTACAGGGGGTGGAGGGCTAGGTTTTTATATAGGGAAAGGGGTATCGAGGGTATTGGGGGGTATTGAAGGGAGGTGTAAAAAAAGGAGTTTGGGAAAAATAAAATAAAAAATGAGTATTTTCTAATATGCCACGAACACACGTCCTATGACCTAGGTTCACTAAGTGAATCCTTCATGTGTTTAATTAACATGAAACCTTTATGTATAAATCCCAATAATAAAATGGAATATAAAAAATTATATACTAGATTGTGATTCTCATACTTTTATTAGTATAGTACAAATTTATTTGAGGATTACAAAAATTTCCCATACTACTGTAGTCATCACCAACTAAAATATAAGTATGTTAGCACACATAATGCAAGTTCATTAATAAGAATGTCTTAGGTTATTAAACATTTTAAGTTGCTAGATCTTTAAATTTATTACCTCCATGCCGCTAGTAAAATTTATTTAATCAACCTATTATTAGATAAGTCTTATCATTTATCACTTGCACGCTAATGATAAAATTCTTACAAGGCCTATCATACCACAAGTATCTCATAATACTTTTCACTTACCCACTACTGGTGATAATACACTAAATCCTAAAACATAACAATTAGCTCTTATAATCCAACACTTACAAGGCATAAGAGAAAAATAGTTGAATAATGAACAATTAAATTGTAGATAGCTATATGCATCCTTCATATCCATGACAATAGTGAAAATCAATCAATATTTAAGATACATTGGATATCACTTGACACCTGCCACTTACATACTATAATAATAGTTGATTCTTCACACCTATATTATAATTAATTCTAACATGTGAGGTCATCTTATAGTGAAGTAAACATAATATACTTACCACAAGGATTCTTTTAAACATAATGCCTTGTAGGTTTTAAGATTAAATTGTAACACATTGAGCTCGTCCATCTTGATTTATATTCCAACACATATAGATAGATGAAGATGAACTCATTAAGTAATTTGAATTTATAGATTCATTCATTATTTGGATATATGTTTACTAGACAAGAGTAGACTCACAATAGAAATATTTAAAAATTTCCAATTTCCAATTACTACATATATTTTATTATACCAAATATTAATATTGGCATAAAATTATCCACAAAATAGATATAACGGTTATATATTGTAAAAGATGTAAAAATTACTACTATTTTCCCATATTTGACATTGAAGTACTTCCATCCTAAACTTAACATAGATTTAGGTACATATTTAAAGTATGTAGATCACCCTTAAACTAAGAACTATTTAAATTGGGATATCATATTATCTCAAACCTACATCGTCATTATATGTAGATCACCCTTAAACTAAGAACTATTTAAATTGGGATATCATATTATCTCAAACCTACATCGTCATTAGATACAACATTTATTTACTCGTTCATAGTCATGTCATGACCAAATTTAGAATGATTATTTTTATGAAAGAATATAAATAATCAATGTCTTGGGGCTAACCTACATTCTCCTTTTCTTATCCCTAATTGAAGGCACAATGTCATAGATTCCAACACATTATGAATAATATTAGTTTAGACAAGAATAGGGAGGCATGTACACATATTCACATCAAGATAGATTACAATGATATTGACTTCTAATTTTCATACAAGATTGAAGTGTATTTTGGAAAGACAAACAAAACAAAACCTCAAAGAAGATAAGCTTAAGAATGATGGGTTTCCTTTTATTATTTCATGATTTTATAGTAGGGAGATCAATTAATAGATATTTTCATAACCCTCTAATGTAAAATTTATGCTTAAACTAAATCATATTAAAGATGATAATTTGATTAACTTTAGAAACAAACTGAAGTCCTATAGATATTCCCTAACATTTCAAATATTTATTTGTCACAAATGAATATTTAGCCCAAGGAATATGTACATACCTACTTCTAAAGGGGATTGAAGTCATACTTAGTGGAAGCCAGACAAGTATAGTGAATTTGAGAAGGAATCTTGACAGGTCAACACATGTTTTGACTTATCTTGGGAATTACAGGAGAGGAGCCAAAGATTATCAAAGGAAAGGATTGGAAACATGTAAAAGGTATGGAGATATGTGAAGTAAATAAGGTGAAATTGTGTCAATAAATAAATTTAATTGAAGAGATGAGTTTAAGAGGGGAAATAAAGTTAAGTAGCAAAATTAATACAGATAAAGGAAGAACAAAAGGTGAAAGGGATATATAGAGTGTGTAGTGATGGAAATAGGAATCAAGGACATGGAGCCTAAGTTAATAACATAACCATAGAAACATAAAATAAAATAGGGATGAAAGTAAATAATATGATTCTTTTCAATCCCTATTCTAAAGGACTAGGTTTAGAGAGATTAGTGTAAACCAAACAAGTAAGTAGCTCTAATGCAAACTAGGTCTAGGAAGAATAACCTAGAAAAGGTGTCCAAATCCTTAAAAACCCTAGATGATGTGAGGGGATAGAGATAGATAAAATGTAGATATGTTGAAGGGAAAAATAAGTTAGAGAATGCATCTTTAGAATCTATTTGTATGCTTGTTGTGCTAATCAAAATAAATGGAAATTGTTGGATCTGGGCTTGAAACTAAGCAATAGATAAAACCTAGAAATCATTTGATAATCTATTAGGAGTGAACTGATGATCATGGGTGGTCTAGTCCCTATTGATGAATTAGGGGTGGCCTGAATGACTATGATAGAATATATGTGACACCAATCCTAATTTTGTAGTTTTGAAGAAAGTCAAAAAGGGTACTTAGATTTGCAACCTATTCATCAATTTGATATCCATAACCTACAATAAAAAGGGTTTTTATTATTGTTGGGGGGTTTTCCTTGGTTAAAATCCAATTCAAGAATTAACCTTGAATTTAAATAGTTAAAATAGCTTGAATGTAAATTAAATATACACATTCACCTTACAATAGTATGATCTCTCAAATCAAATGCAATGTGCTTACTTCACCAATTAACTTAGATCAAGAGGATGAAGATGAAATAAAGGACCTTGAATGGATTGAATAATATCTTGAAGATAAAATCCTTCAATTTATTTAATTCTTGAATCCTTGATCTTTGATGATGGAATTCTTGAATGAATTCTTAAATACTTGAAGCTGTGGATGCTTGAAAACTTGCAGAGAGCTAGAGTGTGGATTCTTGTGAATGAAGTTTATGTATTCTGTATAAAAAATGAAGCAAATGGAGGGGTTTATATAGATATTGGAATTGACTAACTTGTACAAGTGGACCTACGTAGGAATTAACACCCCAAAGGTATTTGGACATAGGATTTGAATATAAGACCCAACATAAGGCCCAATCAAGGGTGTATTGTGACCCTAATGTACTCGTAAGGGGTAAACTATGGCCTTGATTGACCCATCGAGGGTGTACTACACCCCTGATTGGTTAGGGGTGCACTTTGCCCTTGACAATGAGGGGCCAAAACCCATGAGATCCCTTTAGGATCCCAAAATAGGCCTTGATTCCTAAAAATCGGGCACAAAGTCTAAGATATAGGTCTTTTGATGCAAAGAGCATATTTCAAGTGGATAGATGAAAGGAAGAGACGACCTAGGGTTTATATTCTACCTCAAGCTTAATACCATGAAAATAGGAGCTTTAAATAGGATCTATTAGTTTTTACCCCAATTCCACCTAGGAGAAAGGACATAAAAGGGAAGAAAGAAGGAGAGGTGTAAGGATATTGATGATCCAATATTAATAGGTACTAAACCTTCATTAAATTTGAGTGCGTCCAATTTAAGATGGTACAAAGTGAATGGTATATGTGAAAGAGAACAAAAAAGTAGTGAATACACATTGAGAGGTGAAGATGGATGCAAAGAGGTAATTATAAAAGTAGATATAAAGAAAATAGAATTTGAAGTAAGAAGAATGGATTTGATAGGAAAAATATGTCGAAGAAAGGTCAACCAACTTATTTTTACCTAGCTAATAGTTAAAATGAGGGAAATCCCTTAAGTGGCTAGACTTTAACTAGTCTTGTTTTTGTAAAGTCCTTTAATATGGTGGACTCTCACATAGAGTTCTAAAACCTCTAGCTAAGGTAGATCCTAATAGATCTTAGTGTAATCCTAACACTGTACAAAGTACTCCTAATAGGTTGAACTCTTAGGAAGAGTTTTTGTGAGTTCCTAATAGGGTAACATTTCAATTACACTACTTTTTACCTTCTAACGTGGTTTTTTTATGAAACCAAAATACTAGTGTTATGTGTTTTGTGTTTTGTGAATGATTGGAGAGATTATTTTATTCCATTACTACATTTATTTGGTCTAATGGTGTAATCGGTGATATAGGTGGCTTAAATTGGTAGATTATTTATTATTTATTGTACTAATTCACCCCCCCCCCCCCCCCCCCCCCCAATTACCATTCCATACATATAATTAGTATCAGAGTGTGGGTCCTTAAAGAAGAATAGCTTGACAACTTTAGGAAATGAATCCAAAATATGGAAAGGTGCATGTATCAAAAGGAGCTTGAGGAACAAGTAATAATGATTTATGAACTGAGAGATAAGATGAAAAAATCTGTCACAATAAGAAAGGGATTGAATGCAAGATTATGTGAAAGTCAAAATTTCATTGACAATATAGAGGAATTATCTGATGGTGCATTTTTTGAACAATATGAGAAATTGATAGAATATTTGATGGAGAAAAATGAGAAACCCAAGGAGAAAGTAAAGAATCTAAAAAAGGAACTTGAAGGACAAGCTATTAGTACTTGTGAAAATCTTGAAGCTAAGAGAATATTATAAGATGCAAGAAAGCATGCTAAAAATGAAAAAATGTTAGTTGATGATGCATTGAAGATGAAAGAATGATAACTTAACAAAGTTTAAAATGGATTAGGAATTAGCATTTGTGTAAAGACAAAAGTAGGACACTAGTGTTGAAAATCATCAAGTCATGAGTGAAAATGAGAAACTAAAGAATGAAGTTGAAATGTTGAAGAATGATACAAAAATTGAGAAGGATAACAAGGAAATATTGTATAGGTGTTAGAAATAGGAAATAATTCAAGTGGAGGGGTAGGTGGAGGTGAATAAATATTCCAAAATTTTTTCCCCAAATATGGATAAACTTTAAAATAATCTTATAACTTGCATAAATGAATAAACTAATTAAGTAGAACAGTAAACACAAACATATACTAATGCAACACAAAACATTACATTTTTTTAACTAGGGAAACATTGGCCAAGGGAAAACCCTGATGGGGATGGTACGCACAAAAATGATCCACTAATCAAAAGTATCTTGTGAAAGATGTTGACCTTGTTAGGAGTCTATTACATTTGTATAGTATCTCGATCCTTGTTAGAGGACTATACCTTGTTAGAAACCTCAACCCTATTAGGATTTTTTATTACAATTAAAAAATGTGTGCAAGTTGAGCCCACTACCCAAGCATGAAATATACAATTATATACAATATTTAAAAGAGTAGTTACAAGAACCCCTTTACAACTACAAATATCTTCAATATCTAATATGACCTTTATTTATCAACTTTGTATACTATGCCTTTCAATTATTTACCATAAAAATTCTCACTAAAAAATAATCACATACTTATCACAATAACCATCACAAAAGCATTATACAACTTTGCATTGCAAAAAATCTCCTTTATACCAGATTGCTTGTCCAATTGACCTTCTTTCCATTATACGTTTCTCAAAATGCAAAACTATACATTTCCCACTTACGGTTAACATCTAGGATATTTTCCATAATTATTCAAGTAATTATTTTGGTAAACAAAAAAATTCCTTCACATAAAATATATGTTTCATTAATTATGTCTTGTTCAGTCAGCTCATTATTGCAACTGGAAAAAATTTGGAATAACTCAATATGTATTGTATGTACTACCTCATGTTCTTACATGTACTATCCTCATAGTCTATGCTTCATGTACCTAACTTCACACATGTGAATAATACCTATGTGAACTGCACCAATAAAAACTCTAACTGTACTGTTAGATAAACTTCATAATACTTAGAAAATTTTCTAAGTCAAACTGCCCAAAATTTATCTCCATATTTTGCTCACTTGACACTGATTACATGTTTCCATAAATGATAACTCCAACTTATACATCGAGACAAATGTCCAAAAATCTCCCCCTTTGGAATTGATGGAAACATATGGGTAAATTGGCTAAGTCCCAAAAATGCAAAATCTCAAAACTTGTGAAAATATTCACATGGCCATCACAAAACTTCAAAATGTCAAAAGGTGGATCATTTCTATTTATACTTACTTCCTTATATCTTACTCATTATAGTATTACTCCTCCTTTAATTATATTAGATATCACATATTATACTCCCCCTTACATATATAGATAATTTTCCTTACTACACTCCCCTTTTGAAATTAATAATAAAGGTTTGTCAAAACACTATATACAAATGAAAGTTTGAAGTTCTACCTTTACAGTTGTTGACTGGATATCTGTGAGATGTAATCAGAAAAATTTCTCTTCACAATAGAGGAATATGTGTCCAATGTATCCTTCATTGCATCTAATACACTTATCAGTGCACACAATCTATATGATGCAATCTCTACTACATTCAAATATTTATATGAAAATTTTGTATATGATGCCTTGGATGATAGGAATTCGTCCAATCATCTCTGTACATGATCTATATTTAGAGTATGGTGCTCTCTTAATAAGGAAAACCTTTTCAATATCCTTTCTTTCTTCAACTCTAATAGCCCAATATCATCATGAACTTTGCTAATTATTCTCTCCAAGTTGATAATATGTACATTAGGACTTTGTGGCTCATTTACAAGGATCTTAAATTCTTCTAGTTTGACATTCAACTCATACGAGATATCCTTTATGGAAGCATATGACAAGGAACATTTTCCATATAGTTCTTTTCCTTCTTTCAAGCATCTTCTTAATTCTATAACACTTGTATCAAGACTTTTCAAGTCTCCTCTAATGTTTCCACAAATGTTCTTAATAATTCAACATTATGAAGGGTTTGTGCATTTGTAGCTACAACTTCTAATAACAAGTGAACTCATTATCCAATTGTTTGATTACTTATTTTTCCTTTACCTGTGGGTTTGATTCAATAATTGTTGCTGATATAATACTTTCCAAATTTTCTATCACTTCCACTAATATTCCTTGAAGACTTTTCAATCTTTTGTTCTTTTCAATAATTTTCTAAAAGATGATATAAAGTTACATTGATCATCATCATCATCTTTAGAGAATGTTGCTAAAACTGATTCCAATGGTAATCTTGAAGAACTTCATGTTTATGCACTTCTAATGTAATGCCCACCCATAGTTTGTTTTTTCATTATATTTACCAAACTCTTATGCCTATTTCATGGATGTGTTAGTTTCAAGGCTATTATTTCATAACTTAGACTAGAGATATATCAATGATGATTTCTTAGTTGACTAAATTTCATGTGTCATTTAATTATTATGGTTACTAGTGCATTAATGATGTTTTAATGATGATTACTTCATATTCATAATGATGTATTATTTTATCTGAGCATTTGATGTTTGACTTATAATTATTATGGTACTTACCCTATACTTTCATGTGTATGGTGCATGTGTTTGTTTTATCTTTCTATTTATTGTGTTTGATGTGGTTAAGGGAGGGAGTTGTAGTCACCTACTACTTGAGATCTATACAATGTACCACTCCTTACCATTGCTTATTTAGTTTAGATATATTTATATACATGTGCATGCTCATCTCTTATGAAGAATGTAGGTACTAGACATTGACTTCCCTGAATTGCTAAGATGAGTGTGCCCTATCACAATAACTCAATGGTAAGAATGGGGAGATAATGTTTAGGTCCAATCCTAGCCATAGCCTAATTACTTGTCCTGAGAAGGAGGACGTGTAATTGACTTTTTACCCTTTAAAAATTATGAGTTTATCTGTGTTTGTGTTGTTTGATTTTGAGTTTTGATTTGTTTTGGTAATGTTTCTTTTATGTGGATTTTTCTCTGTGATTTATTTGGTAAATGATTTAATTAAAAAACTAATTAAATATGTGCTTTAATTTAAAAGTCTTAGTTTAGCAAATTGGTTAAAGAGAAATTAGAATATGATGACATTTAATTAATTAAATACGTACTTCAATTTAAAAGATTTAATTTAAAAGTCTAATTTAAGAAGCTGGACAAAAAGAGAATTAAATTTAACAAGTTTGATTAAAGTTCTAATTTTGGTGTATTTATATTTATTTAGTTTAATAATAATTTATTTAGGATTTTTATTTTAATTAAATAAAATCTAAATAATATTATTAGTTAAATTAATAAATGTTATATTAAAAACATCGCATGATTTAATAAGAGAGAAAAGTTTAATTTAATAAAGTTTATTTTAATTAAATTGCATAAAGTGTGTACATGAAAATTAAAATATAATAATTAAAAGACAAAGAGTTTTCACATGATTACATAATCAAAGTAGTTGCATGGTCAAAGCCCTGAATTGGGGAAAAGCTCTTTATTAGGAAACCATAGCTCTTTTCTCCATACACAGGTTTTGGGGAGCAAAATTCAGAATTGGATCAAAATAATTGTTGAAAGCTTAGGGTCTAGATTTTCACGTGTTCATAGATTGTCTCTAATTTTAGCTGTGGTTTTGAGGTAGGGTTTGAAAACCCATTGTAGAATTTTATTGAAAGATCTATTTACTTTGTGTCTTCTTGGGTGCTTGCATAATGCTTATTAATTTATTATATTGATTTTTGGATAGAGAATTGTGTTGTAGATTTTGAAAAGAAAAAAAAAAACTTATTAATTAAGAAAAAATGATTGTGAAAAACTATAGAAAATTATTATGACTATATTCTTTTAAAACCCATTCTAATTCCATTGTAGAAAATTGGAAGAAAATAATAAATTGAATAGTTAGGGTTTCAACTTTAAATTTATCATTAGAACTATGCGACTATCATGAAATTTCTAAATATAGATAAATATTCTTCTTACATCTAAAATAATTTAATTGCAATATTTATTTAAAAAACAAAAGACTAATTGAGAGGAAAACATGTTGTAACTAAACATATACATGCATGTAAAAATAAATATGCAAAAAATAGAAAGCTAAGTATAGTATGGTTACATGCATGTGAAAATAAATATGCTAAAAATAAAAAGATAAGTATAGTATGGTTACATTCATGTGAAAACAAATATGCTAAAAATAGAAACTAAGTATAGTAAATGGTTCCATGATTTGAAAGATCAAAGACATGCAAAATACTAATTGAGTGTGTATTTTTATTTTATATAATTTAACTTTTAGGTTTAATTATTTAAAAATTATTATTATTATTATTTATTTATTTCAAAAATTAAATTCATATTACTCATTAGTTATAAAGTGTGTGTTAGTATTAGTGATTATTTAAGTCTAATTAAACTCTTAGTTGCATATAAATAATTTTATATTTATTAATGCAAGAGGGAGGTTAATAATAAATATTTAGAATTTTATTATATTTTAAGAGAAATTGTGGTAGAGTTCACTTTGTAATCATTATTTAATAACTATTTGACTTTATGAGAGAAATTATAAATAATTTATAACTTTATCTCTAGTTACATTATGAATTAAAGGAAAAGTAAATGTTAATATTGAACTTAAATAGAAGTCAAATTAATATTTTAGAAATGAAATTGATATTAGTATTTAATCTAATAATATACATTTATGTTATTAATTAAATAATTTATGATTTAAGATTATTTAAATTAATAACACAATAGTATTGCATGATATTTTATATGCACAAAAAGATTGGATATTTAAATTCTTATTGTTTTAAATAAGTATATTAGCATAACAATTTATATTAACATGTATATTCTTACTTTATTTCTAAACACATTCTTATGACCCAAACTAAACAAGAGAAATTGGTGGAATTAAATCATGTGGCTAAAAACTATGTATTTTTTAATATTCTATTTATAGTCTTGTGATGTTTATTTTCTTGGTAGTTTTTATTTGTGGGTTGTTTAGCTGGCCAACTTAGGATGTGAACTAGAGGCATTTTTGAGATTTTCTTTTATGATTATTTGACTAGATGTCATGATGAACTTTATGATTTGAATTGAGATTTATGTTTTATGAGCTTTATGCTATTAAGCATTTATGAGAACTTGAGTTTCGAGAACCAATGTTATTTTTGGGTTGCCTGTTAAGGAACCAAATTCGATCAATGTTACTCTATGGTATGGGACACTATTGTGATTTGTGATTTTTGGGAAGGTAGTCTAGGTGCATGCCTATGAGATGGCTTGCAATGGGGGCCGGGGCCCAAAGTGGCTGCCAAGATAACTCATTGTAAGTTGTGTAACAAGTGATAACATTGTAACTAAAATATCTTTCCTAACCCTTTCCTTAAGATACATTAAAAAGATAAGTTAGAAATGTTTTCCTTATCCATGCCTTGAGTACTTGTATAGACTAAGGATGGGAATGAGATTATACCTAGTGAGAGGTATGACTAGTTTCCTCATCATCATGAGAGGGTATTCTAGTTCCGCATAGAGTCACTAGGGGGTCTGGGTCTTGAGAGACTACTAGGATAACCTTAGAGCTGGCTCATATAATGACACTCCATACTATGTAGCCTGAGTCTCCTTCATATTTTTTTAATATTTGCCTCTAATTATGTACTTGTTGGATATTACTTTTGATGGTGCATTTATTGTGAGTTTTTACTCATTGATTAGATGTAATTTATTATTAACAATTTACTTTTTTTAATGAATGATTAGTTATTCATTGGTGGTGTTCTTTTTATTGTTGGAGTTAGTGATTTTTTAGTTTACTTTTATTGATTACAATTGTTATTTGTTGGTCATTGTGCTTGTGACACTTGACATTGATTTTGAGGTGACTGTATATTTTTTATCTTCGCATTTATACATTGAATTGGTATGAGATATTAGTATTGGAATGATTGTCCTTTCAATTTTGTTTATCTCTTCTTCTTGAGTATTTTGTGTTACACTTGAGGTAATTTTGGCTATTGTGATTCCTTGCCTATGATCATTTTATGATTTGATTATTTGTGTGTGGATTGTATATTATCTCTCCTGCACAATGGGAGTGGGAGCCTGATTAGGTGACCACATAGTCGGGAGGTAGTGTATTCTTACCATTTGGGTCCCCTTTAGATTGATAGATGTTGGATGCTCCTTGATACAGTGGTACCATTATCATTCTTCCTCTTATCTTGGAGACTTCTATTCATTTGATGTATCTATGTATCATGTCTTTTGAGATCCTATGAGATATTGTATTGTATATTTATGTTCTTGTATCTATTTTCACATACCTTGTGACATGTGTAGTGGATGCTATTCATTAGATGTGTTTTTATATTATTAGTTGTACTTATACATTTTCTTATATTATTATGTATGTGTTTATTCATTTTATGATTATGGGCATTGTAATCAAGAGACTTAAACTTATTAATAAAACTTTCTCAAATGTGACTCAATGTGAAAGAAACCTTGAGAAATTGAAATTGTATTTTAATTGATTACATGTATTTTATGTGTATGTTGATTCCACATTATTGTTACTTTGATGTTGTTTAAACTTCAAAAAAAGAATAGTTCATTAAATTTTATAACATATTAGGTTTATTTCTTTTGGGTTCCCAAGTGGGTCATTACATCTGATAGGAGTGACCAATAAACTGTTACCCTCATCTTAGAAAATAACTCTTTCAACCTTAGTATTAGTGTGTTTCAACTGGGGTACACTCAAATATGTTTCATGTGTAATTATCTATCAATTTCCTTGTAAATTCTTATCAAATTTCATAATTCCATCTACTAAAGTAGCTAGTTCATCATTCTTTTTCTCTTCTTCCTTCTTTTCTTCTTCTTTTTATTATGTTCATCTCCATCCTTTTTTTCTTCATCTTCAGAGCTTGTGTAACCTACCAAATTGTCAAGAGAGGGCCAAAACCATTCATAGAATATTCTTTTGTATCCATTGTGATACTTGTGATATCAATGTTCATGGTATCTATACTAACTATGATCTGAGGGGCCTCTCCTAGTGCTTCTGCTACTCTATTCTCTTCTACCTCCGTTATTTTTGTATCCATTATTAATTTTGTTGCAGATCTAATGGGGAAAGTGGGATACTAAGAGGAAGGGGCAAATAACGATCTATAAAACTTTTCACACCTCAGACATGAAACATCTTTGATATCTTCACATAGACCCTCATTTTAATATTAACCTCATATTAATGTAATCATTCACTTCAACATAACATTAGATCTACCTTTGAACTACATGAATGAAAACTCATTAAAACAAAAATTTGGTAACACAAAAACCTCCAAGGTGAAGGTAAAACTATGGTGGGGATGACAACCAAAAAAATTTCACTACTAGAGCAATAAAATGTGCATGTTAAGGCTACAATGTTTGATCACTCTTGATGATCTACCTTGTGAGGGGTCTTTCCTATCAAAGAATTGCAAGACTATTAGGTCCTACCTTTATTAAATGACTTTTACATCACAACTAAGTGAGTAATCTATTAGGATATTTATAAAATCTTGTTAAAGCTACTATGTTAAGATATTTTACCCTAAAACACCTATTAGAATGTTCAGTATCTGATCCTTTGGTTTTCACTTACAATGTTGATATAAAATCTCCTCTATAATGTAATATCTCCTTATTGTGATTGATCTTCTTTGACTCTTCTTAAAAGTATTCATTGCATTACTCAATCTCTTCTGCTTGATTCACCTCCAAACTTTTGCATGCAAAAAAAATCTTCATCCATACACTCACACACAAAAACTAGGTCATAAAACCTCCTTAAATAGCTATTTAGGTGAACCTTCTAGATCCCAATCAATGATCTAGATTGATTTATTTTGTTGCTTAGTCTTTGCAACTTTCTAATTGGTGGATTTCCTCATATAGGGATTAATGATTGATGGGGACACAACCCAACAACAGAATGGACACAATAGAAAAGGGGAATTATATTAACTGAGAAAAGATGCTAGTACAAATAGTGCAAAGAAAATAAACTTCTAAACATGCCCTACGGGCTTACAATAGCATAAATCTGGAGAATATTTCTCCTTTTAGCACCTCCTCTCAAGCTCCAATCCGAACTGTCTTTTACAATGCCAGAAATCTCCTTAAATAGACCCCGGAGGGTTAAGGACTAGGAGTACATTCTAGAAAGTGCTAGTAGGCATCCACCAATGGAATAGAAGGTTTCGGAAGCTGCGTTAGAAGTCAGTGCAAATCTAGAAGAATCCAGAAACGGTAGCTGAACTTTCGGGAGGCATAACTTTTGAACCGTAGCTCCGATTGACGAACAGTTTACATTTTCGAAAAGGTCTCGAAGCGCTCTATAGCCCAATGGACCAGCTTCGCTCGTCCCCCATTTTTTGGCCCTTTCTGAGGTCATTTAATGCCCCAAACTTGACTTTGAAGCATTCTTAGGAGGTCTCCAAAACTCGAAAAATTGTAATAACTTTCAAACCGTGGGGCCTATTGACCTGATTCTTTTTTTGGAATGCTCTAAATCATGATTACATTCATCTGGCCAATTCACACCTTTTAGTTTACCAAAATGATGGCCCAAATACATGCTCCTATTTTTTCAAGATTTTTAAATGCACTGATAGTTGAACTATGAGAGTTGGAACCTTTATTTGAGCCAAATGGGTATCCAAAAATGTAAAGACATGAAATAGAAACTAAGCGTAAGTACATTTTTTTTTTGGGTGACACAAGATTGCAAATATACCTCTGGATGCTCCTGCATCAGACACCCAGGGTAGATTGAAAAGTGACCCTGTCACTTTATGGATTGTAGAGGAAATCCCAAATGGGAAACCTCAGTTGTTGAAATCCAAGTTGAGTCCTTGATCGACTGTCCTTTCCATTTGACCAAATACTCTTCATACTACCTGTTTCTGGTACTCCTACCCACACGATGATCTAGAATGTCTTCTATCTCCTCCTTCTTAGAAGCAGGAATTGGACATGGCTCTAAAACCAGCTCCTCATCTACACCATCATCATGATACTCTGTTAAATTTGCAATGTTGAAAATGGGAGAAATGTGAATACCATCTGGCAGCTCCACCTCATATGCATTTCCTGAGTTATGTTTCTTCAAAATTTTGCAGGGGCAAAATTTCTTCATTTTCAACTTGTTGTAAGTACCAACTGGAAATCTTTCTTTTCATAAGTGCACCATGACAAGATCCCCTACTTGGAATTCCTTATGTCTTCTCCTTGCATCAGCCCTAGCTTTATACTCTTGATTCATCTTGATAATGTGTGCTTGAACCTCCTCATGTAGATGCTTGATGTGTTCAGTAAATTCCTCAGCTTCAGCACTTGTTCTCTCCCCTTGTTCTATCTTCCTCAATTCTGGTGCAATCCTTGGGCTATTTCCATATACAATTTGAAATGGTGATTTTCCAGTACTCCTATTTACAGAGTTATTATAAGCAAACTCTGCCTGTGGTAGAATCAAATCCCATCCCTTGGGCTTATCTCCAACTAAACATCTCAGCAAATTGCCCAGACTTCTATTTACCACTTCTGTTTGGCCATCAGTCTGTGGGTGATGCGTGGAATTGAATTTCAAGTCTGTTCTCAACTTCTTCCACAATGTCCTCCAGAAATACCCCACAAATTTAGTATCTCAGTCAGAAACTATACTTCTTGGAAGACCATGTAGTCTTACCACCTCTTTGAAAAACAAGTCTGCAATATGGACAGCATCATGAGTTTTGTGGCATGGAATGAAATGTGCCATTTTGGAGAACCTATCAACCACCACGAATACTGAGTCATTACCCCTTTGTGTCCTTGGCAATCCAAGAACAAAATCCATACTTATGTCCTCCCATGGCCTTGATGGAACAGGCAATGGCTGATATAGGCCAGTATTTTGACTAAACCCCTTGGCAACTTGAGAAACCTGGCAACTCTGTACAAACTTCTTCACATCCTGTGTAATTTGAGGCCAAAAATAATGTTCTCTAAGAATGGCAATGGTCTTATCCCGACCAAAATGTCCTGCCATCCCTCCATTGTGTTTCTCCTTAATCAGATTTTCCCTCATGGAACTCCTTGGAATGCACAATTGACTACCTTTGAACAACATGCCATCCTGAATCAAATAATCTAACCACTTGGTTCTATCTACAGCAACAGATTCTTTACAAGCTTTCCATGCTTCAGCAAAATTAGGATCCTCGGGGTACAAATTCTTGAGTTCATCAAACCCAACTACTTCAACCTGCATTATTGTAAGTAATGACTGTCTCCTACTTAGTGCATCTGCAACCCTGTTAGATTTTCCACTTCTATGCTTCAACACAAATGTATAACTCTGCAAGAATTCTACCCACTTCATATGCCTCTGATTCAATTTACCTTGGCTATTTAGGTACTGTAATGCCTGATGATCAGTATACAAAACAAATTCCTTTGGCAATAAATAATGCCTCCATTTCTTTAAGGCCTGAACTATTGCATAGAACTCTTGATCATAAACAGAATACTTCTTCTTTGCATCATTCAATTTTTCACTAAAATATGCAATAGGCTTACCTTCTTGGCTTAATACAGCCCCAATAGCGCTACCAATAGCATCACAGTCCACCTGGAATACTTTTCTAAAATCTGGAAGTGCCAACACAGGCTATTCAGTCACCTTCTTCTTCAGCAATTCAAAACTTCTTGCAGCTGCTACAGTCCATTTGAACTCTTTTCTATCCCCTCTTATTGTATCAGTTAGAGGTGCACATATGCCACTGAAATTCTTAATAAACTTCCTGTAAAAACTAACCAGACCATGAAATGATCTTATCTCAGTAGCAAACCTTGGAGTAGGCCATTCCAAGATGGCTTTTACCTTCTCTGGATCCATTTTGAGACCTTCAGGTGATATAACAAATCCTGAATAGACTAACTCCCTTTTTATAAAGACACACTTCTTTAGATTAATTAACAGTTTCTCTTCCCTTAGCCTTTCAAAAACACTACGAATATGCAGTAAATGTTCTTCCAAAGTCTTGCTGAAAATTAAAATATCATCCAAATAGACAATAACAAATTTTCCAAAGAACTTCTTAAGTACCTCATTCATGAGCCGCATGAAGGTGCTTGGGGCGTTCGTCAATCCAAAGGGCATGACTAACCACTCATAAAGACCCTCCTTGGTCTTGAAGGTTGTTTTCCACTCATCTCCTTCTCAAATCTGTATCTGATGATAGCCACTCTTCAGATCTATCTTTGTGAAGTACTGAGCTCCACTCAAGCAGTCCATAAGATCATCCATCCTTGGTAAAGGAAACTGGTACTTGATGGTTATCGTATTTATAGCTCGAGAATCTATCCACATCCTCCACTCTCCATCCTTCTTTGGTGCAAGTACTGCAGGTATTGCACATGGACTCAGGCTCTCTCGAATCAAGCCCTTCCTCAATAGCTCCTGAACCTGTCTATTTAGCTCCTCTGTTTCAGTAGGAGTCATCCTGTGAGTAGCCTTCTTAGGCAAACTAGCTCCTGGAATCAGATCTATCTGATGACTGATTTACCTTACTAGTGGCAATACATCTAAAACATTATCAGAGATAATATCTCCAAATTCTCCTAGTAAATCTGAAAATTCAAATGGCATTTCACTACTACCTTCTTTATCTTTCCTAGGAATCAAAGCATAGCACATACGCTGATGTTTCATGCCATCTAAAAACTTCCTTCCATCAACAAGACAAATCCTAGCATTGCTACATAGCTTTTCACCTTCCTTTTTCATGGGCTTCAATTTGTGGCGAACTCCATCCTTTGTCAGAGAGTATGTGTTTGCATGTCCATCATGTATTGCATGTCTATCAAACTGCCATGGTCTACCCATAAATAGATGGCAAACATCCATCGAAATAACATCACAGAGAACTTCATCATGGTAACTCCCAATTTTGAATTTTACTAAACATTGTTCACTTACCAGGACCTTATGATCATCTTTTACCCAAGAAATCTGATAGGGCTGGGGATGTTTCTCCCTCTTGAGCTTTAGCTTAGAGACCATCTCTTCGGATACCAAGTTATCAGTGCTACCACCATCAATGATCACATCACAACATTTATCCTCACACTTGCATCTGGTATGGAACAAACTCCTCCATTGTCTTGGTTCATTTTCACCACTTAGTAGGATTCTTTCATTTACCAAGGTCTCTCCTCTTTCTGCATCCTCTGAATGTGATGATTGTGCATCCTCATCCACATGAGCAACCCTAGCTTGGCCCTCAGCTCTCCTATCTATCCTTCCTTGTCGTTGAGGGAATTCAAAGGCACGATGACCTTCTTCATTGCAATGGAAATAGGTACCACGAAAGCCTCCTCTTCCTTGTCCACATCCTCTACCTCTTCGTCTTTGATTTCTAAAGTCTTGATCATGGGAGCAGTTGAAACCCTCATTCCTCTGGTTCCTGCTAGTACCCTCATCTTCATTTTTCTTTTGAGTTTCATTGTGGACTCCAGAGGATCTATTGCTTCGCCTTCCTCCTTGAACACACCCTCTTTGTCTTCCTTCAAACCTTTTACTCAGCTTCTCTTCAACTCGTAGGGCAAACTGGTATGCTTCTTCAATGCTGGTCATTCTTACTAGACTTAATTCCTCCTGGATGCTAGGTCGTAACCCACTGATATAACGAGCAACCTTCTCCTTATTTGCTTCTGCATGCCCCACTCTAATCAGGAGTCGGTAAAACTCCTTTGTATATTCTTGGACTGATCTTCCTGCTTGCTTTAACCCATGCATCTTCTTAAACAAATCAAGCTCGCAGTCCACAGGAATGAACTGCTTCTTCAATTTGTCCACCATGCGATTCCATCTTGTGATCTTCTCCTTTCCTCTTCTAAGTCTTTCTAGTTGAATCTCTTGCCACCAGATTTTGGCATGGCCTTTTAGTTTGGCCTTTGCAAACTTAACCCTATATGGGTCCCTTATATCCTCATACTCAAAGTATTCTTCCAGTTCATTGATCCAATCGATCAACTCATCTAGTTTCAAATTTCCCAAAAATATACCCACTTCAATTGTAGGTCTTTTCCCAAACCTAGTAATGGCCCTAAAAAGCCTTTCCTCTATAGGATTCAGAACTTCCCCGTCAACTTCCATTACTTCCTCTTCATTGTCATCCTCACTATTGTCATCTGCGGCAATATTTGCTCCTCTACGAAGCTCCTCTTGCAATGCTTGTACCTATCTCTGGAGGGCTCTAACCTCCTTAGGATCAATAGCTCTGGCCCTTCCACCACACTCTCTTTGTGGAGGCATCTTCTAACTTGAACCCACAACCACACAGTCTTGGTGCAAATTGCCTCACAGTCGGCGCTCTGTCTACACACTTAGAAAAACTCGCTCTGATACCACTTGATGGGGACACAACCCAACAACAGAATGGACACAATAGAAAAGGGGAATTATATTAATTGAGAAAAGATGCTAGTACAAATAGTGTAGAGAAAAAAAACTTCTAAAGATGCCCTATGGGCTTACAATAGCATAAATCTGGAGAATATTTCTCCTTTTAGCACCTCCTCTCAAGCTCCAATCCGAACTGTCTTTTATAATGCCAGAAATCTCCTTAAATAGACCCTGGAGGGTTAAGGACCAGGAGTACATTCTAGAAAGTGCTAGTAGGCATCCACCGACAAAATAGAAGGTTCTGAAAGCTGCGTTAGAAGTTGGTGCAAATCTAGAAGAATCCAAAAACGGTAGCCAAACTTTCAGGAGGCATAACTTTTGAACCGTAGCTCCGATTGATGAATCGTTTACATTTTTGAAAAGGTTTCAAAGCGCTCTATAGCCCTATGGAGGAGCTTAGCTCGTCCCCCATTTTTCAGCCCTTTTCGAGGTCATTTAATGCCCTAAACTTGACTTTGAAGCATTCTTAGGAGGTCTCCAAAACTCGAAAAACTACAATAACTTTCAAACCGTGGGGCCTATTGACTTGATTGCATTCATCTGGCCAATTCACACCTTCTAGTTTACCAAAATGATGGCCCAAATACATGCTCCTATTTTTTTGGGATTTTTAAATGCACTAATAGTTGAACTGTGAGAGTTGGAACCTTTATTTGAGCCAAATGGGTATCCAAAAATGTAAAGACATGAAACAGAAACTAAGCCTAAGTACATTTTTTTTTTGGGTGACACAGGATTGCCCTTATAACTCTGGATGCTTCTGCATCAATGATCTTCTATTTGAAATGTAATCGACTCCTTGATTACCTCCTTGATCTATAAGACACACTTCTAGGTTTATCAATATAGTTTACCTTAAAGTTTTTGAAATTCCAAAAAAAAATGCAAAAATGTGTTACTCAACATAGCATATTGACACTCGGCATAAACTATCATCTCATTGTCTATTGGTCTTAACTACACTCGGCATATACTAAATTTCTAGGCCTCTTTATCACTCATCTTCTACAAATGCCCCTAATAAACTCAACAATGATTGGAGTAATTGATGACCTTTGGCTTGCTCGACAATAGCTATTGCTTGACACATAACTTGAAATATATACAAGTCTTGAATGCATGACTCAACCTATATAGGATGGCTTGGTCATAGTGATGACTGGACAACCCTCCCTTGTGAATGGCTATGTGTTTAACTCTAATAAGAAACATGACTTAGGGATCAACAATCTCCCCTTTTGACATTAGTGGCAAAAATAGTTTATCATGATCAAAAATTTGTATTAGAAAATTGAAACATAATTACTCCCCCTTTAGATATATGTTATACCTTGACTTAGTAAACACTATACATGTTCTCATTCTGTGCTCAATATATACATGTTAAAAACTTCAAAATTTCAAAACTCTCCTTGATCATCCTTACATTTCCACCTTTATTATCATCATACATTTACTCCTTTTTTCACTCATGGTTTCTTGGGTGTAGGTATCAAACCAAACTTATCCAAAAATGGTTTGTGGATTTGCAAAAAAATTCTTAATGTGCTATCCTAGTTAGTCATTATACAATCATTAGAATGAATCTCTAACTCCAATTTCACTGCTAAATCCTAGATTATGTGCAACAAATAGATTTAGATCTACCTCAAAAAAATATTTTGCATTCTTAAAATGCATCTGCATAACCTTAGATGAGGTGTCATCATGGCTTGTATATATATTAATTTGGCTCTTATTCTACTAGACTTTGTAGTCAACTTTGTGAGCCTTTCATGTTGAAAATTGATCTTGGATAAGTGGACAACACTAGAACTGGCATCCATAGTTAGTACATTGGCACTATAGTGTAAATATGATTCTATATTATCCATCCTCTCTCTAATGTATTTTTTGTAGGTGGAGATATCACACAATTTCCTAAACATGATATGTACATTCTTAAAAACTTGTTCCAAATTAGTCACAAGTTTTGATATCTCTACCTATCTGATAACAATTTTTGTTGCCACCTTCTCCATAACTATTTTCTCAAAAAATAATTATGACCATCCCATTAATATTTCATTGGAATCTATATTTGGGTCATTTATTATGTTTACAATTTTAATCAATTTCTCAATGATGGGAGCATTCTCATCCAAATTATTAATAACAAAAGAATGATGAAATATCTTTTTAATATCAATAGCATTTGTTTTGTGCTATATTTTGTTGTTGTTCCCTTTCAAACTTGGCTTACTCAGCCTTCCTAGCAAATAATTCACTTAGAATCTTCATTTTCTTTTATGTCAATCTAGATTTAACCCAATTAGGTATTGCTATGTGCTTCTCAAGACTAACAAGCTTAGCTTGGAATGTAATTGGGGATTGGACTCGCTCCTTCTTTATCTATGTGGCTGGAGTACTAGAGCTCAATATTGATACCTAAAGAGTTTTTGTTTGAAGATCCATACTCAGTCTTTGAGTCTCTATTTTTGTTTCCTCGGCCTTCTTAAGCTCTTCACTTGATTTCATGTCCTCTGTAGATTTGAGTTCAATTACAAAACTCTACCATCTTGCCTCCTTTTCTCCATCAATTTAAGGTCCTAAGGCTTGTAGCTTTTCCTTGCCAATAGTAGATTTCTCTATTTGATCATTCTAACCTTAAACTTTCTCTTCTCCTTCTACATTTTTTGTAACATTTTCCTACTGGCCCACTATGTTTCTTAGCAACACTCGCATGTATAACACCTTGACTATCATCTTTACTTAGTATAAAAATAGGGGTAGTTTCAATCTTAGCCAACTATATTTTCACCTATGTCTTGATCTTTGGATAATATTTTATGTGCACTAATACAAGATTAGAGTCCAATAGCTTTGTAGGGATTGGCAACTATATAGGCTTAGTCTCAACTTGGGTTTCAATTTCTTGTCCTGGCTTGCTCATTTTCTTAATAGGACTAGTGTCTGATTCATCATTAATTATTACAGTCTCAATCCTTCCCTCATTAAACTTTACTAGATCATTAAATGTATCTCCTAGATTTTCTTGTTCATCAACATCTTCTATGGTGTCAAGTTCAAGATGACCAACCTCTTTATCTTCCTCTTCCTTTTCATCTTCATCATTAGGCACTAGGCCATATATCTTCTTTGACATGACTTCCACAAAATTTTCTATTTTGTTTTTTTATTCCAAATATTCTCTCATCTTTGGTATAAATTTTTTGGTATACTCTCTCAATGCTAAGCTAATCTGGCCAAATTCAAACATTATCTAAGACAATGTGGATCCTCTTATCTATCTTTCAATAGTTAGAGCATCCATGCACTAACTATCAATATTATTATTAAATTATCCAAGAATTATCTTTCCTAGCTCTATAGGTGTGTATTTAAATTTTATCATCATATCTATCATAGCCTCTTCTTCTTTCACCTTGTCTTCTCTACTTAATGTTTCAAGCTTAATAAAGTGTCCTAATAGATCTTAAATATTCCTAAGGTTGTCACATACCTCATCAAATTTTAGAGGTTTTTTTATGAACTACAACTTTAAATTGACTCAATTAATTAGACTTGGTCCTTTCTGCTTCTTCTTCTTCTTCATAATTTTTCTTCACCATAAGACATCTCAATTTCTTGCTTTGTTTGCTTGGCTCTACTACTTTAAATATTGTCTTTCTCTTTATTGCACTTGGTACTAGTGTAGACTTGGTGATATTTACAACTCCCCTCTTTAATGGCTCAAGAACTGCAAGACTAGCTACATTGGATCTTTGTCTTGTAACCCTTAATGGTATGGTTGTAGGCTTGGTATCCACCTTCTTCAAGTCTTTCTTTAATTTAGGTTCAACCGCAACAATATTTTTATCTTTGGTTTCCTTGGGCTCCACAACAACTAACTCTTTACATTTACCTTCTTGTTCTTCACCATCATCACTTTCATCTTAATCTTTACTACTAAGGTCTTCTCCTTTTAGATTTGTTATCTGTGGTGGTGCTTCACCAAATGTACCCTCTAGACTTTCTATCATTTTATTTTTGTTCCTATCCATCTTACGAACCTTACTCTACATCATCATCTTGATCTTAGTTGTGTCATAGGTACCAAAAGGTTCATCATTCTTGTCTATCTCCTTGGCCAATAATGTAGTAATGGCTATTGAAACTTCATCAATGTTTACCTCATAGTGGAGAGGCCTTAACCATGCAACTCAAGGAATAACAACTTGAGCATATGTATATTATGTATCAACTAAGAAGCATATATCATCATAATATTTCTCAATGACCGACTTAGGGATCTTGAACATGTTCTTCATCTTTTGCTTAAAATTCTCAAAATATGCATCCATAACTATTTCAAACTTATCACCTATCTGATTGATGAAATTATTGATCTTCTTGGTAACTAGTTTCTTCTTATCCCATAGCGCATCTCCTATTGTAGTGAACAACTTTTGTATATAAAAGAATATACAAACAATGAGAGAACCAAACTTATATGAGTTTTTCTTTGCATTCCTTATTGCTCCTAGGTTCTCTTCCAACTTACTTTTCTTCTTGATAATTGGTTTCTTCTTATCCCATACCACATCTCCTATTGTAGGGAACAACTTTTTTATATAAAAGAATATACAAATAATGAGAGAACCAAACTTACATGAGTTGTTCTTTGCATTCCTTATTGCTCCTAGGTTCTCTTCCAAATAAGTAACTTGTAGCTCAACAAGATCATAGCTATGGTCTTTCTCAACAATTTTTTCACACATGTCCATAGAAACACATGACATATTGTTGAATTAGCTTGACTGATAAAACTTGTGTGATATGACCCTAACAACAAACTTGATCTCTATGTCTTCAATGGTGTTGATTGACATGTCTCTTCCATGCCATTTTCCCCAAGTGTTGTTCTTAATCACATCCCTTCCTTGATAGTGAATATTCTTTAACCTGTCTAGAATAGGGTATCCAATGACATGATGGATGATGGTCTTCATGATCTTCACTAGTCCATTCTCTAACCAAAGTTTCATGTCATGAATGTAGATTAACACAACCTTGATCCATTCTACCTTAAAAATCTTTGGAAAATTTAGGGAAATAACTAACCCTTTCTTGGCCACTACCTTGTGTTCATCTCTCAATCTACCACTATCACATAGTTTTTCATGTGCACTCCTTATTTAAAAATCACCAATTTCTCTAATCTTACACATATAACATGACCTAACATCATGAACCATAATAACTCTTGGTGGAATCAATGATAATTCTCCAACAGAGTCTCCAGTTAATGCAATATTTGGGTTTGCCTTGAATTTTTGTGGAGGACATACTTTTTGTTATCTATCTAAGTATTTTTAGCCATTGATGCACCCTTCTTCTTTCTCATAGTTGTGGTTGATTCCATCTCTTTGGATTAGGGTTTAAAATGAAAAAAATTGTTGGAATGCTTTAGAATAACTAAGAGGGGGGATGAATAAATTATCAAATGTCCAAATGTATAGATAAAAAAATTTAGTACTTAACAAATGCATGTGCATGCAATGATCATCTAGTATCTCAAACCATAGTATATTACTTTCCTAGGTTAAATGAACTTTGCAAAAATGTAACCATGAAATACCACAAAATCATTCACACAATTTAACAGAAGGATTTTATGTGGAAACCCAATTTGGGAGAAACCACTAGTAACATTCTACTAATTTTCACTTTTTTAAAGTGAGCTCTGTGAGGAACCATCCCAGTCAAAGGTTACAATGCACACTATTAAATAAAACCTTGATTAAAGGATTTCAATCTTCCTATTAGGAGTGATCCTTGTTAGAGGACTTTAGAAAATTATATTATAACATTACCCTATTAATGGATTTGCTCATGACTACTAGTTCAACCTTAATCCAAAGGATTTATCCAGACTAGTAAAATTGTTAGAAATTAACATTAGGACTTGATCTGATAATAAAACAACTCACTTGCAGATTACAGACCTCTTATTCATTCCTCCATTCTTCTTGGCATTCAATATCCTTCATCTCTGACTACTTGTTCACACTTCAAGCCTTCACCTCCTTAAGCCTTCTTTCTAAGTATGCCAACTAAAGATTTATCCCTTCAGCCACCAAAAGGAAGCAACACCTCAAAACTCCTTTTCTATCTCTTTGTTGCATTATGACACTTTGATTTTGGCTTGTTGTCTCCTTATATAGAGAATTTAGATCTTTTTCTCCTTAACCACAATCATATATCTTATGATTAGGTCAAATTCATCAAATCTACCCTCTTTTCCATTTTGTTCCCTTCTAGAAACTTCCCTTACAATCCTCTTCAAATCCATCTTCAAAACATTTATCTTGAATTATGTGCCACCAACTCACCATACTTACCTTCCACACACTTCACACAATTCAAGAAATCAACTTTGTTGGCTTAGATTCATCAAATCTTTGATCAAACTCATTTCACTAGTACTTGGCAATAACATGTTATTTTCTCAACAATCACTGTCTTTTGATGCTTGGTCAACACGAGGTTTCTTGGCATACACTAAATCTTATGGGTGCTCAAAACACACTAAAATATCCCTTACAATCCTCTTTAAATAGATTATCTTGAATTATGTGGCACCAGCTCATCATACTTATCTTCTACACAATTCACACAATTCAAGAAATCAACTTTGTTGGCTCAAATTCATCAAATGTTTGATCAAACTCATTTTATTGGCACTCGGCAATAATATGTTGTTTTCTCAGCAATCACTATCTTTTGATGCTCAAACAACACTAGGTTTCTCAACATACACTTACAATGCACATTATTAAATGTGACCTTGATTAAAGGATTTCAATCTTCCTATTAGGAGTGAGCATTGTTAGAGGACTTTAGAACATTCTATTAGAATATTATCCTCTTAATGGATTTACTCATGACTACTAGTTCAACCTTAATCCAAAGGATTTATCTAGACTAGTACAATTGTTAGAAAGAAACATTAGGACTTGATCTAATAAAAAAAAAACTCACTTGTAGATTACAAACCTCTTATTTATTCCTCCATTCTACTTGGGATTCAATACCCTTTTTCTTTGACTACTTGTTCACCCTTCAAGCCTTCTTTTCAAGTATGCCAATTGTAGATTTATCCCTTCACCCACCAAACAAAGCAATGCCTCAAGAGTTCTTTTCTATCTCTTGTTCACACTATGAAACTTTGCTTCTAGCTTGTTGTCTTCTTATATAAATAATTTAGATCTTTTTTTGCTTAACCACAATCATCCATCTTAGGGTTAGGTTAAATTCATCAAATCTACCCTCTTTTCCATTTTTTCCCTTCTAGAAACTTCCCTTACAATACTCTTCAAATTTATCTTCAAATAGTTTATCTTGAATAATGTGCCACCAACTCATCATACTTACCTTCCACACACTTCACACAATTCAAAAAATCAACTTTGTTGGCTTAGATTCATCAAATCTTTGATCAAACTCATTTTACTAGCACTTGGCAATAACATGTTGTTTGCTCAACAATCATTGTCTTCTGATGCGTGGTCAACACTAGGTTTCTCAGCATACACTACGTCTTATGGGTGCTCAACACACGCTAAAATTTTCCTTACAATCCTCTTTAAATTCATCTTTAAATAGTGTATCTTGAATTATGTGCCACTAGCTCATCATCCTTATCTTCCGCACACTTTATAGAATTCAGGAAATCAACTTTGTTGGCTCAAATTCATCAAATCTTTGATCAAACTCATTTTATTGGCACTCAGCAATAACATGTTGTTTTCTCAACAATCACTATCTTTTGATTCTCAGAAAACACTAGGTTTCTTGGCATACACTTACAATGCACACTATTAAATGTGACCTTGATTAAAGGATTTTAATCTTCCTATTAGGAGAAAGCCTTGTTAGAGGACTTTACAACATTCTATTAGAATGTTACCCTATTAATGGATTTACTCATGACTACTAGTTCAAGGTTAATCCAAAGGATTTATCTAGACTAGTACAATTGTTAGAAAGCAACATTAGGACTTTATCTGATAACAAAATAACTCACTTGTAGATTACAAACCTCTTATTCATTCCTCCATTCTACTTGGCATTCAATATCCTTTGTCTCTAACTACTTGTTCACCCTTCAAGTCTTCACCTCCTTAAGCCTTCTTTTCAAGTATGCCAACTACAGATTTATCCCTTCAGCCACCAAATAAAGAAACACCTCGAGACTTCTTTTCTATCTCTTTTTCACACTATGACACTTTGATTTTGGCTTGTTGTCTCCTTATATAAATAATTTAGATCTTTTTCTTCTTAACCACAATTGTCCATCTTAGGGTTAGGTCAGATTCATCGATTCTACCCTCTTTTCCATTTTGTTCCCTTCTAGAAACTTCCCTTAAAATCTTCTTCAAATTAACCTTCAAATAGTTTACCTTGAATAATGTGCCACCAACTCATTATACTTACCTTCCACACACTTCACACAATTCAATAAATCAACTTTGTTGGCTTAGATTCATCAAATCTTCGATCAAACTCATTTTACTGGCACTTGGCAATAACATGTTGTTTGCTCAACAATCATTATTTTTTATGCTTGCTAAACACTAGGTTTCTCAGCATACACTAAGTCTTACTAGTGTTGGACACACACTAAAATTTCCCTTACAATCCTCTTTCAATTCATCTTCAAATAGTTTATCTTGAATTATGTGCCACTAGCTCATCATACTTGTCTTCCACACACTTCACACAATTCAAGAAATCAACTTTGTTGGCTTAGATTCATAGAATCTTCAATCAAACTCATGTTATTGGCACTTGGTAATACCATGTTATTTTCTTAGCAATCACTATCTTTTGATGCTTAGACAACACTAGGTTTCTCGGCATACACTAAGTCTTATTGGTGCTCGACATGCATTAAATTTTCTTCGCTAGGAACCTACTAGATTTCTCTTTGCTTGACACATTCTAAATTTCCTTAGCTTGGCTTCAACTAACTTTCTGCTTGGCCTATACTAACTTGCTTGACTTCCACTATTTGCTCAGTTAGGCTTGGTAGGTACATTCATTTTCTTAGCCTTCCTCTTGTCTTTTCTCAAGTATCCTTTCATTATAACCTTAAGTAGATAAAAAATATGCTATATCATCAAATTCTTACTTGGTCTTAGTGCTTCTTTTATACACCATATAGCTCAACCTTTCTCTAGGTACACTTATTATTCTTTCTTTTCAAATCCTCTTCATCAATCATTGAAATGATAGCATTCACACCAAATTCACAATTATCTCACCAACAAGTAGTAGGTTTGATATTAGTGACAAAATAGTGATTGTTCCATGATAGGTTTCATCAATCTCCTTATTTATATACTTCAACAATCTTCTTCATTTCAACAATCTCCCTCTTTGGCATTGATGGAAAACCAATAACAACAACAATACCAAAAAGAAACTTAATAGCTTGTATTGAAATCTCTCCCTCTATCAGTATTTGTCTTTCTTTTGTATAGGCTACAATCTCTCTTCTTCTTCTTCAAATATTTAGTGTAACTCTTCTTCTTTATGATCTCTATACTAACTCTCCCTCATACTTGTAGTAAACTCTCTATATATTTTCCCTTAATATATTCTCCCTCTTTGACAAAAATTCCAAAGACTTGAAATCTTCTCATGTAGATATCAGCAATCCAAATTCTCCCTCTATCACCTTGCATGTGATTGTAAATATTTTTTTTAAGCTCCTTCTTACTTCAGCCAGTTCCTAAAGTAAGATCCACTACATCAAGTTGTAAAATATGTCATTCAAATTAGTTGATGTAGAGCACTACTTTTCCTTCAAAATTAGCTTTGTATAGGGGTATCACCCCTAGTTTTCCTCTTAGACATTTATGTGCATCCTTAGGTAAAGCCTTTGTGAATATATCAGCTATATGTTCCTTTGTATTCACATATTTCATTCTCAATTATTTGTCTTGAAAAAACTTTCTCAAGTAGTTATACTTAATTTAAATGTGCTTTGTCTTTGTATGCATCACAATGTTCTTAGTTATGTTTATAGCACTTGTATTGTCACAGTAAATTACCACATGTTCAATAATTTTTTCCTTCATTCCTTTGAGTAACTATTTGATCCACACCACATTTGTGAAATTCACAATAGCAACCACATATTCAGCTTTAGCAATAGATTGTGAAATATAGTTTTGTTTCTTGCTAGTCTAGGTAACCAATATTTTTCCTAAGAAGAATTCTCCTCCAGTTGTACATTTTATGTCATCAATATTTCTAGCCCAATCAACATGTGTATAGGCTCTCAATTCAAACTTGTCCTTTTTTTTGTAGTATAAACCATAGTATTTTGTACCTTTTAAGTATCTCATAATCCTTTTAACAACCATTAAGTGATTCCCCTTAGGATTTGTAGAAAATCTTGCAAAAATCCAAATAGCTAGTGTAATGTCAAGTCTACTATGAACTACATGTGGCAATTTTCCAATCATAGACTTGTATAATGTTTGATTTACTTTAGAAAAATCATTAGTTTTGGATAGTTTATGTCTTATCACCATAGAAGTACTAACTAGTCTTGAATCTTCTATACCAATTTTTTTCAAGATTTCCTTTACATACTTGGACTGAGTAATGTAAATACCATATTTCATCTGATAAACTTGTAATCCAACAAAGAACTTTATTTCTCCAAACATTGACATCTCAAATTCTTTCATCATTTCATTTGCAAATGTCACACATAATAAATTTTTTCCTCCAAATATGATATCATCAACAAATATTTCAGCTAGTAAAATTCCTTTACCTCCTTCTATCTTCAAGTTTAGATTGTTGTTGTTATCAATCTTCTCAAAACCAATCTTCACAAGATAGTTGTGTAGTCTTCCATACCTTGCTCTAGGAGCTTGCTTTAAACAATATAAAGCTTTGTGTAGTATAAAAATTATGTTCTTATTGTTTGGATCAACAAATCCTTCAATTTTCTCAATGTAAACCTCCTCTTCTAGTATATCATCTAGAAATACTGACTTAACATCCATTTGATAAACATTGAATCTTTTATAGGTAAAATAAGAAAGTAGGGTTCTTACTTCTTCTAATCTTGCAATTGGGGAAAATGTATCTCCATATTAGATTCCATCTTCTTGTGTATAACCTTTATAGACTAACCTTGTCTCATTCCTTTTTACTTCACCATTCTCATCTAATTTTTTCTGCACACCCACTTGGTTCCAATAACATTCTTGTCCTCTGGTCTTAGTACTAGTGTCCATGTTTTGTTCTTCTTAATCTGATCAATTTCTTCTTTTATGGCTTAACTCCAATCTTCATTCTTTAATGCATCCTTCAGTTATTCAAGTTCATGAAAGCTTAACAAACATGTCTCATTCATTAATCTATTTCTTGTCATTGGTCCAACCTCTTCTTCTTCGATGATTTACTTAGTGGGATGAAGTCTTCTAGCATATTTTGATAATCTTGGCTTTGTTCTCCTTCCAATAATAGGTCATTCATGAAGTTCAATATTAGGCTCATTCTGTACTTCTTTGTTAGGTAACTCAACATTCCTCTTTTGTAAACTAATCTCGGCATCATAATGTACCTCAGCTTCTAATTGTAACTCAAATCCCAAATGCAACTCAGAATCCACTATATGTGACTCAAAAATCACTTATTATTGTTAATTAGTAGCTACAATATCATCAACATTAGGTCTCCATAAATTATTTGTACATGTATTAGGTGCATAACAATTGTCTTAGCCAACTTAGTAAAACTTGATACACAAACTTCCTTGAACTTCACTCGGTTAGTATCACAACTTGGTTCATACTAACATTCAACTCAATACATTAGTCTACAACTCCATACATACTACAATTTGGTCTTGACTAGACTCCATTACTAGCACTCAGTCTTTACCAGACCTCTACTCGTTGCCAAAAAACATTTTTCTTTTAAAAACTTATATTTTTCCTTGTACATTTGCTATCATGTTGATTTACTTACATGCATATAATATTAGGAACTATTGATGATTTATCAATTTGAAACATAGTTCCATACATACCTTATCATTTTAGTTTGAGGTGGGGGAATCCCCTAATCCATTAGATTTGGTGATCACAACTTCATAATTTTTACTGGCTCCTCCATCAATTTTCTTCTTCCAAGTTTGATTCATTTGTGTTCTCACATCCTCAGTATTGACCTTTCCCTTTTCATTGTTCTCCTCAACATTGGGTGTTGATGCTCTATTCATACATTCCTTTCTTAGTGACTAACCTTTTGATAATTGAAATATATCTATAAATATGCTTCTAGCTCGATAAAAATGGTTTACCTTAAAGTTTGTAAAATTTCAAAAAAAAATGCAAAATTGTATTACTCAACTCTTATATCATACTAACACTCAGCATAAACTATTCCATCATATTATTTCTTAGCCTTAACTACACTTAGCATGTACTGAATTGCTTGCCTTCTTTATCACTTGGCTTCTACTACTATCCCTTATAAACACAAAAATCACTGGAGTAATTAGAAACCTTTGAAATTTCTCAATAGTAACTACTGCTCAATAGATAAGTTTAAATATATACATGGCTCAACCTATGAAGGATGACTCGGTTGTAGTGATGATCGAACAACCCTACCTTGTAAATGAGTAAGTGCTTGACACTAATAGACAACATGACTTAAGGATTAAAAACTATTCTAGCTGCTAATGTTGCTACTATGTATGATGTTGATGTTGTTACATAAGTAGGAAGTGATTCCCCTAACTTCATACTTTCCTCTATAGTTGTTATTTTTTGAGGACTTAGTTTCCTAAGTTCTGTCTTTATTCTTACTATTTTTTCCTTAGTTTCTTTATTTAATTTCTTGTAGTTTCCTACCATTATCAAAATAGCTTGTCTTGTTCCTAAAGCAAGCTTCAAAACTTTTTATCAAAATTTTTAGATTTTCTTCATTGTTTAACTTGCACAATTTTCTTATCATGTTTCTCTTATTTTCTTGTCTACTTCTTGGACTCTCATCTTCCTATTCACAAATATTTCATACAAATATATAGGAATAATTATTTATATATCATTGAACTTCTTCTTTTTTTCTAGATTGTGTGCCTTATTACTACATTTTCTAACTCAAATTTCTCAAAATTGTTTTATGAATCATAATACTTGTTTAATTGCACAAATTTCCATCATCAATGATCATGCAATTTGGATTCTCAAATTTGGACTTCAATGGCTTTCTTCCCTTTTTCAAACACTCTACTTTAGCCTTTTCTTGTCCTGTAACCTTAGGGATATCATTTTTTTCTCTCATTTTCTTTTTCCCTTCAAAATACATCAAGACTTTTTGTCTCTTACCAAGTCTAGCAGCCATTTTCATTCTTTTTGTTTAGGAGCCTATGTTGGTTCTTGTTTTATATTTTCTAACCTTGTGGACTTTCTCTTCACCTCTACTATGTTGACTTCTTCTTCTTCTTCTTCTCTTAGTTGAATAGGTTGAATAAGTAGTGTGACCTGTGGTTGTAATGGTGTAACTAATACATATGGGATGGTGCATGCTTTAGCTACTAGTTTAGCTACTATAATTCCCTATTCTAATGATGGAGTTAATGGAGAGGGTCCAATGTTGGAAATATTCTTAACTTGACTAAGTTATTGAGAGGGGAGGGGTGAATTAGTAACTTCTAAAACTCTTGTAATTTTAACTCTTAATCCAATAGTCCAATTAGCATTTAATTCTTCACATATAATTTTATCTAATTGCATGCATAAGAAACTAAAAACATGAAAGTATTCATAACACTATGATGTAAAGATTTGGTGACCCAGAAACCTTCCAAATAGAAAGTAAAACTAGGGTGGGGATGATACCCACAAGCTTTAATCTGCGGTATAAAGTTGGCCTGTTAAGGCTTACATTGATCACTTCTGATGATTTTCCTTGTTAGGAGAAATGAGGATTGGTAGATCCATCTTGTGAAAGGATATACAAACATACAATGAAGTATTCACTCAATAAAGAGATTTACAAAAGACTATTAGGTCTACCTTGTTAAGGGATTTGACTAATCCACCTGTTAGGATGAAACAATAGCTAATCTCTAATCTACAACTTGGTTTGCTGAATGAGATTCCTTTATGTACTAATCACCTTGTTGTGATAGATATGTCTTTGCTGCTCCTTATACTTTTGTAGCCTTTGTAATTCATTATTTTTTCTCTTCTCTTAAGATTACATTACACATAATACTACTCACATTGGATGTGATATGATACCTTATATATATACCAATCCAATTATACAAATTACAAAGTTTGCAACAATACAAGTTTACACAAATATTACAAAGTCAGCTCAAGTGAAGCCACTCAGGATCTGAAGACTGACTTGGTAAATTTCTAATACTCAACATCATCATGCACTCAGTAGATGTAGAAGCTCAGTCCATATTGATCACTTCCAAGTAGTCTTAAACTCAGTCTACACTAGTGACTCAATAGATACTATGAAACTCATTGTATAAATTGGGCCTCTTGGTTTACATTGTATGACTTGGTAAACACTATCTCCTCAAGCCTAGTATAAACTAAGTCAATAGATTAACACTAAGTAGCTCAGTTAACACTAGACTCATATCACATAAACTGTGAACTTGGTAAGCACTAAACAACTTGGTTTGCACTAGTAAACTTAGCATACACTGAGATGCATGGTTTACATTGCTGATTTTCACTATAACTGTAACTACTTGGTAAACGCTGGAATTTGTCCAAAAGACTAATAGCAACCGTAGAATAGGTGACAACTAAAATACTTGACAAATGATGTTAACTATATAATAAGCTTAGTAGCTATTTACAATCTAAATAAGTGTATGTCACTAATAACAAACTTGACTGATATTTCAACATCCAACTACTACATATGGTGACACAAACATATTTATTTACTATCAAAACCTCCTATGGAGTCATCTTCATTGCCTCCATAACCTTCCCTAAGGTGTTGTCAACTTTCTTCTTAATTGACTTCTCAAGTTTCACTTGATATGCCATGTTTATGTTCTCTTCATATGTGTCAAGCCTATAAAATTCTTCATCTAAATTAGACTTAGGGATTTCATTCACATTTCTTTCAATTTCATCTTTACTAGTCTCATATCTTAGGGGATCAATATATAACATCCTTGGTTCAACATCCTCAACATATGTGAAATACCATAAAATGTATATCTTCCTTATGCTTGATCACTACAAATTGTGTAACTCTAAATCTTTGTTTCATCTCACTTTGGAATATCTTGAAAATCAATCCTACACTACTTTTAATATTATCAATTGGATGTCTTTTGTACAAATTAGTAATTTTCTCCATTTTTCATTTATCACAGTTGGTTAACTCATAAATTGGCATGAATGTGAATCTTCCTAATAGGTGGAAAAAAAAAAAGGTAATCAAGGATTGAAACCTAAATTGACCATTTCTTACTTTCTTGATTCTTTCTAATTTTTATACCAACTAAGCTTTTAATATCTCACACAAACTATCTTTTTTTTTTTTCAACACAAAGTTTGTACATTGTATTGACAAATCCTATTACCAGGTAATACTTTATAAAAATGGAACAAATATTTGTGGCCATAATTCTTCTCACAAACTTTACATCATTCTATTTGATCTTACTCAAAACTATTCCTCTTCCATTATACTCATATTTGGTGTTCTCAAATACTATCTTCTTTACATTTTTCTCTTTCAACGGGATGATACATTCATTACTTAAACTAGTGACTTTGTGAATAAGGTTAGTTGATATCTCAAATAAATTATCACTCATCCAAAAATTTCCATCATAAATGATCTCAGTACATTACTCCCTATCAAATTCATGTTGAAATAGGTATCTAAGTCATTCTTCCCTAGGTGTTCATAACTACCTTAATGACATGTATTGATTATAAAATGGTCAAAATCTATTGATATGTTTTCTTTATCTACAATCTTGAACTTACTCCTTATGTAACTACCAGTATCTTCCATGTATAACAAATCATTTGGAAATTTACAAAAAATGTGGTTGAAGGGTTATCTTCCAAAGGTGAGATAAGGTTCAAATTCATCTGAGGTCTACAAATATCTTCCAGATTGTGAATCATAGACTTATCCATCTTGAACAATAAATTACTAAACACAATTCTACAATTTTAACCTTTACAAGATCACAAAATACCTCAAATGTTGCAGAACTAGGGTTTTCTATTGTACACACTTTAAATTTACATCAAACTACTTCACTTTTCTCTTATATTTTCCTTAAGTCACTCCTTAACTCTTCACATGACCAAATGATACATACAAATCTATTTTTTATCCTTAAATCCTTTTGAATTGACTTACACATTAATTGTAGAAGTACATAGTCACAAAAAGTTGTTCCTCTTTACCAAAGAACTTCTTTCTCTTTGTGCACTCACATATGAAGTCCAAAAATCATGCACAATTAACCATAGCTTCCTTACATCACTTTATACCTCATACTAATTGTAAAAGCCTTAATTCTTCATCTAAAGGTCTCAACAATATTCTGATGCTAATCTCCTTATATTAATAAATGAAATGAAGTGCTCAATATAATTGGAATTGGTTGATAACTATCATTGATTTCAATCTATTTGTGAGTGCTTCACTTGACTAATTTTCTAACCAAAAATGTGAACTTTTTGGTTCCTTAGCTTTAAAAAATGATTCATCAAGGTTTCTTACAAGGTTTTTCATATTTTATTTATGACTATTATTGTTATTCTCATTTCTTCTAACATTGTTCACATTCCTTCCAGAATTTGGGTTTCTTGTGTTGTTTGGAATTCTCATATTTTTCATCCTAAAAAGTCTTCCAAATCCAACATGCTATCACATTGTTTCTATATCTAGGTCATGACCTACTAATATGTAATTTATAATCTCTAGCAATATGTCCAAATTTGTTGCACTTAGAACACATGATACCATTCCTTACAACATTGGTTCCTCCAATAGGTCTACTGGCTTCAGGGTTAGTGCCTCTAAAAATTATACTATTATCATTATTAAATTTAGGTTTCTTAAATTCAATATCTTTATGACCAAAACTATGACAATTATAACAATAATAAGAAATAGGTTTAAAATACTTACTTGTATTGTCCTTCTTCATGTTACCAAATTCATTGCATGCATAATGTTGGCTTGATTTTTCATTTTCCTAAAATCTTGTTAAAATATGTAAAAATATGGAAGAATTATATCTAAGATGCTTCGGGTTTCTAAAAGTCATGTTAGCCCTCATGAAGAACCATAGTTCATTTTTTTGTCTTGATATGTCATTTGAGTTCATTCAAATTACATTTACCTTTTAAAAGGAGATATATGAAAAACCTTGTTATACCTTTATATCCCTAAGTTTTAAGCCAATGTTTTATCTCTATATTTCATTATCTCATTTCTTTTTAAGTTGTGATATTGTGAAATCTCTATAATTGCAACATCACTTTTCTTTGCTTACTAACCATTTCCAAGGTGGCAAAAGGGTGAAATGGTTTATTCTAAGCTTAGCACGACTTCACAGTAGTCAGTGATAACATCAAGGTTGAATATGTGAATGAGAAAAACTAGGAATATCACATGATTGCAAGTCATTTTGACTTAAAGAAATTCATGTTGCAACCATGCAAATAAAAGGAAGTAGTTAGCAAAGATGTCAGTGCAACATCATGAGGGATCAGATAAAATCTGAAGATTAAGCCACGAGGATGCAAAAAAGAATTGATGGTTAAGAATTATAAGCAAGTGCAACTTCACAAGTGGGTTAAAGAAGCCTTTATTTAATGGAGTGAGGTTGCAAAAGCTTATAATCAAACCTTTATAGGGTTACTTGCTAATACAAGAGTTTGAGCCATAAAGCATCAAAGAAAAGAAATGAGTTAGGTTCATATGATCATGTGGTTAAATTATGAAGGTGATGTCTAGGATGCAAAACCACAAAAGATGCCAACAATTAAAAAAATGCTTGTTGCTAGCTCACAGAGGTTTGATGAAAAGTAATATGTTAAGTTGCAATTAAGTGATTCATTGATCACTACAGTTAACATTTTATACTATCACACCATCAATGGAGTTAATGAATAAATTAGAGTAAAGGATGTGAGGTCATGAATGTTATGGATCACGCCTTCACAAAGTTTAACTACAATTGCCAATCTGATGTTATGAACATACAATGAAAAGTTCATAATGGCTAAGGTTAAAGACTAGCACAAGTCTATAAGGGTTTACATAATACTTAAAATTCAAGTGGTGAAGATGGAAAAAGAGGATAATAGTCAAACAAAACAATGAAGTGCATCTTCACAAGTCAAGAGTAAAGGTAAACAAATAATGATGTGAAGTTTTGAACAAAGGAATGTTTTCAATTAAGAATGTTTGTCTTTCTCTTACACAATTCCATAAATAGGCAGGATATTAGGTTGTGATGTTGCAAAATAAGAAAATGTTAAAGAAAAATGCTTGGCATAGCATCACATGGTTAACATGAACATATTTTCTGATGGTTGTAAAGGAGCGATAAGGTAAAAATATAACATAGTGCACTATCACAAGGATAAAAGATGTTAGGGTATAAATGATAGACAAAGTGTGAAATAATAAGTGAAGCATTCATCATTAGATCACAACAGTCAGAGAGATAAAGTAAAATTAAGATACAAAGAAGTGAACAAAGACATTCACAACATCACAAGCTAGTTTTAACAATTGAAGAGATAAGGTATGAGTTTACAAAATGTCAAAAAGGTAACCTTATTTGCATGGTTGCAACTATTAGTTTTAAGGCATGAAATAATTTTTAGTGCCCACATCTAAGATGGATAAAAATAACATGAGATGGAAGTATGAAAAATGAAAAAGCGTAGATTTTTCCTTCTTTTCAAGAATGGATAGGTTTTCAAGTGTCCTAATCTTAAATACCATTAATGCCATGCTCCCATTGTACAAAAAAAAAAAGTATAAAAGATAGGAAATTTTCATTACCATTTTCATAATTGCTTAAGTTTTATGAGTAAATTTCAAGTTGCAGAGTGATTTCTAGTGACTTTTCAACATCCAATTTATAGATTTGATAGAATTCCTTTTAGAAATGGCTTAAAGAGAAGGTGAACTAATTGTATAAGAAATTATTGAAGACCTAGCTATTCTAATGAAAGTTCCTAGCACATTTGTAGAAGAATGGATACATATTTTTCCTGGTTCTACCAATTCTCAAAATACAAATGATCTTGCTTTCAAAAACCCATATGCATTATGTAGACATGCAAATGTCCCTAAAAGAGGGTATGAATTATTTTGGTATTTCTATAAGAACATAGAAATAAAGGTTCTTGTATGTAACACTTGGGTAAGGAACTTGGGCAAGTTAATTATGCCAAAAGTGTTTGTAGACATGGACTTGGTGAAAGCATTAATCAAATTTGACAAACATGCTAACAAGTCATTTCACAAAAAGGATAGAAGTATTTTCTATTGGAAGCATGAATGCTAATTATATTCCTATGGGGAAATATTGTAGAAACATGATTAGATCATTATCGTGATGATATGTTACATTGATGACTATGTTTTCATTGATTTCAACATAATAGTTTTTTATGATATCTAATACAAGAATAGCAGTAAAGATAAAGTTGGTATAGATAGATCATTGAGTAATTTTAGTAGTGAGGTTAAAGGGAGATTATACTATGTGTATATTATATGTAGATAGCCATGGAAATATAAGATATTAAGTCTGGAAGAAGTTATGCAAGTTTCAGTGAAGACTGTTTTGAGATAGAATTTACAGAGGCATTTTTTGGTAAACCTGTTATATCTCTTGGCAGAGCTATTATTCTGAGAAGCCAAAGCTAAATATGTTAAGAAGACATGTTGGTGATGATGTGGCCAAGCTTTCTTATCATAATTTTATATGTATGGAAAGTTATTTTAAGTTGCAAGGTGAAAGATTAATGTTATCGCTAAGTGTAATGTGTTCTTAATGTGGTCCTATAATAATTAATTGAGAAGGTGTAACAACTAACTTAAGAAATTGTTTTATGGGATCGATATAAAGTAAGGACATTTTCCTTTAACATGTATGATGGATGTAAGGAGGAATGTAAATGATTATAAGAAAAAAAAGAGTGGAATGTGAAGATAAGCAGAGTAGAGAGAAGGTGAAGGAAACTTCATTGTCAATGTTTTATGATGTGATCCAAAGTTGGATACATGGATCTGAGGTTCATTACCTAGTCTAAAAGGTCTAATAGTGAGTGGTCTAGTTGACAAGATAGAGGAAACAAGTTAAAGTATAGTACATACAATTATTTTGTAAGGAATAGTTGAGAGATCAATTGGATAGTGAGTTTAGTGGTCTTACCCCAGAAGTTGTTTAGACAATGGATCCTGTTGGTGTTTTAAAATGTTGGAGGGTTTTCAATTATCCCACCGAGAAATTGACATGTCTAGGGGTAGCTAACTCCCATTTTCAACATGCCATTTCTAACAATAGGCCAACTACAAGGCATGACCCTTCTTCTACTTTAGGCTCTGCAAAACCTAGGCAGGTGGACCTAAGATTCAATCGATACCGTACTAGTGCAAAAACATATCCCTAAATCTATTAAGTAGATGAAAACCCTTATATCTCCTAATTACTCATGAAATGAAATAGATCTATAGTAGCTAAATGCAAAGCTATGAATCTCATAAGTTGAGTGAGGGTGAAACATTTAGGTCCTTCAACATGAAAGGGAAAGAATGTTTGATTAATAATGTTCAATTCAACAAACCCTCAGATATGCAACAGTAAGACTTTAATGATCTTGTAACTAATTAGTGCCTAATCCATCTGGAAAATCTATGAATCAAGTGCATACATATGGATATTTGATACTTATTTATATATTTAGATATATGATCTATCTATTGACCTTGTAAATAGACATATGTGCTCAGTCTGAACCTCATTCTTGCATGATATCCCATCAGTAAACTTGCAACCTTGTTGATTCCACGAACAATTTACATAACTTCTTGAGTCATAAGAAACAATGAAATAACATATAGCCTTAAGGGACTACAACTACAACCTAAGCTCTTTGTTCAAGGATCATAAAACATTGAAGATCACTGATAAAGGGAGATGAGAATCAGACTGAAACTCAATCATCTGCTGCTCTTTGTATTATTTCTTTGAAATTACATAGTCATATGCATGAAATGAAAAATATGAAACAACCTAATAGATCTAAACTATCTGTATATTCTTTCCTACTGCTATTCATACAAGAGAGAATATGTTGAAGAATGAAGGTGGAATCACAATCCTGGATCCAAAGAAGTTGTCTTACAGAATGACTGAAAATCTCCTACCAACAATGGTCTCACAGTGAAAAACTGGAACCTCTACAATGAAAGAAAGATAGAAAGATATAAGAAAGAGAGAATTCCTAGATCTAATCTCAGAGTGACATGTGTCCACTTGGAATTCCATCTCCTATAGTTGTAAAACCTCTCTCTTCTCTCTACCATTTGATTTGATTTTGTTTTCATCATTTCTTGTAACAAATTTGAAAATATTCTCTTTTCAATGATGAAAACTCTTTTTGCATCCAAAATATCTAGTTTGCCTTATGAAAATCTAGTGAAATTTTGAGTTTTTACTGACTTGGAAGTGGTTAAATTCACCTCAAACTACATTTTTACTACCTTTTAGCTATATCTAGGTCATTACCTTGCTAAGAATCAAAATTGAACTTTGATACCTGAATTCGGTTGCAAGATAGGAACATGAGACAAATCCTCCTATAGCTTGAACCAATGGTATTATGTGCAAAAATTGACCTCAGAATTGGAAAGTTCATCTTCTCACAATTTCGACGATATATAACATTGCATATTTCACCTCTTGAAAACTCCTTGAAACTTAGTTTGAAAAATACCCCCTCTGTTATAACACTCAAGCTTGCATACTCATTTTTTTGCAAAAAATTAAAAATTTCTAAAGTCTAACTTTTAGAATTAAAACCTTTTAATTTAAAAGTCCTGAATCATGCAAATTATTTTGAAAAAATAATTAAAAATAATTTTTTAACTCTTCAATTTTTTCCTCTATCGTTCCACTCCATGGTCAACCCCTCGTTGATTGAGCGCCACATGGTAGTTCCTAATTCATTAGCCTCTACACACTACGACATCATCATTTAGCCAGGACCCATTACCACTTGGCATCTTCCTACAATCTCGCATTATCTAACATTCAGGCAACTTCAGAAAGAAGGCTTGCACCGACCGTTAGATCATGACATGTGTCACGATCTGAGTACCTCCCTCTCAAACAACTCTGTGACACCACCTCACCATGTGCAGGACCTATTGCCACATGGCAGCATCCCGCATTCTTGCAATATTTAGTTGGCGAGCAACTTATTATTGCGGGCATGCGTGTACTGTAAAATCTTGCCACGTGTCAACATCTGGTGTGATCTTCATCTTTGGCACCATGTCACCAATCTCTCATTTTCATTTAAAATTGTACATAAGTCACCTTCAGCTGACGTCATTTGGCCCTACCTACGCAATGCATCTCTTCCTTAGCTTGGAAAAGCTTATCTATCTTAGACACTTTATAATTGTATTGATTAGTATTTAAAGAGGTTATAATTTTAAAACCCACCTAATGTGGGATTAAACTCTTCTAATTTTCCCTACGGCTTGGTCTTGTTGTTGGTGACTCCTTAACATGGCTCTATTCCTTCTTGCACTGGGTTTTCATGCCATGGCCCCTTTTTAATGGCGTGAGCTTGTTTGTAACATGGGCCTTCCTTCTGTACTCAATGTGTATCTCCTAGGGTCTACTGTGTATGCCCACTTGGGCATTTTCTCTTGTGTGGAAATCCTTTAAAAATGCTTAGGCTTCCTTTTTATAGGCAGATCCTAACAATCCATCTACCTTCTATGAATCTTTAACCCATCCATCCACCTTCTACCAATGTGGGACTCATTTTGATTGGAAAATTCCTTAAGTTACCTCACATCTTATTTTATGGTGTAGGGTCTTCATTTTGTGACCTGTGGCCTCATTTTCCTTGCCACGTGTGGGGTTCTTCTTTTGTTTACAATTGGCATGGTCTTTGCTTTAACTTTCATGGCTTTGTCTTCATTGCTTTGGCATCTCTTTTTAGATGCATGGGCTCTGCCCCTGTTATGTGTCTCGGCATTGCTAATTTCATGCCATGGGCATCCTCCTTGTGATGCATGGAGTCTCTTTCCATGATGCCCCTTGCTACTGTTGAGTAGAATTTTTTGTAATATGTGGTGCTTCTTTTAAATGTGAGTTGTATTTTCATCATGCAAGTTGACAAGAGAATAAGCATTTTGAAAGACCAATACTCTAGGTAGATCATCAGTGAAGACTGTAGCAAGCTTGAGAAAATCTTTAACATCATACAAAGCCTCCCATGACCAAATGAATCGACTCACTCTAGTCATGCATGTGTGTGGATCCTTTATTTCTTGTAAACTTTTGACCAGTTAGGGCCCTCCTATGAATGGCGTGAATGGTCTTTTAAGCCTGCACTTTTCTCTACTAAGTATACTTTGATTTGCATTGAAAGCGTGGGTTTGTATACTTTTAAATTCAACTACCCTCTAATGAATTCATACATTGAATTCCCTCCTTGCCTGTGGCTTTGAATTAGCGTGAGGTTCTTTTCTTATGCTTAGTGTAGGGTTTCTTTTTAATGGTGTGGAGCTTTGTTGAAGTGGATTCCCTCCTTGTCCCTCAATGTGTGAGCTGCTTTGTTCCAATGGCGTGAACTCTGCTGCCCATGGGTCATCAACCTTAATACATGGCCATTTTTTAATATCCACGTAGAGCTTCTTTATGCTCTCAAAGTGGATCTTTGGTAGCTTCGAATTCTCTTCAAATGTGTTATTTCCTTCCTTTTGTAGTGGGTTCCTTCCTCTATATTGTGAGGCTCCCCTTTCATTGCTTGCACTTTTTATCTCAGCCTACTGCTTTTTGTTTGTTCTTTGAGTTGACTTCTCTATGTTTATATTTTAAAACCTTACCTTTAAATTTCTAATTCTACTACAAGTTCTTCTTTTATACACAAGGGCTAGGGGTTACTATTTCTTTGTTGAGGTAATGCTTTTCAAGAAAAGGAACGAAGGGATCTTGCTTTGAGGCACAGGCTTTTGTGTAGGACATTCTCTTTTCCAAATACTCTATCATTAATAGGTCCATTCAAGCTTTGCAAAAACTTCTATATTTATTCATATTTGAAACAAATTAAAATTCGTCCCTCAAAAATACATTCCTTATGTTTCAAAGGCTTCCAAACTTCAATTCAAATTTAGTTGGCTAGCATTAAAATCTACACCTTAAGTACATGGATACCAAAATACCTGGTTGATTCAAAATGACTAAATGTGCTTACTGAGAATTTATAATTTTTTCAACCATTATAATCTCCACTTCAAAACAAAAAATCTTGAAACATAATGCTTTACCAATTTGATGGAATTAGTCGGATCCAAAAGTGGGTCCGGCTAAAAAAAATTTCATTTTCAAACACATGAAACATCAAACTAATCCACTGAACCCATTATACTGATTGAAGTCGAATTTGATCACTGAACTATCATTAAACTCAATCTATCACTTCCTTGCAAAGTGTCAACTTAATGCCAGAGGGTCCTTTGACTGGCCTTAAAAACTGATCCAAACACCTAACTAAGCTCTAAAATCTGGCACATTGAATCTCTATTCTACATACTTATACCATGTCGAATCTTGTCTCATGAGGAATTAAGGGTCAAAAGATATTCATTGTCAAATTTGACCTTTTAGAACTTCCTACAAGAAAACATGTCAGAAAACAGTAAATTGGGTTTGGATTTGGCTTTGAAAATTGGGCAAATGGACACTTAGGAAGACAAAAATGGGGGTGATGGTTCTCTGTCATGAGGACATTATGGATCTAAAATTTGAGCTCATGAAAAATAATAGGATGCATTTGAAAAGCAGTCAAAGTAGGGTACTTGGATTTTGCAAATTGAAAGCATTGACTGAAAACATTTTTTTGCAAATGGAAAGGACCTGGAAAAGTGTGAAAATGGATTCGTCATGACTTGCAAACTAGCACACTTACAGTATTTTTGGAAGAAAACATAGTGGTACAATCCATTCGATATCACCTGTCACGAATAAGAAGTTATAACATCACGAACAGGGGTTCCAAAAAATCTGCAAATGCTGACACCAGTAAAAAGATAAAAATTGTGTTTGGAATCGTGTTTGAAAACTGATCAAACGGATTCGTCATATGCTGAAACTTGAAACATAACAAATTGTTGACATCTACAATGCAACACAAAAGGAAATTTAGCATTTTGGTCAATTGGGTCAAAGATATAACTCGTCAAACAAGGTTTCCCAGAATTATGAATTAATGTGCATTAGCATGAAAATAGAAAATGACCAACTTTGAGGGATTCAAAACCTAGTCAAACAAACTCAAAATGACTCAAAATCTAAAACATAGGTTCTTGGGTATGGACACTAGACATTCTCAAAATGGAAAATCACAAAACATTTCTGGGTGCGAGATATTCAGATGCAAACATGGCCTCCTGTCACTATTTGAGACCTAGGTGAAAAATGTAGATTTGACAAATGCTCAAAATAGGACTTCACGAAATAGCTTTGAATGTTAGTTTAACTTCATGGAACACTTAAATGCACTGAATGTAGGGTGTTATAAACATTAAACACCTTAGGAGGCTCAAATGGATAGCCGGGTACATAGGCATTAAAAAGAATTTATAGGGCTCAATTTTTCAACGATGCTCAAAATTTGGACTACAATTTTTAGCACCAAAAGATCCTTCTATCCTCCACAACTCCTAATAGGGTTGGAACAACTCCTAACAAGGTTGGAATCTTCTAACAAGGATTCAAAGTCTCCTAACAGAGACTCATATGTACTAACTATTGTAATAGACTCCTAACAGGGTTCATCCTCTAACAAGGAATATTTATATTAGTACATTATCTTGTGAGCATCATTCCCATTAGGGTTTTCTCTCTAATCAAGGGTTTTCCTAGCTAACATATCTGGTTTAATTATCTATGTGCATCTTGATATGGTTGTTATTTACTTTGGTTAAATGGATAAGATTGTTTAAGGTTGATAAATATTTTAATTATTAGATAATTGATTCACCCCCCAAGGTATTTTTTTAGTAGCTAATATTCACAAACTGGCTAATTTTACAATTTTTTTGCTAATAATTTAATATTTTTTACAACCCAAATTGCCATAAATTTATAAAATTTAGATCTAGAATATTTAAAATGGCTCAATAATTTATTTTATTAAAAAATTTAAACTCAAATGTTCACCACAATATTTGTTACATCATTAGATTTGAGTCTCATAAATACAATATATTATAAGAGAAATTAAATTTAACTAATCAATCATTATCATAATTATTAGTTACTTTAGGGAGATATCACCAATATTTAGTTTTCACTATTGATTTAAAGTATACGTAAAGACCCTCATAATATTCCATGAGGTAAAAGTATGTTCAATTTTGATTTGTAATATTTCATGGCGATTAATGAACTTCCTATTATTATTGAGATTCATCGATATTTAAAAAAAAACAATTATGATTTAAAAATAATTGCCAATATTAATAATATTTAGAATAAATTATTGAGAGATTCACCAATAGAAATAATTTTGCTTGTTCAAAATAATGAAAGATTCACCAATATTTGATATCAGTTTTTGGAGGGAACTTTCTTAAAGTTTACTCTATACCCATCCCTCACCCCCCCATCAGTTATCTTGGTGGACTATTGTTTCCAACAATTGGTATTAGAGCATCAAGTCCTTGAAGATAAAGTTTAACAACTTTGGGAGATCCATGGTGAACATATTCAGAAAGGATAGTCCTAAATTGAATGGAGGAAATTGACATCTAGAAGATGGATCTTCTTGGTGAGAGATCAGAATTGTGTACAAAATTGAGCATTGAGTTTCTAGATAGAAGCACAAGTAAAGACAGATCCAAATCCAAAGAAGATGTGAATATCAAGGAAGGTATTGATGTACTTTAAAAAAAAGAACAAGAAGGTATGGAAATTTTTTCTTGTTGGACATGTAATGAGTTTGGTCATTTTTCATCTACATGTCCCAAGAGAGTAAATAAAATTAGAAAGAGTTCACTTTTTGATCAAGATGATGAATTTAAAAAAAATATGGAAATATTTTAGAATGACTATGATGATAAAAGTGAATTGAAAAAGGAAGTAGTAGAAGAGTTAGTTTTGGGAACTATTATTGATGATGATGAAGAAGATGATAATTTTGGAATTGATAGACAAAATGATGAAGTATTCTTTGAGACTAACAATGATTTGAAAAATGAAGGAGAGATGAGGTAGGAACAAACCTTAAAACCTTCAACAGAGCTAAGAGTTGAGATAACAACTCCTACTTTGGGTAAGAATATGATAAAGAATCATGCACCTAAGTAGATCATTTGAAACAAAGATAAAGGTGTGATGGAAAGAAGTAGAATCAATGAAGAACTATGTTTGATACTCAAGTTGAACCTCAGAATTTAGATGAAGCATGTAAAGATGACTATTGGAAGCAAGCTATGAAAGAGGAATTGGATTAGATAGTAAAGAATGAGACATGGGAATAAGTTCCCAAACTAGTAGACAAGAATGTGATAGGAACTAAATGGGTATTCAGAAACAACATGAATGAACAAGGTGAAGTAGCAAGGAACAAGGAAAGATTGGTATGTAAATATTGTTAAAGTAAATAATTATTATTTATGCTTTACTTAAGTTTACTTAGGTTAAATGCATTTACTTATTAGTTTTCATCTAGGAGTTTTTGACAACTCAAGAGTTTCTTCCTACCTAGTCATACTTATCTTCCCACCTACATGGAGGATAATTCACCTTTGTGGATGTATGCTTAGTTTTCAACCTTATCTCCTAGTGCTTTCTAGCTTGTTCTACAAGCTTCCTAGAGGCCTTTATAAAATGGCTCTCCTAGTGTATTTGCATCTCATTTATTGTACAAAAATTTCATTTTTCATTGTTGCAATATAATTTCTCTCACTTTGTTGAGTTTCTCCAAGCCCTACCTTTCCTTCTTTGGTTTCTCTTTAACAAGTTATTTGCATTCAGGTGATCTTAGTGAGCTATGAAGTTGGCTTTCATCAACTTCTACATGGTATTAGATCCTCCTTGCTGCTTCTTAGTTTGAAGGATTTTTGAAGCTGTGATTCAGAGACACAAACCCTAGTTTGTTGTGATTTTTTTCTTCAATTAGGAGGAAGAGAATTTTTTTGGAGCACTTTGGGCCTAAATAGACACTACCATTGAGTTCAGAAGGCCCATTACAGTCAAGATCCATATAAAACTTTCCATTTTTGGTGATTGTAGCGTCTAGCAAAATTGTTTTGCCCCCCTAGAGGTCGTATAGACCTATATAGATGATTTTTTGAAAAATATAAATATAAATATAAAAGTGGCCACAGAGGTTACTTAGCCTAATGGCCACTATTCTACCACCCTAGCACCACCATAGTGCCTCTTGCACTCAGCCCAAGGTCTGCCATGGCAGGTTGTGTCGTTGTTGTGATGACAAAGCCTAGCTGCTATCGACGAGCCGCCAATCGACCAATTCTATTGACTACAAACTACCTCCCACCACCATGTAGCCAGTAGTGCCTCCTAGTAGCTGCCCCTTTAGCCACCTCTATTGGGTTTGTCTGCTCTATAGCCCCTAGACACTTGGCAGGTTCTACGCGTGCCACATTGGAACTTGCTACGTCATTTTTTTTAGGTCATACTACCATGTGGCAAACATGTGGCAATCTTTTTTTTGCCTTGACAACCTCCAAGCCATTAAATTTAGCATAGTGATATGCTAACATCAGCATGAAGTTAGCATTGCATCAGCACTGTTGCCTCTCCTTCAAGTCATTTTTGAAATACAATTTTTTGGCCATAACTTGAGCATACGGAGGTCTTTTTCCAATCTAAAAGAAGCATTGAAAATTTGGTTCTGAGACAAAGACATTGGTGCAGTTATTTTTTGGTTTTGATGTAGTTTTGTTGCCTATGTTCAGATCAAATTTATATATTCTATTTTTCACTTCGGCGAGCATATCTTGTGCGTTTCATCTTCATTTTTTTTTTAATGTTATATTTTTGGAAAGGTTCAATCTACTTTTCAAAAATGCTATAATTTCCTTCAAATTTTGTCCAATTCTCTTTCTATCATGTTTTTTTCTTTTCTACAATATGGTAGATATCTTAGGTGTTCCAGGTCTAAGGATCATTTTCATCGCATGGGATCTTTTCTTTTGAGCTATACTATTTTTTGTATCATCTTTTTTCCCTTTCTAATCATTTTTTATATCATTTGCAAGCATTTTTATGAAAATGCACTAAGATAAAGTTCCACTCTTGCATTTTGAGTTCATGAATGTTGTTTTAAGACAGTTGTACTCGCACTATTTTATAAAGTGCCATATGGTGGTTAGTTGTTTCTATTTTTGTGCCCTCTTCATTTTTCAAGTGAGTGTCCCTTCCACAACATTACCCCCATGATGTGTTGGTGACACATGCCTTTATAGGTGTTTGTACCTCTTCCTCTCTCTCACTCTTCTTGGTTCTTTCTACAAAGGATTTTGGCCCACTTTCTTAGTTGCTTGTCACCTCACCTTGTCTACATTAAGGGGGGGTTATTTTGTTATTTCTAATGCTTCCTTAGTTTCATGGTTTGATGGAGTAAGCTATGTATTCAGTATTTGATCCTATATACTAGGTGATTGCAGTGGTAGGCTACCTATGCATTTCGGTTAGGTGGATGATCTACCATATAGACTCTCTTTGGTTGTAGCCTTCTATTTCTGTGGAGGTTCTTCAAATCAACAATTTCCTTTGGATAGATTTTGTGGCTTCTTCATGCTTCAGTGATGTTCTTCATCATCTTTTTTTTGTTCCTATTTTCTGGGACTTTCCTCTAGTTGGAGACTTCTTCAGTCCTACACTAGGTTTTTCACTCTCTTTTTGGAGAGGGGTTTTTCCCACTGGGTTTTCTCCTTTTTCTTCAGTTTACAGAGATTGCATTGCATTTTTTTGCATTTGTACATGGGTACCTAACATGGCCTCATTGTCGAGACCCATTATGCATTTCATCTTAGCTTTTGTGAGCTTAAGTGCATTCCCCTAAGTTGCACTTAAGGGGGCTGTTAGAGTAAATTATTATTATTTACACTTTACTTAAGTTTACTTAGGTTAAATGCATTTAGTTATTAGTTGTCATCTAGGAGTTGTTGACAATATGAGAGTTTATTCTTACCTAGTCATACTTATCTTCCCACCTACATAGAGGATAATCCACCTTTTGTGGATGTATGCTTAGTTGTCAACCTTATCTCCTAGCGCTTTCTAGCTTGTTCTACAAGCTACCTAGAGACCTTTATAAATAGGCTCTCCTAGTGTATTTTCATCTCATATATTGTACAAAAAATTCATTTTTCATTGTTGCAATATAATTTCTCTCACTTTTTTGAGTTTCTTCAAGCCCTACCTTTCCTTCTTTGGTTTCTTTTTAGTAGGTTATTTGCGTGCAGGTGATAGACTATGATGAAACCTATGTTCTTGCAAAAAGAATAAAAGAAGTTAGGTTATTCTTAGTATATGCAACATATAAGAAATTCAAAGTATATCAGATGGATGTCAAGTCAACATTTCTGAATGGGAACTTGAAGAAGAGGTATACATAGAACAACCTAAAAGTTGTCCTTTGACAAATGAAAAGGACATAGTATGTAGATTGAAGAAAGAATTGTATGGTTGATGCAAGCACCTAGAGCTTGGTATAAAAAGTTGGACAAGCATTTGACAAAGCTTGGATATAGCAAAGGTATGGAAGATATATTCTCTATTGGAAAGAAATTGATGATGGATTAATGATTTAGGTAATATTTTTTTATGATATCATATTTAGAGGAAATGATGATGAAAGTGACAACTTTGTAGAAGAAATGAAGAAGGAATTTGAAATGAGCATGATAGGAGAAATGAAATATTTTCTAGGATTATAGATCATACAGGACAAAGAAGGAATCTTTATTTCTTAGACTAAGTATTTGAAAGATTTACTAAAAAGGTTTGGTTTGAAAACATGTAAACCCATCAGAACACCTATGGTAACTGAACATAAGTTATCTATAAAGAATGAGACACCTATTGTTGAGCAGAAGAAGTACAAATCTATTATTGAAGGATTGCAATTTCTAAATCACACAATGTCAGATATAGAAAATATAGTTGGAATTGTTGCAAGATTCCAAGTTGGTCCAAAAAAAGCACATTTAGATATTTGAAAGGAACACCAAAGTTTGGAATATGGTATGATAGATCTAATGATTTCACTCTATATGCTTATATTGATACTAATTAGGTAGGTAGTATGGATGAAAGAAAAAGTACCAATGGTGGAGCCTTCTTTCTTGGAGGAAGATTAGTTTCTTGGCTAAGCAAGAAGTAGGGTTGTACCTCACAAAGTATAGTCAAAGTAGAATATGTTGCACTAGCAAACAATTTTAATTAAGTTGTTTGGATGAAGTAGATACTAAAGGATATAAGGATAGAATAAAATAAACCTATTTTCATACATTGTGACAACACAAGTACAGTAAATATGTCTAAGAATCTAGTGTTGCATTCTATGACCAAGAACATTTCTATCAAGTATCACATGTTGAAAGAGAAAGTTGTAGAAAAGTAAATTAGATTGGATGTTGAAAGAGAAAGTTGTAGAAAAGGAAATTATACTGGAGTATGTAAACACCAAAGAAAAGATTGAAAATATCTTCACTAAGCCTCTTCCCAAAGAGACTTTTGAGTATTTGTGAGGTATGCTAGGGGTTATGCTCCTTCCTACATCAGAGTAGATGATGCAAGAGTGCATCAGTCTAGTGTAATAGAGCACTATTGTTTTTCTAGATTGAATGTTGATGCTTCCTATATGGGGGAGTATCTATGATGGACAGAGTCATCTAGGACTCTTGTTGGATTTTGTTTTTGAATAGTTTCTTTGGACAATTGAGCTAGTGAAAAAAACTTGTTGCAGAGTTTGATGGTTGCTAAAACCTTTGACATTGATGTCAACGGGGGAGAAGTAAAACATGAAAAATAAGTACAACATGGAAAAATAGTTCAGAAAGCATGTAAAAAAAGTACAACATGTTCATAAAATTATTTGGAAAGAAGTACACTAGGAAAATTACAAAATGGAAAAATAGTTTGATGTAAAGCCCACCAAGGTATTTTAATGGGGAGAATGATTGATGAAGAGGATTTGAAAAGAAAGGATAACAATCTTTTGTAGTTGTCATTCTTTGAACTAGATGTTTTCCATCTATGTTGCCATGATTGTAAACAATGCAAAGAGCATAATGCAAAGATAAATAAAGCAAAGTGAAGATGAAGTAAACTTCATTGCCAAGGTTTTATTGTGTGATCCGAAGTTGGATACTTGGATCTGAGGTTCATGACTTGGTCTACAAGGTTTGATAGTGACTAGTCTAGTTGACAAGATAGAGGAAAGATTTTAAAGTATAGTACATACAATTATTCTACAAGGAATAGTTGAGAGATCAGTTTGGGCAGTGGGTCCTTCTATCTTCCATAATTCCTAACAGGGTTGGAATCTTCTAACAAGGATTTAAAGTCTCCTAATAGGGACTCATATGTACTAAATGTTGTAATAGAATTTTAATACGGTTCATCCTCTAATAAGAAATATTTATATTAGTAAATCATCTTGTGGGAATCATTTCCACTAGGCTTTTCCCTCTAATCAAGGGTTTCATTTCTAGTGTAATTGTCTATGTACATCTTGTCATGGTTGTTGTTTACTTTGGTTGAATGGATAAGATTGTTTAAGGTTGATAAATGTTTTAATTATTGGATAACTGATTCACCCTCCACCCCCCTCTTAGTTATCTTGGTCTACTATTGTTTCTAGCATTTTCTTATCCCTGGATAAAGAAACATTTATAGAAGCATTTGAATTAGGAGTACATGTTTCATAGACAATTGTGATAGAGAAATTGAAGAAAAATTTCAAGAATTAAAAGAGTTTCTACATGGATAGGAATATGAGCAGACACATTCCTTCATTAAAGAAGAACATGGGAGACATTCCAAAGAAGAAAGATACTAAAAATATTATACCCTTGGAATTATTCCAAATATACTTTCAAAATACCATGTTTGGAATCAACAAAGACCTAGGTTCATATAGAACCATGAATGCTTTGAGAGTGCATTACATCATGGCTTTGACTATCCAAGACCTAAATCATAATGTTGGACATGATTTTATGGAATATATCATTGATAGTGTCCATAAGGAGATCATGTTGACATATCTGTCAAGTTTGTTATTAGTGACATACAGTTATTCAATTTGTATATAGCTACCAAGCTCATTGTATAGTTCATAGTGTTTTCCATGTATTTAAGTTTTCACCAAGTTCTACAGTTGCTACCGAGTCCTTTGGACAAATCCTAGTGGTTACCAAGTAGATTTAGTTAATGTGAAGACCAGTAGTGTAAACTGTGCATTTTAGTTGATGTCAAGTTTATCAGTGGTTATTGAGCAATGCAATGTTCACCAAGTTCATAATGTATGTCATGAAAGTCTAGTGTTAACCAAGAGACTCAGTTTATACTGATCTCAAGGTGAGAATGTTGCTCGAGTCATACAATGTAAATCAAGAGACCCAGTTTCTATGATGAGTTTCACAATGTCTCCCAAGTAACCAGTGAAGACCAAGTTTAGGACTACTTAGAAGTTATTAGTATGGATCAAGCTTCTACATCTACTGAGTGCATGATGATGCCAAGTAATGATAGTGGATGTTGAGTATTAGAACCTCACTGAGTTAGTCTTCAGAACCCAAATGTCTTCATGTGGGCTGAATTTGTAATATTTATGTAAATTTGTTTGATGGCCAACTTTGTAATTTTTATATTTGGATTGATATATATGTAATGCATTGTTTTATATCCAAGTATGTAATGGATATAATGTGTGTAGAAATATGAAGATGTGAATGTGAATTACATCAGAGAAAAGTAGAAGGACCAAATTGTAAAGGCCATAACAACATAAGGAGTAGTAGATACATATCTATGATAGAGAGGTGATTAGTACACAAAGGAATCTCATTTAGCAAGCTAAGTTGTAGATCAAAGATCTACTACTGCTTCATCCTAATAGGTGGACTAGTCAAATCCTTTCACAAGGTAGACCTAACAGTCTTTTGTAAATCTCTTTACCAAGTGCATACTTAACTGTATGTTTGTAAATCCTTTCACAAGGTGGACCTAGTAGTCCTCATTACTCCTAATAGGGCAGATCATCATAAGTGGTAAATGTAAGATTTAACAGGCTAACTTTATACTATAGTACTAAAGTTGTGGGTATTATCCCCACCCCAATTTTACTTTCTATTTGGAAGGTTTCTAGGTCACCAAATCTTTGTGTCTCATTGTTATGAATTCTTTCAGTATCTTATGCATGCAATTAGATTAGAATTTATATGATGGATTAAATGATAATTGAATGGTTGGATTAAAGGTTAAAATTGTTGAATTTTTAAAAGTTACCGATTCACCCCTCCCCTCTTAGTAACTTAGCCTAGTCTTGAATATTTACAACAATTGGTATCAAATCTTTTTTGATTCTCAGGAGAAAGCTTAACAACTTGAGCAAAGATCAAGGCCATGGAGATATTCAAACTTGAAAAAGCCATTGACAATGAAAATTTGGATTTAGAAATGGTCATTTCCGAACTCAAGAAAGAAAAGGACCAACTCTCTCAATCCTTGAAAAGAAGAAAATAACTTACAATTCAAATGAATGATCAACTCTAAATTGAAGAAAGAATTGAAGGCATTCATTCAAGAAATTTAGATGAAGCCAATATAGAAATCAAAGAACTCATAGAAAAGAATGGTTCCCTACAAGAAGAAGTAAGAAAGCTAATAAGAGAAGAAGAAATTCAACCAGTAAGGTTATGTGAAGTCTTATAATAGAGAAACAAGATAAAAGAAGAGATAGATGGAAGGAATAATGAAATCCAGAACCAATCCCTTTATCAAGTAGACCTTATTGATCAACTCTCCAATGAAAATGAAGAAATCATGGGCCTAATATTTGAAAATGAAAGAATGAGAAATGATCTAAATTATGAAAGGAAAATTAATTAATGAATGCAAAATGATCTAAAATTTGAAAGACAAATCAATGAAAGATTGAGGAATGATCTAAACTCTAAGAAGAAAATCAATGAAAGAATGATGAAATTGCAATCAGACATGAATCAATTGAATGAGAAAAACCTCTATAAGCAAAAAGGAAAAGCAAGAATTGGATATACAGAAGAAGGAGAATCATCCAAGCAAGGAGCTCAAAAGAACCAAAGACCTACTTGCAGTCATTGTGGTAAGATAGGTCATACATCAAACAAGTGTTGGAGTAATGGACAAGCAAAATTTAATGAAAAATGTTACAATTGCAATTAGCATGGTCATAAGGCTAATGAATGCAAAGAGAAACCAAGATTTGAAGGAAAATGTCACAAATGCAAGAAACATGGACACAAGTCATTAGAATGAAAAACCAAGGTATTGAATCCAACAAAGAAAATTGTGAAAGCAATATTTGGATGAGACTACAACACCTGGTGCAAATGTCATTACTATGGAAAATTTGGATACATTGGTATGAATTGTGTTAAACATCATATGAGGAAAAGAGATACCACTAAAAGATGTTTCATTTGTATAGAACTTGGTCATCTTGCCAAGAACTGCATGAATACTAGTAGAATTGAAGATGAGAAGAAGGAAAAAGCTGATAACATCCAAAAATAGATGAGATAGCAATGGGTTTCCTAAGTCTACCAAGGATACAAGTCCAAGTAATGATCAAGTCACTCAAGAATTGGGTGACTCTACCATTTCTAATTAAGTTCTCATAGGAGAACTGGGACTAGGCTATCAAAGATGACATCCAAATTAGTTATAATTGAAAGGTGGCAAAGATCCAAATCTATATTTAGGATACAAAAGGATCACTGAGTGAGATCAGTATTAGTTACTACCGAGTTACTTCCCTATAGAGTGAAAATGGCATCCAACAATAGCAAGCTTAAGTGAGGATCTGACATGTTGGTTCATGGAGTTGAGTGGAAGGTGCAAGATTTCAAGCTCACTCCTATGGTTGCTGAAATCCTATGGTTGCTAAAACCCTAGATCCAAGTGGTGCACAATCCCAAATTCCTCCCAAGGTACTTCTTATCAATGATATTTGCACTCATTTCAAATGTGTTTTTCAAGAGATTGGTACACTAGAAATGGATGATGCCCTTGGTCAGTTATGTGTGAATGGAGTCCTAAAACCTGGGCATCAACATCTGGAAGCTAAAGGGTTGACACACATCCCTCACATGCCCCAAGAATTTCAAATCAAATGGATTAGGTTTATCCTCAATCGGGTACATAATGGGAAGCTATGGCTAGAACAACCAATTCTAATAACCAAGAAGATAATTCATCAAATCACTAGCCTCCCTATGCTAGCCAAAGCCAAAATGAAAAAAACCATAGGTCGGGCAAAACTAGAAAAGAAAACCTTGGCTGAATGGGATGACATAGGAATGAAAATTAGTAGTGTCACTGATCCAGAACTAGAGTTTGGTATTCATGTCATTGCACAAAAGATATACAGTTCATGCAGACTGAATAGTGTGTCATGTAAAACTATGGACTTGGCTTACAAGGTGGTTAAGAATAATTTATTATATGACCTTACCAAGCTATTGTTGAGACAGTTCAACAAAAATATGGAAAGCATAAGAATTTTGAAGAACAACCCATGTAAGTTTGGTTCCTTGTTGACTTTTCTATTTTTCTATGTTCAAAAATTCTTTCCCTATAAAGACATTATGTGCTCTATAAAATCAATGAGTATATTGCTGAGATGGGTGAAAATTACATCAGTATCATGGAAAATTATTTTGATGTATTTAAGGAGGAAATGAACAACAAATTTAAAATCCCCAAGAAGCTAGTTGCGGACTATAAAGATGATATATGTTCCATGGTGGATAGTTACAAGGTGTATATTTAGGTAGCTAAGCCTAGAACTATGTGGGTAAAACCTCTTGGTTATGAGGTAAACATTGATGAAGCAAAGGATATCAGTGAAGCTCTTATCAATGAACCAGTTGATCCTAAGGCTACATACTTTGGAATGTATGATGAAGCAAAGACTAGGATTGAACTTGAAATAAGGCTCCCTTAGGTGGTAAACAAAGGGAAGAGAAGGATTGCAAAGCTTAAATCAATTACATCTCCTTTGTTAACCAAGGGAAAAGGTGAGCATGAGCAAGGTGAAGAAGCAGAGGGTGAGGAAGAGTCTGAGGAAGAAGAGCCACTAAAGAAGAAAGGCAAGGTGATCATCACCAAGCTAGAAAATCCATCCACTATAGTTTTTACAAGGAGATCTTTAAGGAAGAAAGCTAGCAAAGAAGGAGGAGACATCATATTCAACAGACCTACACCCACCTTGTAGGATAGATTAAAGAAATTGGAAGAAGGGGTAGGCATAAAAAATTTCAAATCATTGAAATATGAGACTAGGAAAATAGAGGAATAGAAGTAGATTAAAGATCTAGTGTTGAATAAAATGGGTAAGTGGAAATACTCACTAGATCAGCTCGCTTCTCAAGTTCCTAGTGAATTATTCAAAAAGATAAAGTCAAGATGGGATTTTTCTATGCAAATTAGCAAGGATATATATGGGAAAACCTTGAGGCAATTATTACTAAGTGTATTAGATGTTGAGGTAAAAGAGTCATTGGACAAAAATGAAGAAAAATTGACTCTAAAGTTTAATAATTTTCTAGTTTTGATTAAGGACATTCAGCATGTGGCTAAGAATGCAACAAACACTTGGAAGAATATTTATTTTTTACATAAACCAAGTAATTTTCTAGTCAATGTCAAAGATGATGATGATAAGAAGATAAGGAGAAAGATGAAGAAGAGAATGTTGAAGAAGTAACTCACTTTGACAATGAAGAAGATGAAGAGGATCAAGGAAAAGAGGCTGTTGAGGAAGAAAAGCAAGATGATGAGAAGGCTGACCCAGTCAAGATAGTCGCAATAGCCATTGGCTCACTTCCTCACTACCCAAGCAAGCCAGTGTCAACATCAAGTGTGGAGACAATGTTAGCAAGTTTGATTGTGACCACTAGTGATATATCAAATGTCCAATCACTCTTTGTTCCTACTCAGCTCAGCACATCACTGAAAGAAGTGACTTCCACTTCATCTATTGAGCTGTAGATTCCTCCTTCATCTACCAAGTTGAGTAATTCAATTTTGACTTCTCCAATTTTGAATTCTTCAGCTGTAAGCACACCAGTTTTGGGTTCCTTAAGTATTTCTATAAGTATTAATTTAATTAGTATATTATCAGTTTTTACTGCAAGCCCAAGTATCTCTACCATTGTTTCTATTCTAGGTACAAAAGCAATAAATGTAAGGATAGTTGAGCCCAAGGTTCAACCGAGTATAATTTTTGTGTGGAAAGGAAAGGAGATAGAGGATGACATTGATTTAGAGAGGAAACAGTAATCCCCAATTGGGATATTTACAAGCTTACTCCAGACCAAATACAACCATTTGGTGAACTCCTCTAGAAAAAGGCTAAACAACAAAGGCTAAGAGAGGAGAGAGATAAAGAGTGTAAGATAATTGAAGATGCTAAGAACATTTTGATAGAGGCTATAGGAATTGAGATTGATTCTTCTCAACCTATTTTGGATCAGCTAGCAGAAGTAGTCTAGAAATTTAATGAAGACACTAATGGAAAAAATAAGCTATTGGAGAAGGCTAAAAAGAAGTTTGACAATAAATTGCTAGAGAACATTGCTCAAAAAATTTCCATTCAGCAAGTAGAACTTTCTATAATTTTGGGCAATTTAGAAGCATCATGTTCAAATGTGTCATCACTTTTTGGGAAACTATGTGATGTTTCTGAATTTACAAAGGAAATAAAGGAAAAATTGTCCAAAATAGATGAAGATCTAAATGCTAGTGCTCAACAGCTACAACTTGAACCTAGTTCAAGCTCTACATACTTCAAGAAAATAATATTTTTGTCAGATATGCAAGAAAAATTGCTAAGGGAAGAAGCGAGGATCAGATCCACATTGATTGACATACAAAACATGATCCTTCCCAACATGGATGCACTACAAAAACATTGCATATTCAAAAACTCTAATCTATGACAATAACTTCTCTATTATAGACCATATGATAGAATTGTCAGTAGTGGTACAAATTTCACTTCATACATGTAAGGTCCTATAGAAAAATTGGGATAAAACCTTGGCAATCATTCTTAAGGTACATTTTGCATTTTTGTCTCATTTTGGTGTTTCTATGTAAATAAAATAGAATAAATCTTTGGCATTACTATAAAAAAGGGGGAGAGAGACACATAGTATGAGGAGAAATATGCTATGGGGGAGAACTTGTAATAAGTAAGGAGTAAATAGAAAGAAATGTTGTATTAAGTAGGAATATGTGTACTATACTGTATATACCTTACAAAATCAATTTTGAAAAATCTCAAAAACAATATACTCTACCAAGCCAATATCACGTGGTGATGGATATAAGGTACTATGTTTTGGTTGATAAGTGTTTTTTTCACTAATGCCAAAGGGGAAGATTGTTGACATATTGGTCATGTTTTTAATTAGTGACACACACTTATTCAATTTGTATATAGCTACTGAGCTCATTGTACAATTCAAAGTGTTTTTCATGTATTTTAGTTGTCAACGAGTTCTACAGTTGCTACTGAGTCCTTTGGACAAATCCCAATGGTTACCAAGAAGATTTAGTTAATGTGAAGACCAATAGTGTAAACAATGCATTTTAGTTGATGCCAAGTTTATCAGTGGTTATTGAGCAGTGCAGTCTTCATCGAGTTTATAATGTATGTGATTAGAGTCTAGTGTTAACTAAGCTTCCCAGCGTTAACCAAGAGACTCAGTTTATACCAAGCTTGAGGTGAGAATGTTTACCAAGTCATACAATGTAAATCAAGAGACTCAATTTATATGATGAGTTTTACAATGTCTACTGAGTCACCAGTGATGACTGAGCTCAGGACTACTTAGAAGTGATTGGTATGGACCGAGCTTCTATGTCTATCGAGTGCATGACAATGTCGAGCAATGACTATGGATGCCTAGTATCAAAACCTCACTAAGTCATTCTTCAGAACTTGAATGTCTTCATGTGGGCTGACTTTGTAATATTTTTGTAAACTTGTATGATGGCTGACTTTGTAATTTGTATATTTGGATTGATATATATGTAATGCATTGTTTCATATCCAAGTATGTAATGGTTGTAATGTGTGTAAAAATATGAAGATGTGAATGCGAATTACATTAGAGACAAGTAGAAGGACTAAATTTTAAAGGCCATAACAACATAAGGAGTAGTAGAGACATATCTATCATAGAAAGGTGATAAGTAAACAAAGGAATCTCATTCAACAAGCTAAGTTGTAGATCAAAGATCTACTATTGCTTCATCCTAACAAGTGGATTAGTCAAATCCTTTCACAAGTTAGACCTAATAGTCTTTTGTAAATCTCTTTACTGAGTGCATACTTAATTGTATGTTTGTAAATCCTTTCACAAGGTGAACCTAGTAGTCCTTATTGATCCTAACAGGGTAGATCATTAGAAGTGGTCAATGTAAGCTTTAATAGGCTAACTTTATACTATAGTACTAAAGATGTGGGTATTATCCCTACCCTAGTTTTACTTTCTATTTGGAAGGTTTTTGGGTCAACAAATATTTGTGTCTCATTGTTATGAATGCTTTCAGTATCTTATGCATGCAATTAGATCATAATTTATATAATGGATTAAATGCTAATTGAATGGTTGGATTAAATGTTGAAATTGTTGAAGTTTTAGAAGTTACTGATTCACCCCTCCCCTCTCAATAACTTAGCTCAATCTTGAATATTTCCAATAGATCACTACTACCGAGTAAGGAGAATTGAAGGATTTTAAATTATGTCACTATTCCCTAATCATGCATCTAATCTTATTCAAGAATGTTGATACATTTTATTAGACCTTTTTTGAATGTAAAAAATAATAGGGAAAAAGAATGCCAGTAAAAAGATGGATAAGGGTATGGCAAATGTTCTACCTATATTCTAATGTCATTTTCTTTTACATTGATTTTGTTTATCCAATTTTGAAAATGATAGGATTTTTAATTGAGAGAATCCCTAGCAGTGTTAGAAAGGTTGTTAAACCTATAAAATGTGCTTTGATGTTGGAAAGAAACTAATAAATGATTGGGGAAATATTTTATTATTTGAAGAGTATAATGTGATAAGGATCTTTGGATGCCCTCAACCATCCCATATCCTACCCCAGTATGTCCCTAAAATATTAGGGTTTTTAGAAGTATTTTGGCAACTAATTTCTTTGAATAGAGAATACTTGGGCAATGGTGTCAAGAAAGGAACCTTTTTGTATAGATGCACTAAGATAGGAGATAGATAAAAATGCAATTAAAGAAACCAATTCATTTTTGAGAAATTTTAAGTTGCCAACTAGGCTAGCTAGAACTTATGATCCATTCAATGTAGTTAGATATGCCCTAAAGAACATGAGGGGGTACAACTTACCTCCCAAAAAAACTATGCGGGAAGAAGATGTCATTTCTGATAGGTTAAATGAGGATATCTATAAGGAAAGCATGGTGAAGTATAGGGAAATTATTAGTTTTTAATATGAAATGAGGAAAGCAAACCCATCATTCAAAGGTTATTATCCTAATGAAGACTATGAGTCCAAATTGGAGACATGTGTGGTGAATTTTGATGAATTAGTATCTCAAGTTCCTGAGCCAATTAAAAAAATGATTAACCTTGAGTATTTAGATGATGAGATTATGGTTGAGGTATTTGATGATGAGGACCAACCTGAAGAAAATCATTCTAAAGAGGATATCACTGAGAGTTATGAGTGGGTAAAACAAAGAAACAAAAGGAAAAGGATGGTAGAATTTCCAAGAAAAGCTCAACAAAAGGCCCTCCAGATTATGCCAAGGGGCAATAAATACTTTGATGACATTAGAAGGAGGTTCCTGATATCCCAAGCATCAGAGGATAAGAAAAGAATGAAGAAGTTGTAGCTAGAGGCTCAAATGGTTGATGATAGGATTATTGAAGCTCATGAGTGTATCAGTGATGACAATTTCATCAAATATGATGAATCAAAAAAATTATTGTTTAAAATAAAACAAAATGAACTAGCTTTGCAGATGAAGCTAGGAGATTTTGATGATGTAGTTGTTGGATTAGTGCAAAAGTTACATGAATATGACCCTACCAGTAAAACCTTTATTGTTGAAGAGGTAAGAGATTTGGTGACAAGGAGAGGTATGATTGGTTTCCTAGGATGTGATATTAGCTCATCTTTTCTTTTGGATCAAAAGAGGAGACAAGAGAGATCAATTTAATTTGAGGATGAAAATTAGTATGGAGAGCTAAGAGGGTTAGGATATAACATAGATTCTCAAATGATGGTAATATGGAGTTTATCTCTAGAGTGTGATAAGCCTACCCTCATGGAGATCAAAGAATCCCCTAGGGGGAATGTCATTTTCTGGCATGCACAATCTACTTCTAGTGATCAAATATATGGGATATATACTTTAGTAGCATTAATGGGAAAGAATAAGATGGATACTTTTTAGGCATAGCTAGAAAAAAGCATATGAAAGATTTATCAAGACAAGAAAAAGCTATTAAGAGAAAATAAAGAAAACATATGTCTTTCAGCAAAAGACTATTAAGCTAGAAATGGAAGTAACATCATTGAAGAAAACTATTAGAACTACTATAGAACTTAATGAAAAACATGTGCAGATAGAAGGCTAGCCACCTAAAATAGGAGAGGCATTAGGTTGTGCAATGGAAGTTGATGAAGTAGACTTAGAAGAAAGCAAGGATGTAGAAATCAGAACAATGAAAAAATTATTGATTCATAAGATAAATACACAAAAAATAATCTCTCAGAATGTACATAGTAGTTACCTTACATTAGAGGGAGTAGAGTATAGATGTTCAAAGGTTATTCCTCTGTTATCTCCACTTTTTTGTAAATGGGGTGCTTACATGTAGTTTTTTGATAGTTTAGTTCTTTTGCTACCTTAGAAGAAAAACTTTCCAAAAGTGACCATTGTAAACACTAGGAAAATGATCCATAAAATAAAAGATTTAAATGGTTTCTTTGGTAGTAAGATACAGCTGATCCAAAATAAGATGAAGATAATTGATGCAAGTAAACCTAATTCTATAAAAAAAAATTGGATAGTGAAAAATGAAATATGGGTAGAATGGTCACCTTCTCTTGATGAAATTCTTGCTCATCTAAGGTTTTTTTCTTATTGCAATAATGAAGCAAGTGCTACAATAGTCTATGATATGATTTATAAGATAGAAGTTGAAATGTCTAAAGTAGTTGTTAAAGTCAAAGCAATAACAAATGCCAAGTGGACCAAATTCTTACATGAATTGGAGGCAGTCAAAGATGTCACTTAGCCAAATGTGGATATAGGTATTACTATATGAGAACTTATTCCAGACTTCAAAACCCTACCATCAGGTGATAGTGACTAGTGTAGCAAATGGATGTAGTTAGGATGTAGTTAAAGGCACAAGGGACAAACAAAAGTCACATATGGTGACAAGAGTTGAAGACAAGTTGAATTTGTTAAAGAGATATCTGCTGACAAATGTCACCTACCATTTTTTGCAACTGTGTCCAAAGTTTTGATCTAAGTACAAAGAATGTTTTGTATTATAAAAAAATAGAAATATCTTTTTATTTGTTTTCAAATAGTTTTTTAACAAGTTTCCTCCCATCTAAAGCTTGTTGCAATCCTTTCTATAAAAGGATTCCCAAGATATGGAGTGGAGGTCTGAAATCCATGAAAATTTTAGGGTGTTATGCTATTTGCATTTGGTCCAGTCAATCTTTGTGCCAATTTTGTGATGTATTCATCTACACATGTGAGAATACTAATGAAAATTGAATAAGAAGTTATCATGTTTTTGAAGTTTTTCAAAGTTCATATAAGTATTTATTTGATTTTTCAAGAAGAACTGATACAAAGAAAGTTTTCTGCCATATCATGTCTCTCTAAATTATATCTCCATTGTTATGTGTTGGTTGTGTTGGGATTGTATTAACAAGGTTTATACAATTTAATTCAACTAGGATACATTGTATATTAGTTTTTTGTTGCTTTTAATTCAAGGGATTAAATAAATGCTGCAATGAATTGGTAGGATTTCTAGTCATATAACAAGGGTATTCATAAGAATGGGGTTTAGGGTTAATTTCTTATATAATTGATCATATGAGAATTAGTTAGGTCAAAATTTGTTGGGTAGATTCTAAATACCAATGGATAGGGTACTAATCATTTATTTAGTTGCATGTTAAAGAAATCACAAGGTTGCATGAATCACAATTTTAAAATCAAATCAAATTTTACTTTATTGTATGAGGAATTTAATTGTTGGTTAGCACTTGTTTGCAATAAGTCTCTGTGTGTTATAATTAGCTATTGTAACCAAGAATTATCTATAAAACCAAGAAGAATTTTGACCAATATCTTTTATAAGGGATGAGCATGATGAAATAATATAAGTAGATGAGTGATATGTGAAGAGAATATCAAGTGTCATAACATTTTTATCCCTAAGGTGCACCTGCCTGAGCCCTATAGAGCTTAAAAAGTAGGGAATCCCTGAGATTCTATTAAAGTTGGATCCATATTTGAAAATTTTTTAGTTGAATATGGGAGGTAGCTAACCCTTAGACTAAGTTGTGTCATCAACATCCTAGTATCAGGTACTTCATTGCCTAGTGATTTTCAAACTCCAACACATAACATATTCTCTTCTTCTTTCACATTCAGAATTCATAGATAATCAATACAAGGTTGAAGTTATATTTAGATGTAATATACTTGATAATGGTAAATTATGGAAAGTCTTCACCAGTGATAAACAAATCCAACATTTCCTAGAAGAGGCTAAGCCTTTCAATAACCAATACTTTGAATGAAGTGAAAGTACTTGTCGAGAGTTTTCCCCAAATGGTAAGAAATATTTGGAGCTTGGTACTAAGTAGCTTGAAGATAAAAATATTCCTATATGCCTCATTTCTCTATAATTTTTTTTGATAGACATGATGCATATATCAAAAGGGAAAGGGGCAGGAAAGGTGGAACCTCTAGAGAGTTTGAGGGGATGAACATAAGCACTGAGTCCAAACTTAATATGATTAATATTGGTATTAGTTTGTCAAATGAAGAAAGGACTAGGGGAAAATACTTACTTTTTGAATAATTGGCTTAGTCATCAAGAGTATCTTAACCTGGAAAGAGATAGGATGTAATACTAGAGGAGCTTGGATAGCCAAAGTCGAAGAGTATGATATTGAGTTGAAACCAACAAAGTTGGTACATGGAAATGGCTTATGTAAAGTAATTTTAGGAAATCATGAGTCTACTCAAGAAGAAGGAACATTAAGAGCAATAATGGTTAGCCTCCAAGATCGTTGGTTTTCAAATATTGCTCATTTTCTTACTTACAGAGAATTGTTTGATGGTCTGACATATAAGAAAATAAGAGATCTTAGAAATAAATCCAACAAGTATGTCATCTATTATGATCAATTGTATAAAAAGGAAATTGATGGAACCCTCTTGAGATGCATGGATAAATCGTAGCAGGAGAGATTACTTCAAACATTCCATAATAAGGCCTACGGTGGACATTTTTCTTTTATAGTGACAACTTATAAGATTCTGAGGAAGTTCTACTACTAGCTTGGTATGTTCAAAGATACCTATGTGGGTGGCCAAGTGTGAAAAATGTAAAATATTCTCTAGTAAACCTTAGTTAGCCTCTCTACCACTAAAGCTAGTAGTCATTAAAGGACCCTTTTAGTAGTGGTGAATCAACTTCATTGGTCTAACTACCACCCCTTCCTCTACTGGTCACTTATACATTATAACTGCTACTGACTACCTCACTAAATGGCTAGAAGAAAAGCCCACCAAGAGAACCACATCTAATATTATCTGTGAGTTTGTCAAAGAAAGAATCCTAGTGATATCTAGGGTACCACTAAAGCTTGTCATGGATAATGCTACCTAAATTTCTTCTACAAAGATTTTAAAGTTTTCCTATGACAAAAACATTCACCTCTATCATTCTCCAGACTACTTTCCTTTAGGGAATGGTTAGCCACAATCTAGCAATAAAAACTTGATTAACATCATGAAGAAGTTGATCTCTAAGAATTAGAAGGACTGGCACAAGAGGCTACATGAAGCTCTTTTAGTAGATGGAGTGACACCTCAAAGGCCATTGACATTTCCCCATTTTATCTTATATATGGAGTTAAATATAGCCTTCCCCTAACATTAGAACTATCCATCTACAAATTGCAACAAGTAATTGAGAATGTAGTATTTCATAATACTTTGGAAGAGTGAATTGTGTACCTCAATAATGTTGTGAAGTGGAGCCTAATCAAACTTAGAGGTTTATTCGATGTAGATTTCTCCACCTATTGTAAAAGGTGTCAATTGTTATTTTCCTATTGGATGACTTATTCTAGCCCTAATTTTGTAAGTGGTAAAAATCTTGTATAAAAAGGCTTATGGTTAGGGATTTCATAATGTAATGGTGATATTGTAGCTTCTTGTAGTGGTATTGAGCTATAAGGGATTGTAGATTGTAATCACTAGATAATAATAATATTGGACTTGTTATTGGTGGACATAGCATAGAGATTGGGTGAACCATGTTAAATCTTGGTGTCTTGTGTTCTCTTCTATGTAATCTATTAGTTTCTGATATTGATTATATTTGCATGTAACTATTGTTTTTCTCAAAGGTTAATCCTAATAAATAAGATGGAAGAAGATCATGAGAAATTGGTCAACCACATCATAGAGCATCAAAAGCACATGATGAGTATTTTTGACAAGAAATCCAAACCAAGGAAATTTGCGGAAGATGATTTGGTCCTATTATGCAATAAGAGGTATGAACAAAAAGGTCTGCATCATAAGTTTGACACTATTTGGAAAGGTCCTTTCATAAATGTGTTTTTAAATTAGAATAACTCCATTCTAGCCTATCCTACTAGTGAGATTGTGTCATTGTCTTATAATGGCTAGAACTTGAAGCTTTATCAAATTCACAATTGAAAATAGGTAATGCCTTACGTTAGTATTAATCTAGGTGGGCTTTTATTTCTTTTTTCTTCCTTTCATTGTTTCCATTCTTTCCTAGGTTAGTGTTCATTTCCATAGTGTGCTTAGCTTAGTTTTTTCCATTATAGTTTGTCATTCTAGCTATGTGAAACCAGAGATTTTGGGGCCTGTTCTCATACATTTGCAATGCCCAAGTCCCTAGTCAAAGCTAGCTATTGCCAAATTTTAGTCTATCCTTTTTATGCTTGTATTTGTTGGAAATTCATTGATTTTTTATCTAATTTCTTATCTAGATAGCCCCAGATGACTCACTTCTCATCAATTTTCCAAGACTCCTGCTTTGTGTATTTTCTAGGTCTCTCTTGTTTCACTCTTCCTTATTTCTCCATGTAGGTTTCTTGTCATTCTAATGCATTTGGGATTAGGTGATTCACGTTTGGTTGGAATATTTTTTGAGTATCTTCCTAATGAGTAGTAGACATTTCTTGTTTTTGTGACATTTCTTTTGCTCCAATATTCTCATTGCCTTTGAATTTTAAATCATCTAGTTAACTATCCACCTTGGTAAACTTCATCAAGCAGGAACCTAAAGACCAAATAAATGATAGCATTCATAGACTTGCACTACTTGACCTATGATCAAAGGATCAAAAGAAGTGAAAGCTATGGTTAACCAAGTCTCAAGTCAAATTTACAAGGTTAGAATCCATTTTTGTGCACAGAAATATGTTTGCATATTTTTTGATGATAACTGATGAAAATGAAGTTGTTCAGTTCTACTTCTAAAGCCAACGAGGCTTGTGTTGCATTAGAAATTTGTGTGCATCAATGAACCTAGGCATGATACTAAAAAGCAATAATTTAGAGCTTGTGGTGGTGAATCTATGCTCGAAAATTCATCTCAAGGATATAAAAGGTAATTAACCAAAACAAGGGGAAATGTTTTAGGGTGGCCCTTCCTACAAAAAGTGTTGGTCTCTCAGGTGTTTTCCATTTATCAAAAAGATGAAAGGCTACTTCTCCTAAAATACTAGAAAGACAAAGAACTATGTAGGTATATTATGAAAATATTTTATGAAGATGCTAGAAAGATGCTTCTGATAAAGTCAGTTGTAAAGGGGCATTTCTAATATAAAGGAGATCAAGTATTTGGATACTCGATGTGGATAATAAGAAAATAAAGTGCCTGAGGTATTAAAGGATTATTTCTTACACTATATTTTTGAATCAAAGAAAATATAGGCTTATGGAAAAATGGATATACACTTTCTCCTCTATATATAAAGACTTATCATGTGAATTCTTGTTCCAGATTCTTAAGTAAATGAGGGATTTTCCATTAAATTGAAATTCCTTGGTTCAGAAAGACACTTTTCATGCTACTATATCACTTTGAGAGAGTAATATATTTTTTAGGTTCATGGATCCTTACATGCATAGAAACAGAAAGTCTTAAAATTATCAAATTTATTGAAAATCCTACCATTCTGATCATTGGTTATATTTAATTTTGTTCGTGTGGCACCAACGTTTAGATTTCTACATATATTTGATCAAATTTTCCTCAAACTTTCTTCCTCATTATTTTAATGGTTATTTATTGAGCAACTGACCCTTCTTTGAAATCATAATGAAATAGAAATTAAAGAAGCAAGTTATGATTGACTCCTAGGCATGGAAAGTGAATTGAAAGATCTCACAAATACCTCATTAAGACTGTGACTTAGGTGATCTCCACAGAAGGCTTGATTCTCAACCCATACACCCAATCACCCAAACTTTGAAGGAAAGTGGATTGGTGGAAGCTACTAGATTTCTCATGGTTGCGTAAGTGCAAGAACTAGTAAGAGATTGTATTGAGAGATATAATCTAGAAACAAAGTAAATCCTACTTCTTGGTCAAGATACCTTCTCTAGATAAATAAGGCCTTGATGCAATCTATATTTGGTGTACTAGTGAAGAAGGAATACTACAATATTGATTTTGACTCCTCTGCATCTATGTTCAATGAAAAGAAGACTTTGAGAAGAGAGGATATGTAGAGAACCTGGTTCTAAACACCTCATTCAAAGAAGAGAAAAATATCAAAACCATTTTTGGAACCAATTTGAAAAGAGAAATTATCAATATCCTGGTACTATTGCTAAGATTGAAAGGAAAGGAAGAAATTTTAGATTTCATTGAGCATCACTTCTACTTGGTGCAAGCCATATGTGTCGAAGGACTGCTAATCAACTAGGCTGAAATCATATGTGACAAGCTTGCCTCATGGTTAAATTTAGCTAAGGCATTTAACCATTTCTATATCCTCATATTTAATATATTCCTTACCCATGAATCACATGTGGTCAAGTCTTCCTAGAATCAAAGAATATGATGAGAGTACAAGGGTGTATGAATTCTATCCTCACCTTTAGCTATAGAGGAGCTTCAAAGAGTATGTGAAAGTGAATGATGCCTTCACTATGAGATTGTGATGGGAATTACAAGGCTTCCCTGAGTGAAGATTTTCACTAGAAGACATTTCAGCCATAACCCAATTTGGATGCTCTTTCATCCAATTCTTGAGCTTCTCCTACCTACAAATTGGTGCTTTTGGTGGGTTTCCCAAAAGGCTCCCTAGGTATCCTAAAGACAAGGTTGTTCTTGTTGAATTATGATGAAAAATATTACAAGTGAACACCTTATTTTCTAATATAAATAAAATCATTGTAATTTTCTTCCCAATAGTAGTTTGACCCTATTCCCGTGTTTCTAGATCTGATGCCTGAAATCTAGTTAAAATTTTACAAGATAAAGCTAGTGGATTATGAGGTACTCAAGCCTCAACATGACCTAGAAAATTTCATAAGAGATCATTTGAAGCTAGGATATGCTCATAGACATGTTCCAAACATTGAAGATTATTGGGCCAGATGTCATAATGAATACCAAACTAGGGAGAGGTATTGGTCTAGGTTAATAATTATTGAAATTAAGTTATATAATGACTTTGTTTATGTTTATGATATTGTAGATGATGACTCCTATATGCATCCCTCATCATTTGAGAAGATCAAGGGAAATCCCATTGTGTCAACCCTGCCTAAATGACCTATTATTGATACAATGGAGGTCCTAATGCATGGGATCATTAAAAGGATGGACAAATGGGTAGAGTGGATCAAGGTGAGAAAGAAAAGAATGGGAAGTATAGGCTCTACTAGTGAAGTAGCTTTTGGAGTTGCTTAGTCAATTGTAGCTACCTCCACCATTGTTACCACTTTAACATTAGTAGGCCCAACCCAGTCCATCAGTAAAGGAAAAGATCAACCTCTAGAGAAGAATGTCTAGATTACCACTACTTGTAGAGGAGGATCTCTCCTAGACATAGGAAAAGTTGAGGATAAGGGGTAGGATAAAGAGAAGGAGCAAGAGAAATTAGTGTCCAAGCCTTCCTCCCCTATCCAAGTAATCAATCTTGATTGTGACACCAATCCCATAGACGGTTAAGAGAAAGATGCATCTTCACATGATGATACCTTGGCCCTCTCAGTTATTAAAGCAACTACTTTCTCCACTTCAACTCAAAGAAAGAAGACACCCTCAGTGGCAAGGAAGCTCTTCAATCCTACAACCCTTCAATTTGTGATTAATGTCCTCTCAACTGAGTCATGGTTAGAAGAAACCATTGATTGGCCAAAGTAAAGATATAAGGAAGCTACCCTATCCAAGGACCTCATCACACAAGATACTTCTTCTTAGCCATAATCAAAGAAGATAAAGAAGTAGAAGTCTATAGAACCTTTGGCCACTAATCCCTCAATTGGTCATATGTTGATGGAGATAGAAGAACCTCAGAAAGATGGAAAGTTCCATGCGCTTACTGCCAATGACTTTCAGATTATAATGGTCAACATTGGTATTCTCATGCATGGTTCCATGGTTAATTTATGCAAATCAACAATATAAATGATAGAGGATAGACTAGAAGAGTTAAGGGTGGAGAAAGATGTACTCAAGGCCTTGAATAAAGAACTAATTACCTACATAAGCACTGCACTTGGGAGCACTTCTACTAGTACATTTGATCTAAGTATAGAAGAGAACAAGAACTTGCCTTTAAAGCTACAATAGGAAAGGAAATTCATTCAAATTGGTTGCTCATGAATTGATCAAATGAAGATGAAGGTTCCCCTCTCATTAAGAATCTTAGAAATTTATTGCTAGATACTATTAAGTTGAGGGAAGTAGTGTCTAGTCATGAAATGACCATGCACAAATCATTAGATAAACTAACAGAGCAATTAGCCTTGCTATGAGAGGTGACAGATATGAAGACTAACATCACCATGACCTATAAGATCCTCAAAATAGGTCAAGAATAATTTATTGATTAGAAGCAATCATTAGATGTTATAGTGGAAATATCTATAAGGTCAACAAATGAACTCAAGGTTGTGTGTGATCTAGTGCAAAAGATCATTGAAAATATTTTTCAATACTTAAAGGTGTTGCATATGGAATCACATGTATCTAGTAATGGTCAATTGGTGAACATCAAGTGAATGAAAGCCAAATTCCTAGAATTTTGTGATGAGGCCACTGGTCTAGTTAACTTCTAGGTATGAAAGGTCTAGGAGCTTTCAATAGTAGATTCCATCCTAAGACAAGCATCAAAAAATTTCCAATCAAATAATGCTAAAGTGGAAGAGCTGATAGAGATGCATGACTACTAGATGATTTGAGATGATAACATCATAATTCCAAGTGTCAATGAAATGGATAAAGTAATGGATGAAATAAAAGCATATAGAGATAATGATTTGGCCTTTAAGAAAGTTTGATGCTCTGATATTGTGTTAGACACCTCTCTCTCTCATTATCTTTTGTAATCACTTTTGGTAGTAGGCTTAAACTCTGTAATGGACAATGGCCAATCAAGACCTATTTTTAGCTTCCTTAGTTTAGAGATTCTCTGTAGTAGAATCATCAAATGTAACTGGCTATTTTGGAGAGGCCTATATATGTAACTTTTTGTGAAGTTAATAAGATCAAAAAATTATTTGTGGAGAAACCCCTATAGATGGGACTATTGTGTGTGACTTTGAGTCTACATTTTAATTTTTTTGTTCATTTAGTTTTTGTATAGTATCTGGAATGAATGTGTTGTAAAAGAAAACTGAAAGATTGCAAATAAACTTGGTGTTATTTAGTTCTTCTCAGTGGATTAAAATCTTTACTTTTCTGAGTACTTTATTCCTATGTGTTGTGCACCTTAGTTCATGTGTATTTATAATTTGTATTAGAAACTAGGGATTGATTAATGAAGTAACTAAAAAGGGGACAATCTAGATATTGTCACATTTCAATTTTCTAGCAATCTGGGTATTGCTAAGTCAATCAATCTCTCTCTCTCTCTCTCTCTCTCTCTCTCTCTCTCTCTCTCTCTCTCTCTCTCTCTCTCTCTCTCTCTCTCTCTCATTTTTTTGTAGGGAGTCTTGAATGGTTTCAATTTTATATCTCAAATAGAATAGATTACATTTTAGGAGCTAGTTTTGAAAGTCACTTAGATAGTTTGAATTTTTAAGCAATATGCTTCTACCTCTTCTACTCTCTAGTTAAGAGAATACTGCAAAAATCTTTTTAAAAAAATTGTGAATCTTGCATTTAAAGGGAGTTGTACCCTCCAATTCATGGGTCTTTGATAGATTACTAAGCTGACCCATTATGTTGTTAACTACTTTATTTTCCATTCTCTATTGGGCACATTAAGAGTCATGGTATAAGCCATTTAAATTAAGGAAAACAAACTATTAACCAATATATATCATTAACAATGTTATAACTTTCAATAAATGAATAAATTGATTAAGTATAGTAGACACAACCATAAACCAATGCAATAGATAACAGCATATTATTTTAACTAGGGAAATTGTGGCCAAGGAAAAACCCTAGTGGGGATGGTACCCACAAAAATGATCAACTAATCAAAAGTATCTTGTGAAATATATTGACCTTGTTAGAAGTCAATTACATTTGTATAGTGTCACAATCCTTATTAGAGAACCAAGCCTTGTTAGAAGCCTCAACCCTATTAGGATTTGTTATTAAAATTAAATAATATATGTAAGTTGAGCCCACTACCCAAACATGCAATATACAATGACATATAGTATACAAAAGAGTACATACAAAAACTCCTTACAACTATTGATATCTTCAATATCTTCTATGATATTTATAGCTCATTGTATCAACTTTGTATACTATGTCTTTTACTACTTTACCATCAAATTTTTCATTACAAATAAACTCATTCTTATCACAATTAACATTAGAAAAATATTACACAACTTTGCATTACAAAAAAATTCCTTTATATAGATTGCTTGTCCACTTGACCTTCTTTCCTTTACATGTTTTCCAAAATGAAAAACTATATCTTTCCAACTTAGGGTTAACATTTAGGATGTCATCCCTAATTAGGAAATTAATTATTTTGATTAAAAAATAAATCTTTAACATGAAATATATGTTTCCTTAATTTTTTCCTATTCAATTAGCTCATTACCCAATTGGGAAAAAAATACAAAAACTTTGTCTCTAATGTTTGCACTACCTCACACTCTTACCTATAGTATCCTCATAGTATGCACTTCCTATACCTAAGTGCACACAAGCCAATAATATCTTTGTAAACTGTGCCAATCAAAACTCTAACTGTACTACCAACTAAACTGCATGATACCTAGAAAAGTTTCTGAGTCAAACTGCCAAAACTTCATCTCCATGATTTTTTCACTTGAAATTGATTATATATTTCCATAAATGACAACTCCAACTTATCTACCTAGTCAAATTTCCAACAATAGGTATGATGAATGTTCAACAAATCTTGGTGAATAAATTAACAGTAAAAGGAAACACAAGGATACAACCAGTTTAGGGTATACCACTTGAAAGAAACTTTTGAATTTGGAGAATCATCAAAGATAAAGAAGACTTCATGGTATTTTAAGGTATTACCTAGTATAACTAGTAAAAAACCTAGTAAACCTACTTGTTTCTACTATGGAAAGGTTGGTCATATTATAAATGTTTATAGAAGAAGACTGATGATTTCTAAAACATATGTACTTAATGGTCACTACTACAATTATTCAAAGTGTGGTCATATGACATATAACTGTAGCTCAAACATAAGAAGCAAGTCAAGTAGAAGTGAACTTAATGGTTATTTTTATGCTTTCAATAATTATAGATAGAAAGCTAAAGATTGCACCATAAAACCAATGGTTCTTCAATAACCTATCAAATAGGTGACCACACTGGCTAACGAGAGACAATTCAATGTCTACTGTATAGTATGTGGACATTATGGACATATAGAAATTAACTAAAAAATAAGAACCATGAAATCTTATGCAAGAACTTGGAGGTCAACTGGTATAGCATTTTTTGTATTTCACAAGATTGCTCATTTGCAAAAAGATTGTAGGATGAACAATCAGTGATCCAATTGGTCAAATAATAAAAAGGGAAAGAATATTGTTGATGTGTAAAAAGTGAGAAATGAGATGAAGAAGGTGTGGAAAAAGAAAAAAGATAGTAAGGAAAAAGTCCAGAAATAATATCATTTTCTATCAACCACATGTGTTGTGGTCCCTTCATAAAAATAAGTCAAGGATGGACTTAGGGGGACTATTTAAAGAAACATCATTAGAAAATTCCCAAAAGGTATAGATGGTCATTTAAAATTTATATAGGGATATGTAATGTAATGACTAGACCTTGGAGAGTTATGATGAAACTTAATTAGTAATTGTAAAGTGATAGCATTCATAGGTAGACACTTCAATCAATGCAAAGGAAGGTTGTAACAGCTACTAGCTTTAACCATTAGAAGAGATGAAATTACTATTTTGATGTATAAATAAGGGAAAATAGTGATCATTTCTCTTAATACTATATTGAAACACTATTAAGAAACTTGTAAGAGTTTTTCGGAGGGAAAAATTCACCCAAGAACTAAGAACTCAAACACAAGCACAACCGTAGACCAAAAAGAGTATGATTAGAATATCAATATGTATTTGATTCAATGTGAATAGTACACTAGGAGTGCCTATATATAAAGGCCTTTGAGATGCATCTAGAATGCCTAAGAATTAGCATCATGATAAGTCATACAACTAGGCACATTTTTGCCAGATATAGGTTATCCTCCATTAAGCATGGAAGTAAGTGCGATGATGAGAGGATAAACTTTAAATGGTGTAGCACACAAATTTATGTTGTAAACACCATGTGATAAATTAGGAGTGCAAATAATTGTGTTTTCTACATGACAACTTAGTGAATGATGCAAACTGCAGTGTTGTAGACACCATGTGCTGAATTAGAGTTGCATATTTTGGTGTTGTCAATATGACAACTCATAAAGATACACAAACTCCTAAGTGTATCACAAAATAAATAATAAAATAATGTAATATAATAAAATATAGCATTAGCCTAAGTAAACTTAAGTAAAGTGTAAATAGTAAATATGTATTTACACCAAAAAAACTATATTTTTAAAATATTTTGAGTGATACTAAATTTGGTAAGAATTGAATGGTGCTTAAAGAATCTAACTATAGAAAATGTGAATTGGTGAAGCCAAATATATTATTGTAAATAGTGAAAGGGTTAGAAGGTTAATATCAAACCAAATAATAGACACAAAATTGATACTTCTATTATAATTGATGTCATTGAGAAGCCTTAAAAAAAGTTCAAGCTATATCCAATGAGGTTGAGAAAAATTGATATGATAGGTGTTCTATCTTTGATACCCCTAGGTGTATTACTAATAGAAGATATTTTTGTTAATCTCATTGCAAGATATATTATTAGTAAGTGTCAAAAAACTTAGTCATAATGGATAGACATTAGTAACCTAGTTACTAGTCTGTAGTGTTAATTGAGCTTAGTAAGAAACCATGCAAGCAATGTTAACTAAGTAGGAAGTAAGAAGTGTCAACCAAGTTGATAGTTCACATTGAGCTATAGTGTCAACCGAGTTGATAGTGTCTACCAAGGTCTAGTGTGAACTGAGTCAAAAAATTTGTTTTGTTCCAAAGTGATAATCAAGCCAGTAGAATAGTGTCAACCAAGTCAGCCGTGTCTACCAAGTGATTAGCTTGAATTGAGCATCCAGTATTAGCCAAGTGCTAGAGTTAGCCAAGGTGACAGTGTTGCCCAAGTATCTTCAACATCGCATGATTAAGCCATTGGACCCATATTTCAACATTAGGTCAACTTGGTAATTGTTTTTGGACCCATGCATAAAAAAGGAGCTTGAAAAATAGCATGGAAGCCGCTCAACAAAAAATGTAAAGGAGAGCTCATGCCTTTAATGAAGATTGTGTGGCTAAAAGGAAGCCAGTCCATGGCTTGGAGGTAGTCATGCAATGTGAGGTAGACACGAGGTGGTGTGGATGAGTCCAATATCTCCTCTCTTGATATTGAGAAGCGGAATTGACTTTAAAAGGAGCCTAGCATTAAGAAAATAAAACTCAGAGTTATATTTTAAAAGCTTTTCATGCCAAGCAATAGGAGATTGGGAGAAAACATGAAGTACATAGAGGAAAAACCACCTAAGTGGAGGTCTAAATAGGGGAGCTGGCTAGCACAAAAGAGAAGCCATGATGTTTAAGAAAAGACCCATGCATTCACATTTAAAAGAGGTCACCCCATGTTCAAAGATCCACATGCAAAGGAACAATAGGTCACCCACATGAATATAAGAAACCTCAAATTTAAAATTAAACTTGTGGTAGTCAGAGCCGCAGGTCTCAAGGTTTCATTGTAGAGAGCCACTAGTTAACATTTAGAATTGAAGAACATTGCTGCCAAAGACCAAATGGTCTCTCCTTGAAAATTTGAAAAGAAAACCATTCATGAAATCAAGCAGACATGGCAAATAAAACACAACAAAGCTAGGGGAGTAGTCACAGAGAACAAAGGGGAAAACTAGTAAAGGCTATTATCCCACATTACCCATGGGAGAGTCTTTTTATGTCTTTAAATATGAAGGCACACATACGCATTGTGTCTAACAAGAAAATGCCTTTTAAAAGGTAAGCATGCGGTGAATAGGCACAATGTGCACAGATGGCCAATTGGTGAGGAGTCAAACAAATTTTGAATGAACATGCATAATGAAGGGATGATGTCAACATGATTAAGGTTGCTAGAAAGTCCAAAATCTAGAAATTTTCCATGTCACTAGCCAGAAAATCCAAGGTTTTTTAGTAGTGACATAGCGAATTGCCAGAAAACTCAAAAATCTAGCAAAGGTAAAATGAGCACGTGGGTGTCACCTGGATACAGAGCACAAACTAGTGAGTGACAAGTGGTGACCAAAGATTGTATGTAGTAGGGAGGAGATGATGTGGTGATCATTAGATCAATTGCAAGGTACCATGTGGCACAAATTTCAAGGATGGTGATGATGTGGTAGATCATGATCAGATAGCACCAGATTGTGCCACATGGCAGATCTAAGGGTATTTGCTATGTCTCTAAGGAAAATTTGCATGCCAGTTAATATAGCAACATAGCGAGTATGATGTGGCATTGAGGTGGCATAGTGACATGGCACAATAAGGTGGCAGAATAGAAGACCAATCAGATGTTGACATGTGGTGCCTAGTTGGAGGGGTTTGACAGTGGTGCATGAAAGGAGCCAATCACGTCTCGCAACATGTCATATTGATGGTCAAACCAAGTTTGACTCAGATTGAAAAGTAAGGGAATTTTCAAAAGCAAAAAACTTTATTATTATTTTATATATTTTCCCTCGATGTGCAGTCATCAGAAGTTTTAAATAAAGTCTGAAACTTTATATAGTTCAAACTATATAAAAGAATAAATATTTGCATAATGTTATGGAAGCCATGAGATAGAGTCTATAATTTCAAATGGACATAATTGGGGCTATTTTTATTCAAAATGGGTGCTCTAATATACCACTAGAACCAGAACGATCTGAATTTTTCATTTTTGAGATCAATTTTTGCACAGGTGCTCACCGATTTGTGCTATAAGCCAATTTGAAAATTTTGGGGTGTTCTCAATAGAATGGGTGTTTGTCATCATTAAGCATCAAAATTGGTTAGAGGATAGATTTAAAGGCTTTTTGGGGCCTAAATGTGGAGATAATCAACTTTAAATAGTTTTCTTGCATTCTGGAGGTCATATTATAACTGATTTTTTACTTTTTACATTGGGTTCAACTTCGACATCAGAAATTAGTTATCTTTTCTACAAAATATCTAAGATTTTTATGCCTTGTAGAGGACAAATGATGAAGATTTGATATGCAGTTATAGAGAGAAGGTAGAGAGAGAGGCCTTTTCAACTTCTTGGGAAGGAATTCTGAGGAGACACATGTTAGTTACAGAGAAAATTTGGGAATTCACCTCCTCTTATATGATTCTCATTCTTTCTCATTGTACAGGTTCCAGATTGTTGGAGAAAAATTGCTCAAAGCTATGATGCTAGGTTTTGGTTCCAGTTTTGATGTATTCCCAATATTGAGACACCATTCTTCAGCATAATTCTCTTATATGAATAGTAGTAGTGCAAATTATAGTAAATGTTCAAATCTATTAGGTGTTTTATGTTTTCATTTCATGCATATGAATGTATTGTTTCAAGAAAATTAATACAAAGAATAGTAGGTTGAGTTTCATCTTGAATCTTGTCTCCTTTATCAGTAATCTTCAATGTTCTATGATCTTTGAACAAAGAGCCTAGGCCGTAGTTGCAGTCCCTTAAGGCTCTATGTTATTTCATTGTTGCTTATAACTCAAGGGGTTATGTAAATGGTTCAAGGAAATCAAAAGGGTTGCAAATTTACTGATGGGGATATCATGTAAGAATGAGATTTAGATTGAACATGGATGTATGTTCATAAGGTGAATGGATAGATTAAATATATGAATATATAAATAAGTATCAGATATCCATATGTATGTATTTGATTCATGGAATTTTCCAATGGTTAAGGCACTAATTAGTTATAGGATCACTTGTTTATGTTGCTACATATCTAAGGTTTTTTTGAATCAACATCATTAATCATTTGTATTTCCATTTCATGTTGAAGAACCTAAATGTGATGCCCTCACTCAGCTTATGAACTCCATGGTTTTGTATATAGCTACTACAGATTTATGTCATTTCATAAGTCATTAGGATATGTAAGGGCTTTTATCTACTTTGTTAGATTCACAAATATGTTTTTGCACTGGTACCATATCGATTGAATGTAAGGTCCACCCACCTAGGTCTTGCAGAGCCTGAAGAAGAAGAAGGGTCTAGCTTTATAGTTGGCCCAATGTCTAAAGTGATATGTTAAAGATGGGAGTTAGCTACCCCTAGGTATGTCATATTCTCATCGAGGTAATTAGAAACCTACAACATTTTCAAACACCAACACAAACCATGCAAATAGAATGCCATGTAAAGTAATAGACTTGGTGTACAAGGTTGTCAAGAAGAATCTATCTTTTGACCTAGTCAAGCTTCAATGCACCCAATAGAGAAAAAACATGGAGAGGATTTAGGCCTCAAAGAACAACACATGTAATTTTGGTTCACTCTTAGTTTATTTTTTCTTTTATGTTCTAAAATTATTTCCTTCAAAAGGAAATATTGTTTGGAAGAAAGACACCCCAGTTCTATATCAAATCAACGAGTTCATAAATGAGATGGGTGAAAACTTTGAAAGAATCATGGATGCATACTTTGACAATTTAAAAGAAAGGATGTAAAGAAAGCTTAGTATCCCCAAGAAACTTGTACAGGATTATGAGCAGGATATATGCTTCCTAGTTGACTATGAAAAAGTTCACATACAAGTAGTTAGACTTAGGATTACATGGGTAAAACCTCTGGCATATGAGGTGAATATTGATGATACAAAAGACATTGTTTAAGAACTCATCAATGAGTATATGGATCCCAACGCAAAATATTTTGGAATATATGATGAAGCTCACTTGAGAATTAGACAAGAATCTCAATTGAGAATTAGATTCCTCAAATTTTGAAAGAGAGAAGAAGAGGCTAGAAAGCATTGGAAAGAAACTTGCTAAATCAGATTCTCCTCTTGAGCTCACTAAAGGAAAGGGTGATAATGTAGAAGAGGAAAAATATGAGGAAGACAAAAATGAAAGTGAAGAGTAAGATGAAGAGATATAGGAACCTCCCAAGAAGAAGATGATGAATCCATCCAAGCCTTCACCTAGGAGATCTACAAGATCTACTCATATGATTATTATCTCCTAGCCAAGAAAACCAAGGAAGAAACTAAAGTTTTAGGATGCGGATGAAGATGATGAAGATGAATACAACACCCCAATTATATCTTTGAAGAACACACCTCCTACCTTTGAGAAATAACTATAAATTATAAGGGAAGGAAGGGGTATAGCAGGATTTAAATACTTCAAATATGACTCTAGAAGAAAAGAGGTGCATAAAAAAATTGAGGAAGTATTAGTTGTGAAAATGGAAAAGTGGAAATATGACCCTTCTAAGCTTAAAGAAAATGCTCCTAAAAATATTTTGAAGGTTGTTTCACACCATTAGGAAAATGTAGAAAAAATAGAAAACTTTAGAGAGAAGACCCTAAGAAGTCTAATGCCTAATCTCTTTGATAAATAAATAGAGAAGGAAATGTCCAATGCTGAAACATGACAAACTCCAAGATTAAAAACCTTTCAAGTTCTATCAAATAATATAGAAGATGTTGTGCAGTCCACAACAAAAGACATGGAAGAACATTTTTTACATCAAGGAAGAAGGAGATCTTCTATAGATTCAGACAATTGAGGATTCTATTTCTAAAAAGATTGCAGTAAAATTCATGGCATCATGTCCTTCCACTCCACCTAGGGAAACATTTGAGAAATAATCTGTTAAGTTGAACATAGTTCAACTGAGCTATGAAGTGAAGTCTATCTTACCTTCACTAAGTTCTATTACAAAGGAAACCAAGCAAATGGCCCCCACATTCTTGACCAAATTGCAATAGGCTCCCATAGTCTTGACTAAGCAGTAGCATAAGGACTCAATTGACAAAGGAAAAGCTATGATTCCTTCTTTAGAAACAAAGAGAAAGGGAAAACATCACATTGATCTTGATGAGGATATTGTAATCCCAAATTGCAACCAATCAAATCTATCAGCTAAGGAAATGGATATTTTGGGAGAACTATGGAAGAAAAGAGAAAAGAAACAAATGCTAAGAGTTGAAAGAGATAAAAGAAAAGTATTGGAAGACATCAAAGAAATGTTTGTAGATTTTCCATCTATAGAGGTAAATAATAAAGTCCCTATAATTTATCAATTAATAGATATTGTGCATAAATTCAATGAGGGCATTAATGGGAAGGATAGAATCCTTATGAAATTTGAAAGGAAGTTTGAGAATAAAGTGCTAGGAAATGTAGCATAGAAGATAACAATAGATCAAGTAAAACTATCTACTTTAATTTTTGCATTAGAAAATGCTATAAATAATTTTCTATCTTTATTTGTAAAGTTAAGTGATTCCACTAACTTTTCCAAGGAAATAAAAGAGAACCTGGTCAAAGTTGACATGGACTTAAAAATAGTGCAAATCAATTGGCACTCAATCATAGCTCCAACTCCATTCATTTTATAAAAAATAGATTCTTGATAGATCTTCAAGCATAATTGCTAAGGGAAAGACTAGAATAAGAGAAACATTGATTGATATACAAGGTATGATAATTCCCCACATGGACATTATTTAGAAGATAATGGATCATGTAAAGACATTGATCAAATATACAAATTTATCAGTTGTAGATCATATATATGAGTTAAGAGAAAAGCTTTAGAGTGATCTACACATCTTGAAGGTGCTACAAGATATCTAGAACAAGACATTGTCTATAATTTTGAAGGTACACAATTATTTTCTTTCTCATTTTTGTATAACTTGTAAAATTTTGGCATTTGTAACAAAAACAAGGGGGAAAGAAGACGAAGAAGGGGGGAAGAAGGCATACAAAGGGGGAAAGTATATAGAGAAAGTAGAATGTTCATATTAATACATGTAAAAGGAGATATTCATAGGAAGGAGAAAATTTTTATAGTAGGAAAGATATGTAAAAAGAAAAAAACAAAAAAAAATTGAAAAACCAAAAATAAAGTTTTCAATGCAAATTGAGCTACAAAATAGAGCATACTCAAAGGGGAGTTTAACTAAAGAATTTTTTCAAATCTTATGTATGATAATTATTTTTTTCACTAATTCCAAAGGGGTATTTTTTAATATCATATAAATATATATTGTTAGTTCGTATCAAAAAACTTAGTCATAATGGATAGATAGTAGTAACCGAGTTACTAGTCTGTAGTGTTAATCAAGATCACTAAGAAACCATGCAAATGATGTTAACTAAGAAGGAACTAAGTAGTGTCAACCGAGATGTTGTGTCAACTAAGCTAACAATTCACACTAAGTTGTAGTGTCAACCAATTTGACACTGTCTATCGAGCTCTAGTGTGAACCGAATCAAAAAATCAATTTTGTACCAAAGTGATAGTCAAGCTAGAAAAATAGTGCCAACTAAGTCAATAGTGCCTACCAAGTGACCAAAATGAACTCATCATCTAGTATTAGCCAAGTGCTAGAGTTAGCTAAGGTGACAATGTTGCCTGAGTATCTTCAACATTGCTCGAGTAATCCATTAGACCCATGTTTCAACACTGAGCTGACTTAGTAATTATTTTTGGAATCAGTTATGTTGTAGCCAACCTATAATGGAATTATTTGGATGGATATAAGTATAAGGAATTTTTTTATCCAAAATATATTATTCATTCTATTATCATTCAAGCATTAAGTGAATATGGAAGAGTAGAATATTTGAGGGCTACAAGAATTCCAAGGAAAGGAAGAGACTCATCTATCGAAGTCAAGTGATCAATTTACTTCAATGGATCTTCATTAGAAATCATATTTTCATTTCATAGATTCATCTTAATAGGTGCATCAGTCCCAAATCCTTTAACCAAGTGGGCCTAATAGTCCTTTGCAAAAACTCCTAACAAAGTACATACTTAACTAAATTGTATAAATCCTTTCATAAGGTGGACCTAATAGTCCTTATTTCTCTTATCCAAGTAAGATCATCAAAAGTGGTCATTTGTAAGCCTTGACATGCCAACTTTATTACTGTAGTAGTGAAGCATTGTGGGTGTCATCCCCACCCCAGTTTTACCTTGTACTTGGAGGGTTTTTAGGTTACCAATATTGTGTTATGGTGTTGTTACTTTACTTATTTATGTTTCATGCATGCAAGTAGATTAGAAAACTTAACAAAGTGGTTTTAAGTGGTTCCTGATTCAGCCCCCACCCCCCTTTCAATTAACTAGCTTGCATTACATTTCCAATAATTTGATCATATATTCATCTCAAAATTGAAGATCTTGGACTTGAAGATATCAGTAATCTATACAAAGAGCTATGTGAAGATGATATATTAAAGAGTGTACATGAACATCTAGTAATGAAATTTTTCAAACATATAGTGAGTATTCCAACATAATTTCAAAATGAATGGATTATATACATGTTAAGTAAGATACATAAATAAATTTTGTGGTCAAACAAGCCACATTGTGATAAAAAGGTAAATCATCCATGAAGTTATAGGTATTTGTACAATTTGTGAATTACCATTGATTGGAATGAAGGTAGGAATTCTAGTAACATGACTCACAAAGGGAAAATTTGACTCAAGAGCTATGATAGTTAGTAGCATAGAAGATATGGAAGTAAGTTTATCATGTATAGTGATTGGTTAAAATATTTATCAATCCAATAAGTTAAAAAATGTTATTAGTGGAAAAATTCATACAATGTAGACAAAGTTCAAAGAATATGTTGTCTATGATATGAGTGAAATATTGAGAAGCAACTAGAGATAGGTTGGAAGTAAAGAAGAAGAAAGATAGAATAATGGAAGCTACAAGAGATATCCTTGGAGAAATAATAGTATATGTTGCATATGTTATGAACACAATCATCATTGGTCAAATAGACACATTGATCAAAGAAACTGTAGACTAAGTACCTAGATTAAAATAGTGGTACTAAAGGTAGTAGAGGATAATCATGAGATGAACAAAGCAGAGAAGCTAATAGACAAAATAGGATGATAGGCAACTTGCATTATCTAAAGAAATAAATGAAGCCAAGATAATTCTAAAGGAAATTAGATAGACGATGATTAAATTATCAAAACTATTAGATTTTACAAATGAATTGGAGAAGTGCAAGTAGACTATATGAAAGGAGATGGATTTGTTAACCAATTTGATTAGGTGATATGTCCAATAATGGAATATTGCACAAAGGTGAAAAAATAACTCAAAAGTTAGGATAAATGTAGGTAAAGAAATGGAAAAGAATGACTAAACTATTAGAGCTACAATCCTATGCATCCCCTACTTTGGAAAAGATCCAACAACATGTTATAAATGCATAATGGATAATCAATTTAGCTGACATTGGCACAATGCATTTAATGGAAGAATTAGTAGATGACTTTCATGAACAAATAATTACTCTATCGTACTTGAACAAATCTTTAGAGGCATCAATGAGAAGATCTACAATAGATTTCAAAGAAATATTTGAAAATTTATGAAACATCTTTGTCATTGATGACAAAAAAGGGGAGAAGTAAATAGGTAAAGGATCATAGAACATAAGGGGGACTTAAGCAAGTACAAAAAGGGAGAAGTAAATAAGTAAATAAGACACAAGGTGAGAGGATGAAATGTTATCAGGAAAGTCTAAAGTCTAAAAAAAGAAGGTTTTTCCATCAATGCCAAAGGAGGATATTGTTGGCATTTGGCAAAGAAGCTTGGAGATTATTGGCTTTGATTAGTCAAATAAATGATAGGTTGTTATTGATGGCAACATGGAAACATGTGTGTAGAATAAATTGACATGATTAGTGAGACTTAGTCATGAGTGCTAATGTAAGGTAGTGATAGGTACAATAATTAAGTGATTGGGAAAATCAATGTAGTAGAAGATAAATTAACAATAGTGAAATTTATAGATGGAATGAACATAGTAATAGTTAGAAACTAGAAGCCAAACATATATAGTGAATTTGAGAAGGAATCTCAATAGCTTGAACATATTTTGACTTATCTTTGGAATTATACAAGAGGATCCAATGATGATCAAAGGAAAGGATTGGAAACATATCAAAGTCATAGAGATATTGGAAGAAAATAAGGTACAAGAATGGAAAGAAAGTAATTTGAATGAAGAGATGAGATTAAGCAACAAAAGGAAGTTAAGAAGAAACATTAATGTAGGTAAAGGAAGAAAAAAAAGTGAAAGGGATCTACAAAGTGAACCTAACATACATGAGATATATAGAGAGAATGGTATAGGTGAAAGAGAACAAGAAAGTGTTGAATACAAAGTGATGAGTGAAGAAAAACACATAGAGGTGACTATAGAATAAGAAATCAAGTAGAGGGAAGCTAAAGTAAGAAGAAGAAAATAAGGGATCTAATAGGAATAAAATTCCAAAGTTGGTTCAACCATCTTATTATTACCTAGTAGCTGCAATCAAGGAAATTCCTTAACTACATGGACTTTAACTAGTCTTGTTATTATAGAATAATTTAATAGGGTGGACTCTCAGAAGGATTTTTTAATCATCTGATTGAGGTAGATCCTAACAGTGTATAAAACACTTCTAACAAGGTGAACTCTCAAAAACATTATTTTATAAGCTCCTATAGGGAAACATTTTAACTACAATGAAAGGATTCGTAAGTACCATCCCTACTATAGTTTTTCTCCTTCTAACAGGGTTTTCCATAAAAACCAAAATAGTAGTGTTATGTGTGATCTGAATGATTGGTGAGCTTAGTTTATTTTATTGCAACTATTATTTGGTTGAATAGTGTAATCGATGATGTTAGGTTCTTTGAATTGGTAGATTATTTATTATAGTGATTCACGCACCCCAAGTACCATTCCATACCAACACCAATTATCATGTAATCACAAGTTAATTAATGATGAAATCTGATATCATATTAGAGTGAACATGGTTAGAGGTATTGGTTGATACTTGTCTAGTATGATGATCAATTACTATATGGTTTAATAGCTGTCTAATATAAATTTTATCCTCAAAACTAATCACATTAAATGGGAATGTTGATCAAATTTAGAAATAAACTCAAGTTCTAGAGTTATTCCATAATATTTGGAACTTAGAAAGATATCTCTTGTGAAAGAAGTGTCTACACACCCACTTATAAAGGGGACCAAAGTCCTATGTAACTATCCCATTGTCATGCCTAACCACTACTTCGGTTTTTTCTGCATATTATGACCTTGTTGTTATGAGTTCTTTTTAGTTGTTATGTTTTTATTTCTGTAGAACTTGGTTATCTTACTATCCTTTGGAACACGAGACTTATGCTATACGTATTTTTTGTTTTGAACTATGTTGTTAGCAGTGAAGGTGATTTAGGATTTTGTGATTTGAAACTGGCATATATATATATATATTTGCATGTTGATTGGGTATCGATTATGTTTATTATGTTTCAAATTCATTATAAACTGCATTTTGTGTTTGTATGCTTTGGACAAAAAGTAAATATATTGTATGTTTAACTTGACATTTCAAATGCTTTTGAATGTTAAATATGTTGCATATATATTTAGAATTTGCCCTTCTATTTACGTATGTGTGACTGAGAAGGGATTTAATTATTTCATTGGATTTGTTTTCAGTATAGCATATAGGCATATGCTACAAAGGGATTAATTTTTTTTTTAAATACTTATAACTTTGAGAAGGTTTGGTTTACATGACTTATGTTAACTTGTTATTTAAAAGAACCGCAGTTGCATTGCATATATATATATATATATATATATATATATATATATATTCTTGTTTTAATAGGGGTCTAAACACCCTATGTTGAGGTTGGCATAAACATTCTCTATTTTTAAAAGGGGTTTAATATTTCTTAAATGGCATATAACCCTAAAAGGGTATCAAATTCCATGAAAGAGCAAACATATTCATTTTGTTGGAAGCCAAATTCACGGTAGTGGCATTGTAACTATCTTGTGCATGGCTCTATGAAGTATCGTAGTTGAATTGAATGCATGATTATGAAGGTATTATGTCATTTTGGTTTGGTTGGCCATTTCTCTTCGTGAGTTGGTTTCTTGTTGAGATTGGGTCGAAAACTTGGCCACATTGCTCTATTTTGCTAAAAACCTATGATGCTAGTTACTAAAGAATCGGCATCATGGAGGAATTTTTTCAAAGAAAATTCATTGTTATGAGGCCGAGAACTATTGATTTTTTATCTATCAATCAGACTCTTGCATTGTATTCAGGTTCTTTTGTTGAATACCCTATCCTCTATTTCAAGAAAGTTTATTTGTTTTGGCATTTTGGAAGTGTGGTTTTGAGTTGGGGTTTTGGTGCTGACGGCGACTTGCTGGAGTGCTTCAAGTTGAACATTTACCATCTACTAATTTGCAAGTAGGGGCAATTTCTTACCCTACTCTCTCTCTGTTTACAATTTCATTGTGATAAAAATTAGCATGTTCCAATAGTTATCATTTTTTTCTCTTGTTGTCAATTTACACTCAAGGATGGGTATGTGCAGAGCATGGCACTGTGTGAAATGCTTAGCTTTGTATATATCCACCTTTGAATGTGGAGTATGGAGATATCAGTTTGGAGGTTGCTATATGTATAAATTTGGGCTTTTCCCTAAACGTATATTTCTTCTTTTAGTTAAACCCGGTTGGAGCCTCATGTTTGTGATAATTAGTTGTATGTGATTTTGTTTTATTTGGGTATTCGGCTTGATAGGGCCGAGCTCTGAGGAACCCATATCTTAGGATACATAGATACATGTGGTTTGGCCACAGACATGAGCTCAGATTAGGTTGCAAGACTCGTGACTGATTAAGAGCATAGTTACTTTGTTTCTTAAGATATAAATGATTTAAATAAGGGTTATGTCATTGTTAAAAATAGTATGTTTGAATTCTATAACTCAGTTATTGTATATTAAAATAGTAAGATAGTGAACAATATGGGATAGCTAAAGGTAATGACATTGTGTCAAATCGTTAATAGGAAACTCAAATTAAGTAGAAAATTTTTCTTTGTGACAACATAATTTACAATGGAAATTGAGTTTTTAATTAACTATCATTTTGTGGTATTGTTTGCAACTGAATAAGGAATCATTTTATAACAAAGACATCAATATATGTTGTTGTATCACCAGGGTCATTATGTGAATAGCTAGTGAGCATCTTATAGTTTAGGGATTTTACATCTTAATCACTTTTGGTCATTGACATGATGTAAGTTACATTGCATATTTATGAGTCATATTTTAAATTGATTTCAGATATTGTATTTTGATATGCTGATTGTTGTTATAATTGGGTGGTATCGTATTGTTAAACAATGGTAAAACTTCAATAGACACTTGGACATTCAGTAACATTGTAGATAATCTTTTGTTAAGCATTGGCTGCACTTGGATTCAATTATGATTGATTTTTCTATGAAGTTTCTTAATAAGCATTTACAGATTGTTTTGAGATAAGATGTTTGAAACAAAATCTTGTTTTATAAAGATGTATTTCTATTCATAAATGAAATGGAAAGTCATTTTAAGTTATGAGATAGATTATGATATATGTTGGTGATATGTCATTTAAAATCAAGAATATCATATGTATATTGTTTTATTATCTTGGTCATTTTGAATGATATGTTTAGTTTATTATAACAGTAGGAATAAGTAGTATAGTACTATGACCAGTTAATATCATTAAATTGATGTAATAGTTTGGTTATATTTATGAGATCGTAATATTGTAGTATTTATTTTTGTTGTTAAAATAACCTAAGCTTACTTTCAAATTTGACAATAAAAGATGAGAATGTAATATCATGAGAAAATTGACTTGATTATTCATTGCATGTGCATTCTTAGAATATCTGTTTGATGTGTATTTTAAGGATAGCTATAATAAACGTATATCAAGGTGGCTGAATATCAATTTATCCTATTCAGTTAATTAATTTAGTGATAATTTTAAAGATGAATTGGGTGGGTTAATTACATACAAAAGATAATTGGCCTTACCTATGACTTTAACCAGTAAGGTTAAGTATGCAGAACAAGGCAAGTCTCTATTACTCATTTCACGAGTATCGTATGGAATTTCACTATGTGTTGTCTATGAGCTTACCATATATGGATGCAATATCTTAGCACCATAGTGATGGCACCACAGTATATATATGATTCATTTACTAGTTATTCTTAGTACGAGTTTAATTTTGCATTGTTAGAAGATGGTTACTTCTTGCATATTAATTTTAGAATTGCACTATGTTAAGAGGTTTAGTTATCTACATTATGGTTTTGTATATGTTTATTTTAACATTTATGCAGGTGGACTATGCTTTTTAACTCAGTATGTATTGAGCCCCTTTTTGTGTTGTGTTGCATTTTTATTTGTTTGCAGGTGTTTCAGGTTGGTTAACTAATAGCTAAGGATGACTATTGAAGTTACTTCTTGAAACAGAATTTGTTACTTGTAGAGTCCATATGTTGGACCTAGGTGTCTAAGAATGATATTGTACTTCATTATTGTATTGAACTCTTTATGTATTAATATCATTATGGAAATTTATTTTGACAATATCTTCTTCTATTATGAGGTTTACGAATTGAGAATGACTCAATCATTGTTCATATTCTTATAAAAGAATTTTTTTTAAAAAAAATTCTATGGTTCCTTATGCTTGTTCATGGTTTCCTAGTTATTGTTGTTTAGTGGAGTGCTACATTTTGGTATCAAAGCTAGGTTAGAATAACCAGGACTCTTGTGTTATAGGTTTTTTTTTCTCATCTTCGATGCATTATTAATAGTTGATTGTTTTAGGTTGCTATCATGCCTCTGGTCACTAGAGGAGCTCATGGTCATGGCATTCCTGAGGATAATTTTGCTGACAGAGGTAGAGGTAGGGGCAAGGTCCATGGTAGAGGTCCTAGGCACTAGAGAAATGTTGGGGATGATCAGTTTGATCAGAATGCTGGGGTTGCAAACAACCAGGATAATCAGGTAGATCAAGCTATGGTACTCCAACGGATACTAGAATGTCTTGATAATATTGAGACTAACAACTAGATTCTTGGTGGGGGAGAAAATGTGAGGATACCTCTTGTGCAGGGTATTAACCTTCCTGTAGAGGATGATCCAATGACAAGAGCTTAGCTCAAGGATTTTTCCAAGGTAAAAGGGTCATTATTTTATGGTATAGAACAAGGTACAATAGTAGAAGCTTGGCTGCTAAATATTGAGCGGTGCTTTATCTTACAATGTTACTTGAGTAACATGAAAGTAAGATGGATGGTTATACATTTAAGGGGATTCAATTCCTTGTGGTGGGAACAAGAGTTGGAGAAGCTTGGCATTGATATCTCTTTAGTCACTTGGGAGCTCTTTGTAGAGCATTTCAAGGAGAGGTTCATGTTTGAATATTGGTGTTAGGCCCGTGCAGAGGAGTTCTTTCAAATTATGAAGTCTGGCTCTACAGTGGAAGCTTATGAACATAGGTTCTATGATCTTAAAAAAAAAATTTGGCTGGGTAGAAAATGATAAGGCCATGATACAACATTTCATCAGGGGGCTTATGCCCAAGATCAGGGAGGAGGTGAGAACTTTTAGACCTATGTCTATGCAGGAAGCTTTAGAGTGAACAAAGCTGATTGAGATGAAGTCTGGATATCATGGGACTTCATACAAAACTAGCATGGATCTACCTACCCTGAATGTCAATAAGAATCAAAAGCCTCCTCAATATAGTTCAAAATTAGGAGTTTCAATTAGGAAATTCAAGAAGAGGAAGTTTGATAAGAGCTCCAAGGGTTCAGAATAGTCTAGACCATCTCAACCACCTCAGAGTGTGCAGAGTAATAATCCATCTCCTAGTCTTTTTGGTCAGAACATGGGTTTTAGGAAATCTGTTGAGTGTTATCATTGTGGTCAGATAGGTCATTACTAGTCTCAATGCCCTAATTGGGACAAGCTGAAAGTTGGAACTAAGCTAGCTAGATCTGAAGTGATAGTTGGTGATTCTACCAGGAACCACCATGTTTTTGCTACCTAGGATCAAATGCAAGCTGAACATCAGAACATAGTTATTGAAGCTTAGGGTAATACTCAAGGTATGAAAGTATCTATCTTATTTGACTCTAGAGCTACAAACTCATTTATTTCTTTTGCTTTAGTTGTATATAGTGGAATTCCTATGGATAAGGCAAGAAATAGATGGCAAGTGGAGTTAGCGTTAGGTTCTAGGGTGAACACCGATATTTTTGCTCCTGACTGTAAGATTCGAATGAAACCTTTTACTACTTTAGCAAATCTTAGGGTTATACCTTTAGGATCATATGACATAGTTTTGGGAATGGATTGGTTAGAACAACATCAAGTTGTTATGGATTGCAAGGATAAGACAATTTTTTGTTTGGATGATGTTGGATCAGTTAGGGTTATTGCTAGAATCAAGAGACCCATCTCTTTGCGAACAATTTTTTCCAAGAAATTGGCAAGGTGTGCTCGAAAAGGCTACAATTTGTTTGCCATATTGGTAAATGACCTAGAAGATTCCATGGTTAAAGGTTCTTCTCTCGATCATCCAGTCTTGTAGAGTTATTCGGATGTTTTTGTTGAAAAGATTCCTGGAATACCTCTGAGAAGAGAAATTGATTTTCACATCGATTTAGTGCCAGGAACAGAACCAATTTCCAAGACTCCATACAGAATGACAACTCAAGAGCTGGTTGAACTTAAATTTCAATTGGAGGAGATTTTGGAGAAAGTTTTAATTCATCCTAGTGTATCACCTTGGGGTGCTCTGGTAATCCTTGTCAAGAAGAAAGGCGACTCCTTAATACTTTGCATAGACTATAGACAGTTAAACAAGGTCACTGTTAAGAACAAGTATCCTTTTCCTAGAATTGATGACTTGTTTGATCAATTCAAGGGTGCCCGAGTCTTTTCGAAGATTGATTTTAAATTTGGATATCATCAACTTAGAATCCAGGAAGCTGATATTCATAAGACAACTTTTCACACTAGGTATGGGCACTACAAATCCATAGTAGTACCTTTTGGGTTAACAAATGCACCTTCTATCTTTATGAGCCTAATGAATGGTGTGCTTAGAACTTTTCTAGATAAGTTTGTAGTAGTTTTTTTGGATGATATTTTGGTATATTCTAACACTGCTGAGGAGCACGACCAGCATTTAGAGCAAGTTTTGGAATGCCTTCGTGGGAAAAAACTATATGCCAATCCTATGAAGTGGGAATTCTTCAAATTGAAGATTTGTTACTTAGGTCATATCATTTCAGGGGATGGAATTTTTGTAGATCCATCCAAAATTTGGGCTATTGTAGATTGGCTAGCACCTACGAATGTGTTCGAGGTTCAAAGCTTCATGGGCTTAGCAAGCTATTACCATAGATTTGTGTCAAACTTTTCCAGAATAGAGCATCCTATCATGTCTCTTCAGAAAAAAGGGAAGAAATTTGTGTGGATAGAGGAGTGTGAGGTAGCATTTCAGAAACTTAAGGAATGTTTGACCAGTGCACTAGTTCTGGCAGTCCCTGATTCAACTAAGGAGTTCGTGGTTTGCACTGATGCATCTTTAGATGGCATAGGGGTAGTTTTGATGCAAGAAGGACATGTTATAGCTTATGAGTCCAGAAAGCTAAAGAGTCATGAGGTGAATTACCCTACTCATGATCTCAAACTTGCGGCGATTATGCATACTTTAACCAAGTGGCAGCATTTTCTTTTGGGTCAATGATTTGAGTTGCATACTAATCATCGAAGCCTTAGTATCTTTTCACACAACTAGACCTCAATGCTAGGCAACAAAGATGGATGGAGTTCCTATGTGAATATGACTTCGAGATTAGTTATGTGCAAGGGAAGGAGAATGTTGTTGCTGATGCACTTAGCAGAAGGCAACATGAATTATCTTCTTTGATCTTAATAGTGGATCTTAAGGATAAGATCTTGCAGAACCAATCTGTAGATCATTGGTTTCAAGATTTTAAAGTTGTTATTGATAGTGGTAGTGTCTTGGAAGGGCATTTTGAGGGGTATTCAGTAAATTCTGAAGGTTTTATTCTTTTTAGAGGGAGTGTGTACATTCCTAAGTTGGGTGATTTGAGAAATTTGGTTTTGTTTGAAGCCCACAAAGCACCATATTCGATTCATCCAGGTGTCAAGAAAATGCATGCTGACCTTAAGCAACATTACTATTGGCCTGGAATGAAAAGAGACATAGCAGATTTTGTGGCTCATTGCTTGGAATGTCAATGAGTTAAGGCTGAACATCAGCACCCTACAGGATTATTGCAGCCACATAATATTCCATAATGGAAATGGGACACCATTTCTATAGATTTTATTACTGGATTACCTATTATAGCTTGTAGGCATGATGCTAATATGGTGGTAGTGGACCATTTTTCTAAGGTTGCCCACTTTATTCCAGTTAGATCGTCCTATAATGTAGCAATGGTTGCCAAGAGATATATGGAGCAAGTAGTTAAGTTACATGGTATTCCTAAAAAGATTATTTCTGATAGGGATCCACTGTTTACTTCTTCTCTTTGGAGAACCATGCAGTGAGAGTTAGGTATTAAGCTGAATTTTAGTTCAGCTTACACCTAGAGATAGACGGACAAACTGAACGTGTCAACTAGATACTGGAAGACATGCTTAGGATGTACGTAATGGATATCATAGTTCCATAGGTATGACACCTTTTCAAGCATTGTATGGTAGACCTTGTAGGACACCTCTTAGTTCGGATAATTTGGAGGACAGGACTCTTTTAGGACTTGATATGTTGCACGAGTTGGAGCAGCAAGTTAAGAGGATCAAAGAGCACCTTATTACTACTCAGGATAGACAAAAGAAATATAGCATAGAATTGACCACCAATTCTTGGTGGGTGATAAAGTGTTTCTCTAGGTAAGACCACGTAAGAGTCCAATTTGTTATGGAAAGGGATCCAAGTTAGCACCATGATTCGTGGGTCTGTTTGAAATTTTGGAACGGATTGGACCTATTGCCTATAAACTTGCCTTGCCACTAAGTCCTTCATGGATTCATAATGTATTTCATGTTTCATTTTTGCATAAGTATATACCTAATATTGCTCATGTGCTTGATTGGAAAAATTTGTAGATTATGGATGGTCAAATCATGTTGGAACTAGTGCAGATCACTCAAAGAAGAACTATGAGTTTAAGAGGGAGAGAAATAAGGCAGGTAAAGGTCCTATGGGACCCCAATGATGAAACATCTACTACCTGGGAGGACATTAAAATGATGAGAGCAACTCATCCATTCTTGTTTACTAACTTCCAGGAGAAAGTTGAATCCTAGTGGGGGAGGGTGTCATGCCTAACCACTACTTTGGGTTTTTCTGCATATAAGGACCTTGTTGTTATAAGTTCCTTTTAATTGTTATGTTTTTATTTCTATAGAACTTGGTTATCTTATTGTCCTTTGGAACATGAGACTTATGTTGTACGTATTTTCTATTTTGAACTATGTTGTTAGTAGTGAAGGTGATTTAGGATTTTGTGATTTGAAACAAGCATATATATATTTGCATGTTGATTGGGTATCAATTATGTTTATTATGTTTCAAATTCATTATAAACTAAATTTAGTGTTTGTATGCTTTGGACAGAAAGTAAATATATTGTATGTTTAACTTGACATTTCAAATGCTTTTGAATGTTAAATATGCTGTATATATATTTAGAATTTGCCCTTCTATTTACGTATGTGTGACTGAGAAGGGATTGAATTATTTCATTGGATTTGTTTTCAGTATAGCATATAGGCATATGCTGTAAAGGGATTAGATTTTTTTCTAAATACTTATAACTTTCAGAAAGTTTGGTTTAAATGACTTATATTAACTTGTTATTTAAAAGAACTGTAGTTACATTTCATATATATATATACTTGTTTTAATAGGGGTCTAAACACCCTAAGTTGAGGTTGGCATAAACATTCTCTATTTTTAAAAGGGGTTTAATATTTCTTAAATGGCTTATAACCCTAAAAGGGTATCAAATGCCATGAAAGAGGAAACATATTCATTTTGTTGGAAGCCAAATTCATGGCAGTGGCATTGTAACTATCATGTGTCACAGTTGAATTGAATGCATGATTATGAAGGTATTATGTCATTTTGGTTTGGTTGGCCATTTCTCTTCGTGCGTTGGTTTCTTGTTGAGATTGGGTCAAAAACTTGGCCACATTGCTCTATTTTGCTAAACACCTATGATGCTAGTTGCTAAGGAATCGACATCATGGAGGAATTTGTTGAAAGAACATTCATTGTTATGAGGCCGAGCACTGTTGAGTTTTTCTCTATCAATTAGTCTCTTGCATTGCATTCAGGTTCTTCTATTGAATACCCTATCCTCTATTTCAAGCAAGTTTATTTGTTTTGGCATTTTGGAAGTGTGGTTTTGAGTTGGATTTTCGGTGCTGATGGTGAGTTGCTAGAGTGCTTCGAGTTGAACATTTACCATCTACTAATTTGCAAGTAGGGGCAATTTCTTACCCTACTCTCTCTTTGTTTACAATTTCATTGTGATAACAATTAGCATGTTCCAATAGTTATCAATTTTTTCTCTTGTTTTGAATTTACACTCAAGGATGGGTATGTGCAGAGCATGGCACTGTGTGCAATGCTTAGCTTTGTATATATCCACCTTTGAATATGGAGTATGGAGATATCAGTTTGGAGGTCGCTATATGTATAAATTTGGGCTTTTCCCTAAACATATATTTCTTCTTTTAGTTAAACCTGGTCGGAGCCTCATGTTTGTGACAGTTAGTTGTATGTGATTTTGTTTTATTTGGGTATTCGGCTTGACAGGACCGAGCTCTGAGGAACCCATAGCTTAGGATACATAGATATGTGTGGTTCGGCCACAGACATGAGCTCGCATTAGGTTGCAAGACTCGTGACTGATTAAGAGCATAGTTACTTTGTTTCTTAAGATATAAATGATTTAAATAAGAGTTATGTCATTGTTAAAAATAGTATGTTTGAATTCTATAACTCAGTTATTGTATATTAAAATAGTAAGATAGTGAATAGTATGGGATAGCTGAAGGTAATGACATTGTGTCAAATAGTTAACAGGAAACTAAAATTAAGTAGAAAAAGTTTCTCTATGATAGCATAATTTACAATGGAAATTGAGTTTTTAATTAACTATCATTTTGTGGTATTATTTGCAACTAAAAAGGCATTATTTTATAACAAAGACATCGATAGATGCTGTTGTATCACCAAGGTCATTATGTGAACAACTAGTGAGCATCTTATAGTTTAGGGACTTTACATCTTAATCAATTTTGGTCATTGACATGATGTAAGTTACATTGCATATTTGGGAGTTGTATTTTAAATTGATTTCAGATATTGTATTTTAATATGCTGATTGTAGTTATAACTAGGTGGTATCTTATTGTTAAACAATGGTAAAACTTCAATAGACACTTGGATATTCAGTAACATTGTAGATAATATTTTGTTAAGCATTGGCTGCACTTGGATTCAGTTATGATTGATTTTGCTATGAAGTGTCTTAATAAGTATTTATAGATTGTTTTGAGATAAGATGTTTGAAATAGAATCTTGTTTTATAAAGATGTATTTCTATTGATAAATGAAATGGAAAGTCATTTTAAGTTATGAGATAGATTATGATATATGTTGGTGATATGTCATTTAAAAGCAAGAATATCATATGTATATTGTTTTATTATCTTGGTCATTTTGAATGATAAGTTTAGTTTATTATAACAGTAGGAATAAGTAGTATAGTACTATGACCAGTAAATATCGTTAAACTTATGTAACAGTTTGGTTATATTTATGAGATCATAATATTGTAATATTTATTTTTGTTGTTAAAATAACCTAAGCTTACTTTCAAATTTGATAGTAAAAGATGAGATTTTCAAAAGATGAGAATGTAATATCATGAGAAAACTGACTTGATTATTCATTGCATGTGCATTCTTAGAATATCTATTTGATGTGTATTTTAAGGATAGCTGTAATGAATGTATATCGAGGTGGCTGAATATTGATTTATCCTATTCAATTAATTAATTCAATGATAATTTTAAAGATGAATTAGGTGGGTTGATTACATAAAAAATATAATTTGCCTTATCTATGACTTTAACCAGTAAGGTTAAGTACGGAGAACAAGGTAAGTCTCTATTACTCATTTCACGAGTATCGTAGGGAATTTCACTATGTGTTGTCTATAAGCTTACCATATATGGAAGCAGTATCTTAGCACCATAGTGATGAAACCTCAGTATAGATATGTTTCATTTACTAGTTATTCTTAGTGCGAGTTTAATTTTGCATTGTTAGAAAATGGTTACTTCTTGCATATTAATTTTAGAATTGCACTATGTTAAGAGGTTCAGTTATCTGCATTATGGTTTTGTATATGTTTATTTTAACATATATGCAGGTGGACTATGCTTTTTAACTCAGTATGTACTGAGCCCCTTTTTGTGTTGTGTTGCATTTTTGTTTGTTTTCAGGTGTTTCAGGTTGGTTAACTAATAGCTAAGGATGACTGTTGAAGTTACTACTTGAAACATAATTTGTTACTTGTAGAGTCCATATGTTGGACTTAGGTGTCTAAGAATGATATTTTACTTCATTATTGTACTGAACTCTTTATGTATTAATATCATTATGGAAATTTATTTTGATGATATCTTCTTCTATTATGAGGTTTACGAATTGAGAATGACTCAATCATTGTTCATATTCTTGTAAAAGAAATTTTTTTAAAAAAAATTCTATGGTTCCTTATGCTAGTTCATGGTTTCCTAGTTATTGTTGTTTAGTGGAGTGCTACACCCATTATAATCTCTAAAGAAACTATTGGATTGTTTATTTGTATATACTTTTCTTACTTGTTATAGGTTGTTGGCCTATATTAGACAATATTTTACATATGTTGTTTACATATGGAATCTGTAAGTTCCTAATTCATGTGTACTTTGTAGCTCTATTTAATGATTATTATGTAATTCTAATCATAAGTAGGAAATGTTTTCTACAAAATGTCAAATTGTGGCATTATTATCAAGATTTAATTGTACAGTTTCACAATTGAGCCCATTGATCAAACTCATTGATTTGTGTTTTGTAAGTAGTGGTTCACATGTACCCATTTCTTATGAGAATTTTTCATGAGAATAAGTCAAAAATTTAATACATAATAGATATAAATAATAGTCACATAAATTAAATAGATTCTTGTAAACTATTTTTTATAAAACATGATCAATAAATTTGACTCAAAAATTATAGAATTGAATTCTAAAAATGATGCAGGAGCATCCTGGGTTGCCTTGTTATCATGTTCATTTTTTCTCATTTTGCAGTTAGTGCTGAGTTACTATAGCACCCTTCATGTGCCGAGTTACTATAGCACTTAGTTGGTGCCGAGTTACTATAGCACTCTTCATGTGTTGAGTTACTGTAGCACTCTTCATTTTCCAAGTTTCTATAGCACTCTTCATGTGCCGAGTTACTATAGCACTCTTCATGTGCCAAGTTACTGTAGCACTCTTCATGTGCTGAGTTACTGTAGCTTTCCTTCATGTGCCGAGTTACTGTAGCATTTCTTCATGTGTTGAGTTACCCAATGGATGCGAGTGATTCTTCATGTGCTGACTTACCCAGTGGATGTCGAGTGATTCTTCATGTGCCAAGTTACCTAGTGTATGTCGAGTGTCAGTATTTGGATGTGATTTTGCGAGTTGACTTGCGGGAATTTATTTCATTTACAAAATTTTATTTAAGATCTTTTCTTGGGATGAGTCCAGACCATTGTTAGGTCAGCCTTCCTCTTATGTAATGCTCTAGAATGTTCTGTAAGTCATTTTGGAAAGTATAAATAGAGAGTTTAGGCTTAGAGCTAAGTAATTTTTTGGGAAGGAAAAGTTTTAAGAGAGCAGAACTGAAAGTGTGAATTTGTTGTTGGATCTTTGTAACTCAATGTATTAAATTGGTCGTAACCCAGAAGGCCTCACAGCTGGGCATGTATGAAGATATTTTGATGAATCAATAGAAGTATTTTCCTCTTCTCCTCCTTTGGTTGCTATCCATTTGTGTTTTATTCCATTGTGTTAACTCTTGCAGGGTGGTTTGGAGAGCTAGGTGAGCCTTTGGCCCTATCTATTCATCCCTCTTGCTTGCATCAAAAAATAATGTCATAATGTAATTTTAAATCAATTTATAATAACCTCTAAAATGCTATCAAAGTGGGCATGATTAGAGAGATTTTCAAAGAATGCAAAATTATCTAAATTAGGCTAGTGGAAATTTTCTATCTTTGTTAGTGGAGCATGGTGTCGTTGTTAATGTCCTGGAACTTCCTTACCATTTCCAGTAATATTAAATATACATATGAATCACAATCTTGCTAGAGAATATCACTACTAGAAAGATATGTATAGAAGGTTATTTTTTCTTTCCCAAAATATAATTAGTTTTAAAGCTTTAGTTCTATTTATTTGTTGTTAAAAAGAAGACCACCATCCAAAAGACATTAATATAAACAAGTGTTGCATTGATTTTCTCTAACACAATCAAGAGAACAAAATGAATTTTAAAGAGTAGAAGAATTTATTGTTCGTGTCTAAAGTCTAAAGCAAGGCCAAGTCTAACATGATAGTGTCAAATGATAATAGGTGTAATTTCATGAACTTAGTTTGTTATCATATTCATATTAAAGGAAGCCATCAATAAAGCATGGATTTTTACAAAAATATTTCCAATAAATTCATTTGAAAGAGTAATATTTTGATACCATCAGTATGATTAAAACCATTAGAACAAGAGCTTTGGTTGAGCTAGAGTCCCTACCTTTTGTCTAAAAAGGAAGGTAGATCTATTAATTATAAAAGTGTAGTGGATGTTGCTTCTTTCAAAGTTATGACATGTAGTTTGTAAGATTTTTTTGTTATGAAATATTCCAATCAATTTTTGTTGTCTTTGGTATTTCGATCTTGGTATATACCTATATAGTCCTTTCTTTTGTACAACCATAAATGACAATATAATAATTTAAGCTAAATGCCTTTCTACTAATAAAATTTTGGAATGATTAAGGTACATAGTAATTTTTTTAAAAAAAATTAAAAACTTATATGTATTATGATGGAGAAGTTCCAACACATAAAATATAACATTTTCTTTAGATTTTTAAAAAATATCTTAAATAACACTACATATATACATGAGAATGAATTAATTAAATTTTATCGATTTACGAATCTGAAAGTGATTAAAATTTCCCATAATATATTTTTATTTATTAAATATTAATAAATAAAATTACATTTTATGATTTATGTTGAATTTATGATACATAAAAGCTTTATTAATTAAAGTATAAAAATTTTCATTTTATAATATGATAAGTTAGTATATTTATATTTTGAAGAGGAAAGTAATTATTTTAAATCTATTTGAAAAGAGTTAAAAGAAAAATAACATGTCAAACTTAAATTTGGGGAAAAATATTGACCCCACACAGATTAAATCAATCAACATTAAATTTTCATTGAGTCACCTTATGTCATTGTCTACATAAAAACAACTTTTTGTTTGTTTGTGGAAGTACACAGATAAAAATACAGCAAGAGCATAGTGGGCTGAAAACATTTCCTTAAACCTTTTTGGGTCCAAAGCCTCATAGTTATACCACTTGGAGACATCACTTTGTTTCATAATAATAAAAAGTTGTTTATGATTTTTAGTGCACGGAATTTGTCAAAAGGTGTTGTGAGGTCCATGCCATGTCTTAGTATTTAATTCAACTATGTGCAGCTAGAATTTAATAAAGGGTGCAATAAAAGAAAAAAACAAAGAAATTAAATACTTCAAATTCGAAATCCATGTTGTCTTTCAATGGCTTAACCTTGATTATTATCTTAATTGGGCTATGCAAAATGCCCTTCAAAACACTATCCATTTGCAACATATAGGAAATGTAAAAGGAGTATTTTGATCTACCACAAACTTCTGTGAGATTGAGGGATTATGAAATTCCTAGCTTAAAATCTTCACAAATTATTTAGATAGTCATATTTCAATTATAGACATATGTTTCCTTAGCATTCAGTGGTACAATTCCACACTACTTACTATAATCGATTAGTTCCATGGGTGGCTATTGGGTTGGTTTCAACAGGATATCTATTGCTTAAGTTGTTGCTAGGTAAATTGGCTCATTTCCAAATGGATGTGGATCTCTAACTATGGCATTATGGCTCTGTAGCTAGTATTTATGCTTTTGCATGCAATAGGAGTAGCAACTAGCACTAACATGAATGTTGCTTCACTTCCTTTCACTCTGTATTTGGATTTGTAATTGATCTCATATAGTGCAGATGTTTGTTGGAACATTAACTCCAACAAATGTCTCTCAAGATTGAGGGTGTTTACAGTACCAAGCTAGATGGGTGTGTCTAACATGTCTTTAATCTTGGACAACTCTGACAAAAATAGATAGGGAAGCTTCTAGATTTAGACAAATCCAAAAATTTCTCATGAATTTCATTTTTTTTTTCGAGTTTAAAAAATAATTTAATCCCTAGGAAAATTGGTTCTAGGAAATAAAATATTAGAAATAAGTCCACAGAAATATATTTAAAAAATAAAGATCCTTAAAATGAAAACATTAGTTTCCTACCTATTATATAGGCAAGGACTAAAAACTTAACAATGTATTGTAATATTTCTTCATAAGCCATTCTATAAGGATATCTTTTTATTAAATTTGGTTATATTTAAAAGACATCAATTTTGTTCTTATTCATACATCCTTTCATTTGTGGCATATTGCTAATTTGAGTGCAGATGTGTAGGACAAATAAACATGTAGGGGAGAGGACCTAGTATTTGAGCACCCAACTTCATGCTCATTAAAAATCTTATGTCAAAATTTTAAATCACTCCCATTTTTTTAGAGCATCTTACTTGGTAAATCATCTTCTTATAACTATGACTCCAAGTTCACATCATCAATTATGATGCCACATCAACATGTTTCTTGAATTTTTTTCCTAAACCAACCCAAATAAAAAGTGAGACCAATAATCATGCAAAAAGAGTAGTCATAGTTGCACAAATCATGTGCATCACATCATTGGTTGATTTTTACAACTAAGGGTACATTTCATTCAATTATGAGTAGTCAACATTGTAGTAACAAATTTAAGCTCCAACCGTTGGTGCAATTTTGTCAAATAAATTGGACCTTTAGTCAATAAGTATGGATATGAAATCAATAAGTGTGGGTATCAAATTAGAAACTCCTATCACAACCATTGGAGCACGTTCAAGTGGTAATTTCCATTATATTTAGATAAAATAATGGTAGAAAGCTCTTAAAAGTACTCTCTTAGATTTTCAACTATTATGTGGGAATAATTATTATACATAGCAATCCATCAGAGAATTTTGACATGTAATTGACGGAATTGCATCACAGCACAAGATTGAAGCTAATAAGAAAAAAATAATTGACCAAGCTAATAGAAGAGTAAATTGGTCATCATGTTCCATGTGTCTAGTGAAGCTTCATTTCATTTGTGACTTTTCCACAATAAATGATACATGTCCAACAAGCTCATAACAATGTATGAGGTGAAGAATCAAAATGACATATTCAATTTGCAAAGCTAGTTATACAACTTGAAAATGGAGTATAAGAAACAATCCAGATCCTTTATCATAAGAATTGTTGATTGAAGATCTTCTCTAGAAACATTAGGAGAAATAATTGATGATTCTTGATGCAAGAGCATAAAAATTCTATATATGAGGAGCTGACATTTCTAAAAAGTGGTTATAATAACCAATCAAAGAAACAATTCAAGATTTATGGCCTTCCAAAGTTGGGCTACCCGAAATTTCTAAGATAATTGTCAAAGATCTATTTGGCCAATTCTATATGTATTGTTAGGGTCTGTTGGCCCTAGGTATTAAGTTTTAATCTAGAACCTTCTTGGGTGGCATAAAATTTCCTATTTAAGAAAAGCCTGTACATTATCTAGAACAACTCTAGGTGGTAGTTCATAGCTTAGTCTTGCAAATTACTATAATAAGGGTACCCATATGGATTAGAATATTGTACTTAAGAATTTTATAATTCTGTATTTGTGGAGAAAATAAGAATTCCAATTTTTTTTCTCGCAATTGTTGTTGTTTCTATTATGTGTTTATGGTATTAACGGGAGCACCCTTCATCAATTCTCCTAGTGCCTATAATTCTATGAGCACTATCATCCACATATAAGGTATTTGTAACAATAATGAATGTGATGCATGAGACTAGTATTGTTTGAGTTACAACTTTGACCAAGTTTGAGTTCTAGTGTTGGCTAAGTTATAGTATTGGATGAGTCTAACTTCCAATATTGGATGAGTTCATGTCTATTATGGGCCCCAACCTTTTCCCAATGTTTTTTTGTCTAATTTTGTTTGATGGTCATTCTGCCTAATGTTCGGTCGTGTCTAAGTCCTTCTTTGCATGAGTTTCTTAGTGTATTGGTTCTTTTGTGAGCCTACTTGTTCATTTATTTTAAGTTGTGTATTTAATATAAGGATTGTGCATTGGGATGTGTGTAGACCATTATGTGGTCAACCTTCTCTAGGTCATGATCTAAAATCTTTTGTAAGTCATTTTGGAAAGTATAAGTAGAGAGTCTAGGTAGGTTTACAAGACATGAGGTCAGGAAGAATATTCATAACTTAAAGGCCTCACAATTGGGCATGTTTGTGGATAATTTGATGCATTAATGAGATATTGTTGTTGTTTTCTCTCCAAAATGTTCTTATCTATGATTTTCTTCCATTGTGTTTACTTTCCAAGGTGGTTTCATAGTCAAGTGTGCTTCTAGCCCTAATTATCTTACCTATATTATGTCAAATAGTATCAGAGCTTAATTCACCCTTGTGGATATTAGATCATGTAGCACCCAAGTTAATCATGGTTATAGGGTAGAAAACTTGATTCTAACCTATACTTGCAGAGGGTTATGATCTTATAGGACAATGCTATTGTCCTATAAGACAAGGTAGATTAGGATCCTATTCAAAATGATTCAAGGTAGATTAAATCTTGACAATGCTATTATGTACATGTTGAGACAAGTTGTAGCTAGATTAGATGTTGTGGAGACAACCCAAAGGAGAGGAGTACATCTTGATGATGTTAGTGATGATAAAGGAGCACCTAGAGCACCAAACCCTAATCTTGAACTTGAGGTGGAATCTAATGAGGAAAGATTATTGCAAGTCCTATATATGGGACATTCAAAGCATGTTTTTAAAGTGACAAGTTATGATAGAATATTGGACACCAATGCTTTGTTGGATTGGATCTCTAATCTATAGAAAATTCTTTGAATTCAAAGACACTTCTAATAATAGGAAGGTGAAGATAGTTGTTACCAAGTTGAAAGGTCATACCTCACTTTGGTGGGAGCATTTTAAAATTGATAGACAAAGGAAGGGAAAAGACAATATATGAACCTAGCTAAAGATGGTGAATAAAATAAAGAAGAAGTCCCTCCCTATTAACTATCAAGTGAACCTATTGAGGAAGATGCAAATTTTGAGACAAAAGGAAATGACTGTGAAGTAGTACATTGAGGAATTATATAGATTAGACATCATATCTTGACATGTTGATGATGAGGTTGAGAAAGTTACAAGGTACCTAAATGGTTTGAGATATGGAATTAAAGATGAAATAAATTTTGTAAAATTAGATATTGTGGAAGAAGCATACTAATATGCATTAAAAGCTAAGGAGATCTTAACAAACAATCATGAGAATAGAAAAAGAGGTAGAGCTAGCAAATTTCATGGAGGCAGAGGTAGATCTTATAGAGAAAGTGGCAGATCTGATAATTTTGCACAAGATAAAGGGAAGACTAAGTGGAAGAATGAAGAAAAGGGCAAGGTCAAGGGGAAAAGTGGTATTTATTATCAAGGAAGAGGTATCTCTTACCAAGTTAGTTAAGGAAGAGGAAGATTTAGTGGTAACTACTTTAAATGTGGTGAAGAAGGATATTAAGCCTTTGAATGTTAAAAATTCTAGAATGAATAATGAAGGTAATAATGGCAAAAATATTATGGTTCAAGGAGATCTTGAAGGTTCATTAAGTGGACCTCGGACTAGAGAAAACTTAATGGTAAGGAGAAATTTGTGTAGTGAAAGAGTTGATGAGGAATATGTCCTAAGGAGAAGTATTTTCAAGATGAGATGTAAGATGGTTGGGAAATATTGTAAAGTGATCATTGATAGTAAAAGTTCAACAAACTTGTCGTCTAAGGAGCTTTTTATTAAGTTATAGTTGCAAAGGTTGAGACACCCTAAACCATATCATTTTTCATATATCAAAGATGAGCATAAGTTATTGGTAAGTGAGCAATGTGTTGTAAAGTTAAACATAGGAAACTACTTCGATGGAGTTCTATGTGATATTATGCATATAGATTGCTATCAAATTCTATTGGGTAGACCTTGGTAGAATGATAGACATGTTTTACATGATCGTAGATTAAATTAGTATACTCTCAAGGTGAATGGAAGAAAGAAAAAATTGTTGCCTTTGATTTAAGTTCCAAATGAGGTAAATTGTACTACTGTTAGAGTTTGTATGATTAATGGGAAATAAATTCTAAAAGATATGAAGAAGAACAAAGTTTTCTTTTTTGTAATTCCTAGAGGACCGAGTTGTGATAGTAATGGAGAAGTGACAAAAGATAGTATTGGTCAAGTGATAGAAGAAAGTATTGGTAGAGTGACAAAAAAAAAATAGTGTAAGTCTAGTGTGAATATAAATTGATAAATTGCTTAATGCATACAAGGAGATTGTCATAGAGGAATACTTTATGATTTACCTTAGTAAGAAGTAGAAGTTGTTGTATGGATCTGATTCTTGAAGCTAGTTTTCCAAATGAAGAACCATATAGATATATAACTACCAAGTATGAAGAACTTAATAGGAAAGTGTAGGAGTTATTGTAGAAAGGTTTGATAGACAAATCTTAAGTCCATGTGTTTTACCTACTATATATTGGTACCTAAGAAGAATAATGAATGGAGAATGTGTATTGATTCTAGATTTACTAACAAGATAATAATGAAATATAAGTTTCCTATGCCAAGGACAGATGTCATAATGGATTGTTTGAGTGGAGAAAAATACTTTGCCAAGATTTATTTGAAGATTGACTATCAACGTATTAGAATTAGAGAGGGTGATGAGTGGGAGACTACTTTTCATACAAAAGATGGTTCGTATGAATGGTTGGTTATGCCTTGTGTTTTGACTAATGTACTAAGTAATTTCATGAGGTTGGTGAATGAATTTATAAAGAGATTCTTGGGTAATATTGTAATTATTTATTTGGAGGACATTCTAATATTTAGTAAGACTAAGGAAGAAAATCTTGAGAATATTAGACAAGTCTTACAAAGACTAAAGGAGGAAAAGTTGTTGATTAATTTGAAGAAGTATGCATTCATGCAAAAGGATATTATGTATTTGGGATTTTTTATTTTAGTTGATGGTTTAAAGAAGGATCCTAAGAAGGTTAAAGTAATTCTTGAATGGCCTACACCTAAGAATGTGGGAGAGTTAAGATCATTTCATGGTTCAACTAGTTTCTATAGAAAGTGCGTAAGGAATTTCAGTTATATTTGTAATGCCATGAATGAGACAATGAGGGGAGATTAAAAGGATTCCAAGTGGATGATGATAATAATTTTGAGACTTTGAAACAAAAGTTTGTGGAGATACCTATATTAGCTTTACCTAATTTCAATAAGGTATTTCAAGTTGAATGTGAGCAAGTGGTAGTGTAATAGGAGCTATGTTGAGTCAAGAAGGAAAACCCATTTCTTTTATTTAGTGAGAAGTTGAAATATGAGATAGGAAGAAATATTATGTGTATGATCAAGAGTTTTGTGCTATTTTTCAAGCCTCGAAGAAGTGGAGACATTATTTACTTCCTAAACAATTTGTGTTGTATTATGATCATAGGGCTTTATAGTACTTTGGAATTCAACATAAGTTGAATCAAGGACATATTCAAAGTGGGTTAAGTACTTGTAGAGTATCACATTTGTGATAATACATAAAATTGGAATGACTAACTGAGATGTGGATGCATTGAGCATAAGACATTCTTTTTTGAGCAAGATGAATGTTAAATTTCTTTGCTTTGATGAGATAAAGGAATTATATGATACTAACCTTGATTTTTTTGAAGCATATAGAAAGTGCAAAGCACCAAATCTATAATCAAATCAATCAAGTAAGTATTAAGAGTATTTTATTAAAGAGGTTATGTTGTTCAAAGGGGCTTACTTGTATATATCAAGAACTTCTATGAGAGTTAATTTGATTAAGGAAAATCATTTTCGTAGATTGGCTGGACACTTCAATTGATAAGACATTGAGTTTTCTTAAGAAAAAGTATTATTGACAATAGATGTATAAGGAAGTTCAAAATTTGGTAAAGAGATGTGGAATTTTTCAAGTTCCAAAAGGAGTAAGTTAGATTAATGGATTGTATGCACCTATTTCTATTCATGAGAAACATTGGAGTGACATTAATATGCATTTTATTCTCAGATTACCTAAGACAACAAGAGGGTATGGTACCATATATTTTTGTTGTAGATAGATTTTCTAAGATGGCACACTTCATACAATGTAAGAAGATATCTGATGCAATGCATGTTGTTGATATCTTCTTCAAAGAGGTTCTCAGATTGTATGGATTTTTTACGAGTATTATCTCTTACCAAAATAGTAAGTTTGTTGCTTATTTTTGGAAAACTTTGTGGAAGAAAATGGATAATAAGTTGAAGTTTAGTTCTACATTCCATCCATAGACTAATGAAAAAAAAAATTGTGAATAGTAGCTTGGGTAATTTATTAAGATTCTTAGTTGGGAATAAACTGAGTAACTAGGATATGGTATTGACACAAGATAAGTTACATCTAATAGTTTTGTAAATAGGTGTACTAGGAAAACACCTTTTCAGATTATTACTAGAATGCAGCCTAGATGTATATCATATTTGAGTGATATTAGTGTAGAAGAGAAGATGAGTGTTGAAGGAGAAGTATTTTCTAATGCCATGAACTCTTTAAATGAGGAAGTGAAATCAAGGTTGGAACAAAGTAATTAGAAGTATAAGGTGAATGCAAAAAAGTCTAGAAGACACCATTTTTTTAAAGTTGGAGATGTGGTTATGGTTCATTTCAAAAGAGGTAGATTTCTTGTTGGTACATACAATAAGCTGAAAATGAAGAAGTTTGGTCCTTGTAGAATCTTCAAGAAGTTTGATAGTGGTAATGCATAAGACGTTGAGTTACCTAATGACATGGATATATTTCATATATTCAATGTAGTTGATTTATATGAGTATTACGAGGAAGATGATGAAGGTGTTATACCAAGTGATTATCCTAAGAAGTAGATTGAAGAGGTTGAACAAATATTAGTAAAGAGGAAGAACAGACTAGTTGAAAATTCTACATGGATTTCTCAATCTAATTTTTATTGAACTTGGATTGCAATAGCTTCATGAATTAGGAGAAACATTTCTTTCAACCCTAGTTGTTTGATGCAAGAACATCCTAGGTTGCTTTTGTATCCTTCTTGTCTTTGTTGTATTGGCCAAGTTACATCATTGACTGAGTTTGAGTTTCAGTGTTGGTTGAGTTCCAGTGTTGGTCAAGTTCAAGTTTGATTGTTGGTTGAGTTCTTGTGTGTGCTAAGCACTAGTAGTCATTGAGTGTTATTATGGTTGAGCTTGTTTGGTGGTTATTCTGTGTGATGCTTGATCATCTCTAAGTCCTTATTTGGCTAAGTTTCTTTGTGTCTTGATTCTTTTGTGAGAGTTCTTATTTATTTATTTCAAGTTGTATATTTAATATAAGGAACTTGTATTAAGATGTGCGTAGACCATTATATGGTCAACCTTGTCTGTGTGGTGATATAGAATCTTCTGTAATCCATTTTAGCAAGTATAAGTAGAGATTCTAGGTAAGTTTAAGAGGTATGAGATCAACAAGAAGGATTGTAGAAGTTAGCAAAATAGAGTTTGGATATTTTATCATAGACATATTATGTTGGATTCATTTTTACATATATCTAATCATTGTATTGCTCATAACCTAGAAGGCCTCACAGTCATGCATGTTTATGGATAATTTGATGAATTAATGAGATATTGTTGCTTTTCTCTCTCCTTGGTGTCATTCTCTATGATTTTATTCAATTATGTTCAGTAAGTAAGGTGTTTTCATAGTTAGGTGTGCCTCCAACCCTAATTATCCTACCCACCTTGTTAGAATGCCACAAAGTAGACTCCTAGTTTTGAGAAGCTGGTAAAATCTCCTCATGAAAGGAAGAGTCTAGAAGATAAGAGCATGGTGAGGAAGATCATGTAATTACAACATGTCATAGAGGTAAGTGTAATAGCCCAAAAATGGTCATCTACACTATTACCCCCCTTCTTATCATTTTTGCTAAAATTATTGAATCACTTATCTTGATCAAATCTTTAAAAAATAATTTATTTAATTTTATAATATAGTTAGACCATTATATCCTAAGTTCTTATTTAATTAAAAGGAACATGACCCCTTTAATTAAATAAGAGATACCATTCATATATTATCCTAAGTTTCACATATAAAATTATTTTCCCATTTTAATAACAAAATAAAAAGTCTTTTATCTCACATAGAGATACAAAGTCAACTCTTTGTGATTGGTGGAAATGATTGTGCACATGGGTCATGAAAAATTAAACTCCCCACCCTTGATTAAATATTCTTGTCTCATGATCTCTCCCATTCAAAATTTTTTGAAAGGGAGAGATCTCTCCTCATCTTGGATCCACTCTTTTTGCACTATTGTTATGTTGTAGGTTTTTCTAGGCACTCTTGCAACTTTTGAAGATCTTGTGGCCTCATATTCACATATTTACATATCATAGTAGCTTAACATGATGTTGAGTTAGTATAGTTTCCTTTTATGCATTAGAATAGCACATCTAATTTAATTAAAAGGCTTGTAACTCTCTCATTTTGTTGCTAGTTAGTATACATTTCTTGCATTTCATATAGCTTAGTTACATTTTGCAAAGCATCTCATATTGGTTCTTAGATACTAGAATCCTTTCTCTTGTCTTAGAATATTCCATGTCATGGTGTAGTTACAAGGGGCTATATTCTTATGCTCATTTGAGATCCATGTTATTCATGCTTGCACTCTTTGCACAGGTCGGCATTTGAGGCTCTCAATCAATGAGATCCCTCAAATAGGACTTAAAGTAGTGCACATTCTAAGTGTACATTTTTGGCACCCATTGTGGATAAGAACAACCTTGTTTTTCCTTTTTCCTACATTTTTTCCTTGTTATTTGTATTTTTTATTTTGTCAACAAAACTATCATGTGATACTTTTTTAGTATGATGTGATACTTTCTCTTATTGTTGTGCGATACTTTTTCAGTATCATATGACATTTCCTAAACCTGATATGTGATACTTTACCAGTTAAAGTATCACACACATTCATAATTTATTGCACTCAAGTTTTGCATTATATCATCTACATTAACATAGAGTATTGCATAAACAAAAAGTATTGCCTAGCTATACAGTCAAGTGGTGTAGAATATTTTTGTAGCAGAAAGTATTACCCAGTTCAAAACAGATGTTGTTTAGGTTTTATGTTGAAATTTTAAGTCCTCAAAGCAATATATTTTTGGATTTTTGGTTTATTTACTTTTTTACCAATGAGTTTTTTTAGGTTTACCACCTTTGGCTAACCCTTTTGATATCCAACACATATGTTTGGTAGAGTTTTCCTAAATTGTTTTCTTAATTTCTCATTAAAAGAATGTGTGTTAAAGACTCTATTTGCTAAAAAGGGCTACTAATCTTTTTGCAAGGCCACCCAAGAAAAGAAAAGAAAACTAACCAAGTGTTTCTTATGTTATTTTTAATTTATATATGTGGCATCTACTAGTTATTTCCTTTCCTAGGCACATAAAACTTGTGAGTAGGTCTCATTGTTTGTAGGAGAGTATGCTCTTCACCTTTGTGGTGTACCAAAAATATTAACCATTTATTGAGTCTTGAAAGTGAGTGGTATATTCCACTTTTTAGTGGTCTTAATTTATCTTCTTGGCATGTTTAGGGAAGCACTAAGAATAGGAGAGTATGTTCTTCACCCTTTGGGTGAATCAAAAATCTTGACCTCTTTGGTGTGGATCCATTTTTTCTATCTCCTAGTGAGATATGTCTCTTAGAGGGCATGTTAGAGTGTATTCTATTAGTAAAGTATCACACACTTACTATAAAAACTATCATATAATAAAATATGTTGATACATTATCATCTACTTTGTTGTGAACTATCTATTGGAAATATACGTGATAGGCTAAGTTACTAAGAGGGGAGGGGTGAATCAATAACTTATAAAACTTAAACCTTAATTAGAAATTAATCATTCTCATATATTTTGATCTAATTGCATGCATGAAAAATTGAAAGCATCAAAACATTAATAACACTTTTGACACACAATATGGTGACCCAAAAACCTTCCAAATAGTAAGTAAAAGTGGGGTGGGGATGATACCCATAAGCTTTAGTACTACAAAATAAAGTTGGTTTGTTAAGGCTTACAATGATCACTTCTAATGATCTACCTTGTTAGGTGTAATAAGGACTACTAGGTCCACCTAGCAAAAGGATTTACAAACATACAATAAAGTATGCACTCAGTAAAGAGATTTACAAAAGACTGTTAAGTCTACCTTGTGAAAGGATTTAACTGATCCACATGTTATGATGAAACAATGGTTGATCTCTGATCAACAACTTGGTTTGCTAAGTGAGATTCCTTTGAGTGTAAGGATCACCTTGCTATGATAGATAAATCTTTATTGCTCCTTATACTATTATAGCTTTCTTACTTCACACTTTTGTTCTTCTTTTCTTGTTGCATTACTTCCATAATATATATTGTATGTGATACAATACATTACATATATACTAATCCAAATTAAAATTCAACAAAGTTAGCTACAATACAAGTTTGCACAAAATACACAAAGTCGGCTCAATTATAGGAACTCAGGTTCTGAAGACTAGCTAGGTGAGATTATGATACTCAACATCTACTCTCAATGCTTGGCATCATCATGCATTTAGTAGAAATAGAAGCTTGATCGATACTAATCACTTCCAAGTAGTCTAAACTTAGTCTGTACTGGTGACTTAGTGAATACTATGAAACTTGGCATATAAACTAAATCGCTTGATTCACATTGCATAGCTCAATCAATGCTATCACAATGAGCTTGATATAAATTGAATCACTTGTTTAACACTAAGTGGCTCGGTCAACACTAGATTCACATCATTGTAACTCCAAACTTGTTAAGAACTACACAACTTAGTTTACACTGAGACTTGACATACACTGAGATGCTCAGTTTATACTCCTAATCACCAACTTGAAAGAAACCACTCGATGTAAACTAAATAATGTTCCTTGAACTCGGTAGCAACTGTAGAACTCGGTAAAGCCTAAAATGTTTGGTTAACATTGTTAATTGTACAATAAGCTCAGTAGGTACTATTTGTCTAAATAAGTATGTGTCACTAATAAAAAACTTGACTATAATGTCAACAATCTCCCCCTTTGGCATTAGTGACAAAAACACTTATTAGTCAAAACTAAATACTCAATAAGTTCAAAACATTTTTTTCACCTTGTGTCTCCAACTCAAGAGAGTACTCTTTTTTTGTGATTTTTCAAAATTGCTTTTGTAAGAGATGTTTCTCTAAGTATCTATACATATATGATATGATAATGCTCCCAAATACATATTTATACAATATAATTTACATCTTCTCACATTTGATATATACATTTTCTATGTATACTTGATGCAGGGGCATCTAGAGGTATAAGGGCAATCTTGTGTCACCCAAAAAAATGTACTTAGACTTAGTTTCTATTTCATGTCTTTACATTTTTGGATACCCATTTGGCTCAAATAAAGGTTCCAACTCTCATAGTTCAACTATCAGTGCATTTGAAAATCCCAAAAAAAATAGGAGCATGTATTTGGGCCATCATTTCAGTAAACTAGAACATGTGAATTGGCCAGATGAATGTAATCATTATTTAGAGCATTCCAGAAAAAGAATCAGGTCAATAGGCCCCACGGTTTGAAAGTTATTGCAATTTTTTGAGTTTTGGAGACCTCTTAAGAATGCTTCAAAGTCAGGTTTGGGGCATTAAATGACCTCAAAAATGGTCAAAAAATGGGGGACAAGAAAAGATGGTCCATAGGGCTATAGAACACTTTGAGAGCTTTTCGAAAATGTAAATGGTTCATCAATCGGAGCTACGGTTCAAAAGTTATGCCTCCCGAAAGTTTGATTACCATTTTTGGATTCTTCTAGATTTGCACCAACTTCTAATGCAGCTTTTGGAACCTTCTATTTTGTCGGTGGATGCCTACTAGCACTTTCTAGAATGTACTCCTAGTCCTTAACCCTCTGGGGTCTATTTAAGGAGATTTTTGGCATTGTAAAAGGCAGTTCGGAGTGGAGTTTGAGAGGAGGTGCTAAAAGGAGAAATATTCTCCAGATTTATGCTATTGTAAGCCCTTAGGGCATGTTCTGAAGTTTATTTTCTCTGTACTATTTGTAGTAACTTATTTTTTGAGTTAATATAATTTCCCTTTTCTGTTGTGTCCATTCTATTCTTGGGTTGTGTCCCCATCAAGTGGTATCAAAGTAGGTTTTCCTGAGTGTGTAGACAAAGCGCCGACTGTGAGGCAGTTTGCACCAGGACTATGTGGTTGTGGGTTCGAGTTAGGAGATTCCTCCATGAAGAGAGCATGGCGAAAGGGCTAGAGCTATTGATCCTAAGGAGGTTAGAGCCCTCCAGAGGCAGGTACAATCATTGCAAGAGGAGCTTTGTAGAGGAGCAAATGTTGCCGTATTTGACAATAGTGAGGATGACAATGAAGAGGAAGTAATGGGACCAGAAGAGGAAGTTGATGGGGAAGTTCTGAATCCTGTAGAGGAAAGGCTTTTTAGGGCCATTACTAAGTTTGGGAAAAGACCTACAATTGAAGTGGGTATATTTTTAGGAAATTTGAAACCAGATGAGTTGATCGATTGGATCAATGAACTGGAAGAATACTTTGAGTATGAGGATATAAGGGACCCAGATAGGGTTAAGTTTGCAAAGGCCAAACTGAAAGGCCATGCCAAAATCTGGTGGCAAGAGGTTCAACTGGAAAGACTTAGAAGAGGAAAGGAGAAGATCACAAGATGGGATCGCATGGTGGACAAATTGAAGAAGCAGTTCATTCCTGTGGACTACGAGCTTGATCTATTTAAGAAGATGCATGGGTTAAAGCAAGCAAGAAGATCAATCCAAGAATATATAGAGGAGTTTCACCGACTCTTGATTAGAGCAGGGCATGCAAAATCAAATAAGGAGAAGGTTGCTTGTTATATCAGTGGGTTGCGACCTAGCATCCAGGAGGAATTAAGTCTGGTAAGAATGATCAGTGTTGAAGAAGCATACCAGTTTGCCCTACGATTTGAAAAGAAGCCGAGTAAAAGGTTTGAAGGAAGACAAAGAGGGCACGGTCAAGGAGGAAGGGGAAGCGGTAGATCATCTGGAGGCCGCAATGAAACCTAAAAGAAAAATGAAAATGTGGGTACTAGCAGAAACCAAAGGAATGAGGGTTTCAACCGCTCCCATGATCAAGACTTTAGAAATCAAACAGGAAGAGGTAGAGGACGTGGACAAGGAAGAGGAGGCTTCCATGGTACCTATTTCCATTACAATGAAGAAGGTCATCATGCCTTTGAATGCCATCAATGACAAGGAAGGATAGATAGGAGAGCTGAGGGCCAAGCTAGGGTTGCTCATGTGGATGAGGATGCACAATCATCACATTCAGAGGATGCAGAAAGAGGAGAGACCTTGGTAAATGAAAGAGTTCTACTAAGTGGTGAGAATGAACTAGGACAACAAAGGAGTTTGTTTTGTACTAGATGCAAGTGTGAGGATAAATGTTGTGACGTGATCATTGATGGTGGTAGCACTGATAACCTAGTATCAGAAGAGATGGTCTCTAAGCTAAAGCTCAAGAGGGAGAAACATCCCCAACCCTATTAGATTTTTTGGGTAAAAGATGATCATAAGGTCCTGGTAAGTGAACAATGTTTAGTAAAATTCAAAATTGGGAGTTACCATGATGAAGTTCTCTGTGATGTTATTTTGATGGATGTTTGCCATCTATTGTTGGGTAGACCATGGCAGTTTGATAGACATGCAATATGTGATGGACATGCAAACACATACTCTCTGACAAAGGATGGAGTTCGCCACAAATTGAAGCCCATGAAAAAGGAAGGTGAAAAGGTATGTAGCAGTGCTAGGATTTATCTTGTTGATGGAAGGAAGTTTTTAGATGGCATGAAACATCAGCCTATGTGCTATGCTTTGATTCCTAGGAAAGATAAAGAAGGTAGTAGTGAAATACCATTTGAAGTTTCAGATTTACTAGGGTAATTTGGAGATATTATCTCTGATAATATTCCAGATGGATTGCCACCAGTAAGGCAAATTAGTCATCAGATAGATCTGATTCTAGGAGCTAGTTTTCCTAACAAGGCTGCTCACAGGATGACTCCTACTGAAACAGAGGAGCTAAATAGATAGGTTCAGGAGTTGTTGAGGAAGGGCTTGATTCGAGATAGCCTGAGTCCATGTGCAGTACCTACAGTACTTGCACCAAAGAAGGATGGAGAGTGGAGGATGTGTACAGATTCTCAAGCTATAAATAGGATAACCATCAAGTACCAGTTTCCTTTACCAAGGATGGATGATCTTATGGACTACTTGAGTGGAGCTCAATACTTCACAAAGATAGATCTAAAGAGTGGCTATCATCAGATATGGATTCGAGAAGGAGATGAGTGGAAAACAACCTTCAAGACTAAGGAGGGTCTTTATGAGTGGTTAGTCATGCCCTTTGGATTGACGAATGCCCCAAGCACCTTCATGCGGCTCATGAATGAGGTACTTAAGAAGTTCTTGGGAAAAATTTTTATTGTCTATTTGGATGATATTTTAATTTTTAGCAAGACTTTGGAAGAACATTTATTGCATATTCATAGTGTCCTTGAAAGGCTAAGGGAAGAGAAACTGTTAATTAATCTAAAGAAGTGTGTCTTTGCAAAAAGGGAGTTAGTCTATTTGGGATTTTTTATATCACCTGAAGGTCTCAAAATGGATCCAAAGAAGGTAAAAGCCATCTTGGAATGACCTACTCCAAGGTCTACTACTGAGGTAAGATCATTTCATGGTCTGGTTAGTTTTTACAGGAAGTTTATTAAGAATTTCAGTGGCATATGTGCACCCCTAACTAATACAATAAGAGGGGATAGAAAAGAGTTCAAATGGACTGCAGGAGCTACGAGAAGTTTTGAATTGCTGAAGAAGAAGGTGACAGAACAACCTATGTTGGCACTTCCAAATTTTAGAAAAGTATTCCAGGTGGATTATGATGCTAGTAGTAGCAGTATTGGGGCTGTATTAAGCCAAGAAGGTAAGCCTATTGCATATTTTAGTGAAAAATTGAATGATGCAAAGAAGAAGTATTCTATTTATGATCAAGAGTTCTATGCAATAGTTCAGGCCTTAAAGAAATGGAGGCATTATTTATTGTCAAAGGAATTTGTTTTGTATACTGATCATCAGGCATTACAGTACCTAAATAGCCAAGGTAAATTGAATCAGAGGCATATGAAGTGGGTAGAATTCTTGCAGAGTTATACATTTGTGTTGAAGCATAGAAGTGGAAAATCTAACAGTGTTGCAGATGCACTAAGTAGGAGACAGTTGTTGCTTACAACAATGCAGGTTGAAGTAGTTGGGTTTGATGAACTCAAGAATTTGTACCCCGAGGATCCTCATTTTGCTAAAGCATGGAAAGCTTGTAAAAAAACTGTTGCTATAGATAAAACCAAGTGGTTAGACTATTTGATTTAGGATGGCATGTTGTTCAAAGGTAGTCAATTGTGCATTCCAAGGAGTTCCATGAGGGAAAATCTGATTAAGGAGAAACACAGTGGAGGGATGGCAGGACATTTTGGTTGGGATAAGACCATTACCATTCTTAGAGAAAATTATTTTTGGCCTCAAATTACACAAGATGTGAAGAAGTTTGTACAGAGTTGCCAGGTTTGTCAACTTGCCAAGGGGTTTAGTCAAAATATTGGCCTATATCAGCCATTGCCTATTCCATCAAGGCCATGGGAGGACATAAGTATGGATTTTGTTCTTGGATTGCCAAGGACACAAAGGGGTAATGACTAAGTATTCATGGTGGTTGATAGGTTCTCCAAAATGGCACATTTCATTCCATGCCACAAAACTCATGATGTTGTCCATATTGCAGACTTGTTTTTCAAAGAGGTGGTAAGACTACATGGTCTTCCAAGGAGTATAGTTTCTGATAGAGATACTAAATTTGTGGGATATTTCTGGAGGACATTGTGGAAGAAGTTGAGAACAGACTTGAAATTCAATTCCACGCATCACCCACAGACTGATGGCCAAACAGAAGTGGTAAATAGAAGTCTGGGCAATTTGCTGAGATGTTTAGTTGGAGATAAGCCCAAGGGATGGGATTTGATTCTACCATAGGAAGAGTTTTCTTATAATAACTCTATAAATAGGAGTATTGGAAAATCACCATTTCAAATTGTATATGGGAATAGCCCAAGGACTACACCAGAATTGAGGAAGATAGAACAAGGGGAGAGGACAAGTGCTGAAGCTGAGGAATTGTCTGAACACATCAAGTATCTACATGAGGAGGTTCAAGCACACATTATCAAGATCAATCAAGAGTATAAAGCTAGGGCTGATCAAAGGAGAAGACATAAGGAATTCCAAGTAGGGGATCTAGTCATGGTGCACTTACGAAAAGAAAGATTTCCAGTTGGTACTTACAACAAGCTGAAAATGAAGAAATTTGGCCCCTGCAAAGTTTTGAAGAAACATGACTCAGGAAATGCATATGAGGTGGAGCTTCCAGATGGTATTCACATTTCTCCCATTTTCAACATTGTGATTTAACAGAGTATCATGATGATGGTGCAGATGAGGAGCTGGTTTTAGAGCCATGTCCAATTCCTGCTTCTAAGAAGGAGGAGATAGAAGACATTCTAGATCATCGTGTGGGTAAGAGTACCAAAAATAGGCAGTATGAAGAGTATTTGGTCAAATGGAAAGGACGACCGATCGAGGACTGAACTTGGATTTTAGCAGCTGAGGTTTCCCATTTGGGATTTCCTCTACCATCCATAAAGTGACAGGGTCACTTTTCAATCTACCCTGGGTGTCTGATGTAGGAGCATCCAGAGGTATAAGGGCAATCCTGTGTCACCCAAAAAAATGTACTTAGACTTAGTTTCGGTTTCATGTCTTTACATTTTTGGATACCCATTTGGCTCAAATAAAGGTTTCAACTGTCATAGTTCAACTATCAGTGCGTTTAAAAATCCCAAAAAAATAGGAGCATGTATTTGGGCCATCATTTTGGTAAACTAGAAGGTGTGAATTGGCCAGATGAATGTAATCATGATTTAGAGCATTCTAGAAAAAGAATTAGGTCAATAGGCCCCACGGTTTGAAAGTTATTGCAATTTTTTGGGTTTTGGAGACCTCCTAAGAATGCTTCAAAGTTAGGTTTGGGGCATTAAATGACCTCAAAAAGGGTCAAAAAATGGGGGACGAGCAAAGCTGGTCCATAGGGCTATAGAGCGCTTTGAGAGCTTTTCAAAAATGTAAACGGTTTGTCAATCGGAGCTACGGTTCAAAAGTTATGCCTCCCGAAAGTTTGGTTACCATTTTTGGATTCTTCTAGATTTGCACCAACTTCTAACGCAGCTTCCGGAACCATCTATTTTGTTGGTGGATGCCTACTAGCACTTTCTAGAGTGTACTCCTAGTCCTTAACCCTCTAGGGTCTATTTAAGGAGATTTCTGGCATTGTAAAAGGCAGTTCAGAGTGGAGTTTGAGAGGAGGTGCTAAAAGGAGAATTATTCTCCAGATTTATGCTATTGTAAGCCCTTAGGGCATGTTCTAAAGTTTATTTTCTCTGTACTATTTGTACTAGCTTATTTTCTTAGTTAATATAATTTCCCTTTTCTGTTGTGTCCATTCTGTTCTTGGGTTGTGTCCCCATCAATACTACATCTTATATTATATCTTCTCCCCTTTACAATATACATCTTCTCCCCCTTTTTGATATTAATTCCAAAGAAGTGTGTTATATACTATACAATAATACCAAAATGTGACAAGAAATTTGAATCTACCTTGAGAATCAATGCCATTTTCTTGTCCAAATTTTCTTGCAACACCTTGCATGTGTACAATGCAACTTGAACTTCTGCTAAAAGTTCTAGCATGTGATCTACAATTGAGATATTGTTCTCACGGATGAGTATTTTAGCATATGCAATATGTTTCTACAATGCATCCATTTTTGGGAGAATCATGTCCTATATGCTTACTAGTGTAGCTCTTATTCTAGCTTCTTCTCTTAGCAATTATGCCTGCCTATCAGTTTAAAATTTAATCTTTGTGTAATGGGCAGAGCTATAACTCAGGTCAAGTTGCAACTACTATGCACTTTCCTTTGGATCTTCATTAATATTTGAAAGTTTATCTTTGATTTCCTTGGTGAAAATTGAACTATCACAGAGTTTACCAAATAATGAAGTCACATTGTTGCAAGAGTTCTCCAGTGAGCTTAAAATAGTAGATAGATCTACTTGATGAATTGTAGTCTTTTGTGAAATTAGCTCCAAAAATTTATTCTCAAATTTCTTCTCTACTCTCTGCAACAATTTCTCCTATCCATTTAAATCTTCTTTGAATTTTTGGACTACCTCTATTAACTAAATCAAAATTTATTGAGAAGTGTCAACCTCTATGTTGAGTGCCTTTACAAGGATGTTCTTAGCATCTTCAAGCACTTGAAATTATTTCTTTCTTTCTTCTCTAAGCCTCTACTTCTTAGCTTTCTTCTGAAGTAGCTCTCCAAATATATGCATTTGATCAAGATTAAAATTGGATATATCCCAATTTGGAATAACAATCTCCTCATCAAGATCAATTTCCTCTTCTTTCCTCTTGCCTTTACTCAAAAAATTTGTACTTGGTTGAGGCTTGGTCTTAATTGTCCTTGTACTTATTATTTGCATGCTAGGAATGGAAACAATGGTAGAAATAGTAGGACTATTTGAAAAAGTACATACTATGCTTATTGAAGAAATACCTTATGTAACCAAAACTAATGGAGGAGGAAGAGTTGATTGCTAGTTAGATGAAGTGCTTGTCACTTCTATTTATGAAGTACTAAGCTGAACAAGTGTAAAAATTGATTGAGTGCTTGTACTTACAATGTTTAACATAATCAATCCTATAGTAGCTTTCTCTTGGCTTGATGTTTTCAATGCTTCACTCAAAGAATGAGGAAGTGAGGCTATGACTGCTGTTAAATTTTTCTCAAGGTTAGTCTCCTCTATGTTCTAAACTTTAGGTAAATCTTCCTCAGTAGATTCCTATTACTGTTCCTATTCCTCATCATCTATATTATCATTATTTGTTTCCTCTTCATCATTATTACCTTCTTCTTCCTTTTAATCATCATCGCCTTCATCATTATCCTTGTTACTAATATTAACAACAAAATCTCTCTTCTTATGAAGATTATAGATTTTTTTCCATGTGTTTAGCATTTTTCACTACATGTTCAATGTCATTGATTAATATCAAACAAGTGTTAAACTTCAAGGTAAGCTTCTCCTCATTTTTCTTTAAGGATTATTTTACTTCCTTGTCACTTAAGCTCAGCATGAGTTGCCTTAGGGTCTACTCATAGATGTCTTTAGTAGTTTTCCTTGCATGCTCCCATATTGGCTTAACTTTCTCCATTAATTCACTTGGAATCTGCTGAGAAAGATGGTCTAGAAAATATTTTCATTTTCTCATCTTAGACATAACCATGTCTTCAATTCTCTTCTACTCCTCTATAGTTCTTATTTCATACATTAGTGATTTGAAGTTTTCCATATCGGCTCCAGTGTCAATTTATTTCAACTTTTCTTGGAAAGAGGGTGGTGGCTTTTTGAAGATTACATCTCTACCTTGTTTCTTCCTAGATGCCCTCCTTGTGAACACTATAGTAGATGGTTTTGTAGAATAACCTTACCTTTCTTCTTTACTATCTCTTCTTCTTCTGACTTCTCATCATCTTTTGCTTCATCATCCTCAATGCCATCTCCTTTTCCTTTAGTCAACAAAAGAGTGGAGCAGGTTTTCAATTTGTAATTCTCTTCTTTCCTTTGTTGACTGCTTGAGGGAGTTTTATCTCTAGTTATATTCTTTCCTTTGCTTCATCATAGGTGCCAAAGTATGTAGATTTTGGGTCAACTAGCTCATTTAATAGTGCTTCAATAATATCCTTAGTTTCACCAATGTTAACCTCATAACCTAGAGGCTTGACCCATTCAATTCTTAGTCTAGCTGCTTGAATATATATACTTTGTCATAGTCAACCATAAAATAAATATCATCTTTGTAGTCATCAGCAAGTTTCTTTGGTATCCTAAATTTATTATTCATCTTGTCCTCAAATGCATCAAAGTAGTTATCTGTTATGCTAACATAGTTTTCTCCCATTTTTAATATAAATTCATTGATCTATTAAAGAACATGTGCATCGTTCCTCCATATGACTGCACCTTTAGATGGGAAAAACTTTTGCACATAGAAAGATAGACAAGAGTGCACTTAACTTACATCGATTTTTCTTTGAAGTTCTTATACTCTCCATTATTGTGTTGAACTATTTCAGCATCAACTCAGCAAGGTCAAGTGACAAGTTATTTTTGACCACTTTGTATGCGAGATCCACTGCTTTGCATGATACACTATTGAGTCTACTCAATTTGTATATTTTGTGTGCAATGACATGTATCCTAAACTTGAATTCCATATCTATGACACAATTGATCTTTATTCCCCTTCCATCCCACTCGGCAAGGTTTTTCTTTTCTAGTTCGACCCAACTTAGGGTTTTGGTCATTTTAGCTTTTGCTAGCATTGGAAGACCAATGATCCTATGGATATTCTTTGTTATCACAATAGGTTTCTCTAACCATAAAAAACCATTATGCACATGGCTGAGGATATATCTTAGCCACTTGATTTGAAAATTGTTTGGCATGTGTGGAATGGGAGTCAAACCCTTTGCTTCAAGGTGTTGATGCTCCAATTTTAACACACCATTCACACATAATTCTCTCAAGGATTCATCCATTTTGATAGTTCCAATATCTTGAATAGCACACCAAAAATGTGAATGAATGTCATTAATGAACAATAACTTTGATGGAATTTGTGATTGAGCTCTAGTTGGATCTAGGGTATTCGCAATAGCCAAACTTAGGTTAAAGTTTGGTGTCTTCCATTCCATGCCTCAAACTAACATCTCTAACCCTTTCTTAGATTTTTTACTAGTGGATGACATTTTTCTTAGTAGTGTTTTCAAAGATATGAAAATTTTCAACAGTAATATACTCAGATCGCTTGGATGCTTAGAAATTGCTTTGCACAAATAGCTCTAAAAAATTTCACAATGACAAATGACTTTGATTTTTCCCTTTTAATTAAATTTTTCCTTTTGATCACCATAAATGCTTGGTACAATTGTACACTCAAATGAAAGGCTATCTTCCACTTCACTTTCTTTAAGTGATGAACAAAGTCATCCATGACTCGATGACCATACAAAACATTTAGTAGCTCCTGAACTTTCTCAGTAGGGTCTAACAACCCGACCTCACTTGGTAAGGTCTACGTCTTGACCTCACTTGATAATGACTAGCATCTTTTTGAATGCTTGGTGATCCATTTGCATCTTGAATGCTGATATGGATCTGTTAACCTCATAATGGTTTTTGACACTTGAGTGCCAATACACTTAACCACTTCCTATATTGGAACCAAGTACACCATGTATGTTGAGCCACAATATGAGCCAATTCAGGAAATACTTTAGGTACCGAGTGATCTTTAGGTGCCGAGTAGCCTTCAAGTGCTGAGTGAAGATCAGGTGCCGAGAAAAGTTCAAGTGCTAAATGACTTTAGGTGCTAAGCATGATACAAGTGCTGAGTGATATTTAAGTGTCGAGTCATAGATGATGCCAAGCAATATAGAGACACAATAGGAGCTGAGTAAGCCAATTTTTTATTAGTGTCAAGCATCTGAAATCAACAAATGTCGAGTAACATAGAATGTACATATGAGTTTGTAACTTCATTGATTCATATGTAAACCATTTTCATGGCTGACATATGATGAATCTTGAAGGATTAAATGATAAGATCAAATATTTTGTATTTATTATGCAATCTACATGCAGTCAATAAGAAAAATGGAGAAGGCATGCAACCACTAAGAAAAGTGCAAGGAATGAGCGGGAAGCAAAGACTCAATATGGATCGTAGATCTATACCTAACCCTAAGTCTTCAAATTTCTTTATAAGGAAGATGAAATCTCATTAGAAAGAGTAGTGGATGTACAAGGGTGTAGAAGGAACACTATTTTAGAGTAAAGAGTATCAGATCTCAGAGGATCAAGATTAGAGAAAGCAGATCAAGTGCCTATATTCAGAAAATGAAGGATTACAAGCTATCAGGTTTATTGTACCTAATAATCTCTAGCAATTGTATTAGAATAAAAAACCCTATGGTGATAGGTTAGCTTAATAGCTATTTTGTAGATCTTTTAAATAGGTGATTAAATCCTTTAACAGGGTGACACTTCATGTAAAGTGTTTGTAAATCCTTTAACCAGGTCACTATTGATACAATGTAAAGCCTTTAACAGGGTAGACCATCAGAAGTGGTTAAATATTATTACTGTAGTGATTTTGTGGGTATCATCCCCACCCTATTTTTACCTTCTTATTTCTGGAGAGTTTTTGGGTTACCAAAATCTCCAAGTGTTATGTGGTGATGCTTATGTGTTTTTCATAACTGTTTGATATGTTCATATTCATGCAATCTACTTTTAGTTAAAAACTTTTAATGGTTAAAATACAGTACTTCTGATTCACCCCCCCACCCCTCTTAGAAGCATTCTTCCTATTTGAATATTTCAACAATTGGTATCAGAGCAAAGATCTCACAAGAAGAAGTCTAACAACTTGGAGAAAAAGATCTAAAAATGGAAGTCTTCAAACTTGGGAAGATTATTGACAATCAAGTGATTGATGTGCAGCTGGCTCTATGCAAAGTAGAGGAAGCAAGGGAGGAATTGAGAAAATTCTTGAAGAAAAGGAAGGATATAGCCATAGCTGAAAATGATATAAACTACAAGGAGATTGATACCACAAAACTATGTGCCAATGGAGACACCAAAGAGTTTGATGCAGCAATAGCAGAACTAATGGAGAAAAACAAAGTTCAAATAGAAGAGATAAGATCTCTCAAGATGGAACATGAATCAAAGGCCATAATGTTATGTGAAATCACTGAACAAAAGAAAAGAGTAGTTGAGGACAAAGTCATGATGGAAAATGACAAAAGAAATCTTGCAAATAGACTTGAAGAAAAATGTACTGAATTATCAAGGATCTCAAACATGCAGATGGATACACTTGCCTAAATGATGAACCTTTATCATAAACTCAATATGAAAGATATTGAGATCTCTACTTTGAAGATGTAGAATGAACAACTGAAGAATGAATTAAATAGAGAAAAAGAGGTAGTAGAGAATCTCAACAAGTCAAGTGAAGCCATCAAGTATTTTGAACAGTTGCTGAAATTCCCAAAATCTGCACATGATACATCAAGACTTGGATACAATAGCACTGAAGTTGGAGAATCGTCAAAGAGTGTTGAGCAAAGAAGTGACAAAGGTAAGGATTCTAAACCCACTTGTCATTATTGTAATAAAAAGGGACATACTGCTAATATTTGCAGGAGTAGAAGATTTAATCAAACAAATACACCCAAGAGCAAGAGTTACTATCACAAGTGCAACATGCAAGGACATATAACACAAGATTGCAGATCCAATGCCATAAGGACTCAAAGATTTGATGGACATTGTCATAATTGTAAGAAGTATGGACATAGAGCATTTGAATGCAGATCAAAGCCTATGTGGACATCAAATCAACCAGAAAAATCAAAAGGAAATTAAAGTCACTATCATTGGGATTACAACACCAGGTATAGCTATCATTATTGTCAAGAATATGGACATACACCCCAAAATTGCATAAGAACACATTTCAAGAGAAACTATAAAAGATGGTTGAGCCAAACTACATGTTTCAGTTGTCTGAAAACTAGGCATACTAGCAGAAACTATCCTACAAGGTTAAAGGAACCCAAGACTGAAGAAAATAAGGGCAAAAAAAAGATTGATGTTGAAAAGATAATGGGAAAAATGAATAAGACTTGGAAAAAGAAAGATGAGTACAACACATCAAGTGGAGGGATCACTTCACCTAATGGGTCAAGTGATCACACTTCATCAAACTAAGCATGAGAAGTATATGGGACTGATAAAAAAAGTTATATCACACATCAGTCCCAAGACAAAAAAGCAATGCAAAGTATAAATCTACATGAGACAAGATGTCAAGACAAAATCTAAATGATGTTGTCGAGCTATCTTTGGATGTCGAGCTAAACTCCAACACATGCCAAGTTCCTAACAGCGATTGAGTTGATAACTGATGCCAAGTTGGTTAACTCCAATGCAAGTTGAGTAAAGTGTACGTGTAGTACAAGTTGAGTAATGTTACAATCCATCAGAAGCTGAGTTGGTAATTAAGCATTTAATGCAATGAAAATAGGGTATATTATCACGATTCTAATCAGTTTTCCTTATTGTGATCAAGAAGCAAAGAAGAGAAAGAGAGTAGAGTGACTTCATAGCAAAAGATTCAGCATTTCAAGCAGATTGCAACATCTCTCAATGCATTTTCATCAATCTTGAGGTATTTTCATTTTTGTCGACCTACGCAGTTTCATATTTCGTAAAAAGGAAACCCTAGTTTGCATAAATGGCATCAAGTTCCAAGAAAACTAAGGAGAAAGAGTTGTTTGAAGTTCAATTAGTATCAAATGAGGTCAAGCAACCTAAGTTTTATCCCATCCCTAAAGTTGCATACAAAAGCAACCCAGTCGGAGCTCTCTCCCAAATACCCCCAAAAGTTGTAATGGTTCAAGACGTGAGAAGATGCTACAATTGTAAGATAGGAGCCCTAGGAGATATGGAGATAAGGAAAGCCTATGAAAAATTGTGCGTAGATGGAGTCTTAAAAGATGAATTCAAAATTGTTGAAAGGAAGGGTTTGACCCAAGTTTTGAGCTTTCCCACTGTATTCAAGACAAAATGGGTTAAACTTGTGTTAAGCAGAATTCATGGTGGAAGTCTTTGGTTGGAAGATATTCCCATCAAATTAACCAAAGGAATCATACATAGGGTAACTGGGTATCCTACCCTAGATCAGTTCAAAACCTTGAGAAGTTAATCAAAGGAGGTTATTGAAAAGAACACTGGTGCTCAGTGGAATAAAAGAGGAATGACAATTCATACCCTTCAGGATCCTCTAGTTGAGTTTGCTATTAGATTCATTGCCCATAAGTTCTATCAATCCAGTAGACTCAACAGTGTGCCATGTATTGCAGTAGATGTAGGTTACAAATTGGTGAAGAAGGATCATACTTATGATCTTTTAGAATAGCAACTACAATAGATTACTGAAAACCTAGCTACCATAAGAAGGACAAAGGGTGCTCAATGCAAATTTGGAGCAATTCTAGTTTGTATATTCTTTTATGTTTAGAATGAGTTTCCCTCTTTCAAAACAGTTACATGGAGGAATGATAAGACTATCATTGCCCAAATCAATGAATATATAGAACAGATGGGAAAAAAAATTGATACACTAATGACAAGTTATTTTGAGGATTTCAAGAAATCCATGAAGCAAAGATCAGGAATACCAATTTCCTTAGTGGAAAAACATACTAATGATTTGTGCTTCTTAGTTGACATTGATTTTACCTATATTCAAGTAGTAATTCCAAGGGTGAGATGGCTAAGGCCATTTGGATATGAAATCAATATAGATGAACCTTCTGTAGCATTAACTACATTATTGGCAGAAGAGATAGATAAAAGTGCTCCACACTTTGGCACTTATGATGTGGTAAGATCAAAGATAAATATGGAGTTAAAGACTACCTCCACATTAAATAAGAAAGACAAATTGTTGAATAATATTAAGAAGAAATTTGGTGAAGAAATTGAGGTTGAAGCAGAAGAATATGACGATGACAATGATGATGATGAAGATGAACAAGAACAAGGCCCAATGGAATTGACCCAAGGCCTAGGTGAAGACAAGGAGGAAGGTGCAGAGGAAGAAGAAGCCAAGGAAGCACCAACTGAAGCTAAGTCAAAGAAAAGGAAGGCAATAGAATAGCCTCCAGCTCAACAAAACCAAAGAAATCTGCTATGCCATCACCTCAAAAGCCAACAACCTAAGCTGCAACAAGGGCCTCCACTAAAAAGGCTATAGAGGAAGCTACAAAGAAGAAACCAATCAAGGAAACATAGGAAGAGCCAAGGAAAAGAAGTAGATATGTGGCTCAACTTGATACTAATGAAGAAGATCAATCTGAAAAGGTAAGCCATTTTTTATTTGATACTTTATGTAAAAAGATTGGAAATGGTGATTTAAGCAACTTAAATAAAGTTGATTTCAATAAGTTTACTAAAGAAGAATAGAATAGGATAGAGGAAATAGTTTATGGAATGATGGCACAGTTCAAGTACACTCCTCTTGAACTAGATGGACAATTGCCAAAAGAACTATCTAAAATTGTAGAAGACAGATGACATTTTTGTTTGAAAATGGAGAAGGAGATGAGGGAATCAACCATAGCAAGCATGTTGCCTGATTTGACTAAGGAAAAAATAAAGAAAGCAATCAAAAGGCATAATAATAGGTTTACACCTAAGTATAGGGCATTCTTTATTCTCCAAAACAAGATGGAAGAAATTGTTCAAAGAACAATGAAATCATCGAAAAACTTGTACAAAAAGATTGAAGATTTTCTTGAAGAAGAATATAAGGAAGAAGCAGCTACTCCACCAGAAGAGAGAAGAAAAAGGAGAGAAGAGAAGATAGTAGTAGAGAAGGGAGAAGAAGAAAAGAAAGAAGAAGAAGAAAATAAAGAAGAAGAAGAAAAGAAAGAAGAAGAAGAGAAGAAGGAAGAAGAAAAGAAAGATGGAGAGGAAGAAGAGACACAAGAACAAGATGTAACGGCAACATCTGAGCAAGAGCAGCAACCAAACCAGAGTGTGCAAGACACATAATTGCCACTCTTTAGCCCTCCTCATGTACCCATCACACTTGCAGAAACTATAATTATAAAAGATGTTCCTGACACTTCTAGTCAGAACATCAATCCATTAACTGCATAAGACCTCAAAAGAATCCTTGACCAATCTACGCAGCGAGCAAGATTGTGCATAGATCTAGTATTGTTCAGTATGGATGAATTACAAAAACTAGTAGAAGGTACAGTTAGAGAAAAGGTGAATCCACAAGAGCCACCTTCCATCATCTCTACAACTACTAGTGGTCAACCTCAAATGCCCATAGTTATTTCATTAAGCATAGTTGACACCTCAATACAGAAGTCGAGTGCAGCTATAGAAAAAGAAATAGAACAAACAGGATAGACTATTACATCTGATCCTACAACACAAATAGAAGGTGCACTTCCTAAGATTACCATAATTGATCAAGGAAGTAGATAGCAGGAGGAGAAAATAGAGGAAAATCCTAAAGAGCAAGAGGCAATACAAACATTGATAAATTTTCCTACCTTGGGAACTCCTTCACAATAGCCATTGCAAATATCTACACCAAGATCTAGTACTACAAAAGTTGCAAGGGTACTTCACTATGGAGACCCTGAATTAGATGAAGAGATAGTCATACCAAGATATAACTCAAAAACAATAACCATTGATCAAATCAATGAGGTGCAGGAAGCACTGAATAGGAGAAAGAGACAAGAGATACTCAGGAGGGAGTATAAACAAAAGCAAACACTACATGAGATTAAGGACATCTTTATGGATGCCTTCAGTTTGCAGTCACTAGATGAGTCAAAGCATATCATAGAGAAATTATCAGATATTGTTGACCAGGTGACAAATGAAGACCAAGAGACAAATGCAAAACTTATAGAATGGTCTGTAAGAAAATTCTAGGAAAAAGTAAATGAGCAAGTATCAAGTCAAATTGCACTCTTCCAGGTTCAATTGGAAAACCTAATAGACAAAGTGAAAAAGGTACTTGAGAATATATTCTCATTATACAAAAATTTGTGTGACTTTTCATACTTCACACAAGAGACAATCCAAAAGATACTGAGCTTGGAGAGAAATTTAAATATTTCAAGCATGCAGCTACCAAATGATCCAGCTCAAAGTGAGAAGCATTTTTCTCAATCACTTCACACTCAGAAAGAAATAGTTGTATTATTAGCAGATGGGGCCAATATCAAGGCAAAATTGATACAACTCCAGTCCTCCATTACCCCACATTTGGAAATACTCCATAAGGTACAAGTCTATGTAGAAACTGTTCTCAAGAAAGATCCCAATATTTCTACTTTAGATGGACTTATTCATCTTGCTGTAGAGGTTGCCATCCAGTACAAGTCACTAGAAATTGCTTTGAACAATTGGGATGCAGCTCTCAGGATGATTATGGAGGTAAACAGTACATTTTTGGAAAAATATGGTCTTAACCCTTAAAATCCTTTGACATAAGTGTCAAAAAGAGGGAGATATATATCTTATTAACTAAGGGGGAGATATTATAAGATGAATGAGAGAATGGGGGAAACAAAACCAAGGAAACCAAGGGGAGCATGATATACAAATAATGGTACAAACAACCAAATCAGGGGGAGTTACAATAATTTTGAGGTATATATATATTGTAAGTTACACAAATTTTGATCAAAGGTTTTTAAAACCTCTGTATATATCAAGTAGATTAGTTAATGTACTCATAAGATCAGTTAAGTGTTTTTGTAACTCATGTCAAAGGGGGAGATTGTTAACCTCATAATGGTTTTTGACACTTGAGTTCCAATACACTTAACCACTTTCTATATTGGAACCAAGTACGCCATGTATGCCGAGCCACAACATGAACCAAGTTAGGAAAGACTTCAGGTGCTGAGTGATCTTTAGGTGCCGAGTAGCCTTTAGGTACTGAGTACCCTTCAGGTGCTGAGTGAAGATCAGGTGCCGAGAAAAGTTCAAACATCAAATGACTTTAGGTGTCGAACATGATATAGGTGTCGAGTGATATTCAAGTGTCGAGTCACAGATGATGTCGAGCAATACAAAAATGCAGCAGGAGTTGAGTAAGCTAGTTTTTTATTAGTGTCGAGCATCTAAAATTAGCAAGTGCCGAGTAACACAGAATGTACATATGAGTTTATAACTTCATTGATTCATATGTAAATCATTTTCATGGCCGAGATATGATGAATCTTGAAGGATTAAATGATGAGATTGAATATTTTGTATTTCCTATGCAATCTACATGCAACCAATAAGAAAAATAGAGAAGGCATGCAACCAATAAGAAAAGTGCAAGGAATGATTTGGAAGCAAAGATTCAATATGGATCGTAGATTCATACCTAACCCTAAGTCTTCGAATGTCTTTATAAGGAAGACAAAATCTCATTAGAAAGAGTAGTGGATGTACAAGGGTGTGGAAGGAACACTATTTTAGAGTAAAGAGTATCAGATCTCAGAGGATCAAGATTAGAGAAAGCAAATCAAGTGCCTGTATTCAGCAAATGAAGAATTGCAAGCTATCAAGTTTATTTTACCTAATACTCTCTAGCAATTGTATTAGAATGAAAAACCCTATGGTGATAGGTTAGCTTAACAACTATTTTGTAGATCCTTTAAATAGGTGATTAAATCCTTTAACAGGGTGACACTTCATGTAAAGTGTTTCTAAATCCTTTAACCAGGTCACTGTTGATACAGTGTAAAGCCTTTAATAGGGAAATTCATTAGAAGTGGTTAAATATTATTACTGTAGTGATTTTGTGGGTATCATCCCCACCCCAGTTTTACCTTCTTATTTCTGGAGGGTTTCTAGGTTACCAAAATCTCAAGTGTTATGTGGTGATGCTTATGTGTTTTTCATAACTATCTGATATGTTCATATGCATACAATCTACTTTCAGTTAAAAAGTTTTAATGGTTAAAATATAGTACTTCTGATTCACCCCCCCCCCCCCTCCCCCTCCCTCTTAGAAGCATTCTTCCTATTTGAATATTCCAATAGGATCTTTCATTCTACTATCTAGAACTACTGTGAGATGTCTTCTTCAGAATACTAGTTCTAGTTCTCCTTGCGAGAGATCAAGTGGAAATGCTTGAGTCACCCAATTCTTGAGTGACATGTTCATTATTGCTTGGACTTTCATTCTCAAAATATTTTGGAATCATTTTTCTGTCTCATCTACTTTCTAATGTTATCAGCCTTGATTTTCTTTTCATATTCAATTCTTCCAGTAGTCATACACTTTTTGGTAATATGACCAAGTTTTTTACAAATAAAACATCTTCTATTAGTCTCTCTTGTCCTCATGTGATGTTTACACAATTCATTTCAATTTTTTCAAATTCTCCATAGTAATGACATATTCACCAAGTGTTATAGTCCCAACCAAATTATATAGCTTTTACAATTTGTTCTGCTCAGTTCAATATCTTAGTTTTTCATTCTGAAGATTTGTGTCCATGCTACTTACATTTGTGACACTTTCCTTCAAATTTAGGTTTCTCTTTGCATTCATTAGCTCTATGACCATGTTGATTGCAATTGTAACATTTTCCATTGAATTTAGCTTTCCTACTGCTCTAGCATTTGTTTGATGTATTACTTATCTTACCATAGTGATTACAAGTAGGTCTTTGATTCTTTTTAGCTCCTTACTTGGATGATTCACCTTCTTCTATATACACAATTCTTGCTTTTCCTTTTTGTCTATAATGGATTTTCTCATTCAATTGATTCATGTTTGCTTGATATTTCATCATCCTCTCATTGGTTTTATTTTTAGTATTTAGGTCATTCAACAAACTTTCATTTTCTAATCTTAGATTCATGATTTATTCATTTGCATTGGTGAGCTAATTAATTAAGTCTTCCTACTGAAGGGACAGATGTTGAATTTCATTGTTCTTTTCTTCTATCTTTTATTTTATCTTTTTTTTCTTCCACGACTTCACACAATATTACTGACTAAATCTCTTGCTCTCTTCTTAATTTTCTTACTTCTTCTTGAAGGTTTCCATTTTTCTCTAATAGTTCTTTGATTTCTCCATTTACTTCATCTGAATTTCTTGAATGGATGTCTTCAATTTTTTCTTCAGTATAGAGTTTGTCATTCATCTATATTGCAAGATCTTTTCTTCCTTTTAGGGGTTGAGAGAGTTGCTCCTATGCTTTTTTGAGTTGTCCAATGGCCAATTCCAAATCTAACTTCTCATTATCAATAGCCTTATCAAGCCTGAATACCTCTATAGCCTCTAATCTTTACTCAAGTTGTTAAACTTCTTTCCTAAGAACCACAATTCTCTAATACCAATTATGGGAAATATATGTGATAGGCTAAGTTACTAATGGGAGGGGAGAATTAGTAACCTTTAAACTTTAATACTTTATTAGAAATTAATCCTTCTTATATATTCTAATCTAATTACATGCATGAAAAATTGAAAGCATCAAAACATTCATAACACTTTTGACAAACAATATGCTGACCCAGATACCTTTCAAATAGAAAGTAAAATTGGGGTGCAGATGATATCCACAAGCTTTAGTACTAAAATATAAAGTTGGCATGTTAAGTCTTATAATAATCACTTCTGATGATCTACCTTGTTAGGAGAAATAAGGACTGCTAGGTCCACCTTGCAAAAGGATTTACAAACATGCAATGAAGTATGCACTTGGTAAAGAAATTTACAAAAGACTGTTAAGTCTACCTTGTGAAAGGATTTAATGGATCCACATGTTAGGATGAAATAGTGGCTGATCTCTAATCTATAACTTAGTTTTCTAAATGAGATTCCTTTGAGTGTAATGATCACCTTGTTGTCATAGATAAATATTTGTTGCTTCTTATACTATTATAGCTTTTTTACTTTGCACTTTTGTTCTTCTCTACTTGTTACATTACTTCCATACTATATATTGGATGTGATACAACACATTACATATATACGAATCCAAATTAAAATTTCATAGAATTGACTACAATAGAAGTTTGCACAAAATACACAAAGTCAGCTCAATTGCAGGAACTCGAGTTCTAAAGACTAGCTAGGTGAGATTATGATACTTGACATCTACTGTCAATGCTCGAAATCATCATGCATTTAGTAGACATAGAATTTTAGTCCATATTGATCACTTCCAAGTAGTCTAAACTCAGTCTATACTAGTGGCTCAATGAATACAAAACTTGTCATATAAATTGAATCACTTGATTCACACTACATAGCTCGATCAATGCTATCACAATGAGCTCGATATAAACTGAATCACTTGGTTAATACTTAGTGGCTTGATCAACAATGGATTCACATCACTGTAATTATGAACTCAGTAAACATTGCACAACTAGGTTTGCACTAATAAAGTCGGCATACATTGAGATGCTTGGTTTGCACTATTGATCACCAACTTGGCAGAAATTGCACGATGCAAAGTGAGTAATGTTCCTTGAACTCGGTACAAAATATAGAACTTAGTAAAGCCTAAAATGCTTGGTTAACACTATTAACTATATAATAAGCTCAGTAGATACTATTTTTCTAAATAAGTGTGTGTCATTAATAACAAACTTGACTGTAATGTCTACACTATCCTCTAATCCATGCTACTTACATAATGAATCTAGTTTGTGTTTTATCTGAAGTAAGGGTGTTTGTACTTTATCTTATCATGATCTTGTCTAAAACCTCCATGTTTGGTACCATCATAAGCTAAAAATATGATTTTGGTCTCTTGGATATGAACTTAATGCCTCTATTTCTCACTTATCAAAGACTTGGTTACTCTATTCTCTTGGATATTTACTATCGAGCGTATTTCCCAACTCTTGGTTGATATCACTAGTACTATAAATTCTTCAGCACTTTTGAGAAGCTACTCACTTCACTTTATCTTTTGACAAGTGAACATTTTGGTTATACAAATTTATATCATGAAAGGCTTTGTGTTGTCTTATTATGTAAAGGCTTACCCTTACATGTCGATTGTGACTAGACTCCAAGTCAGTCAAGGAAGTTGTCCTTATTTTACTTTTGTGTAATTGTCCCCTCCTACTAGATGTCCTTGTAAGAAAGTATTTGAGGAAGAGCCTATCCTTGATAGGAAATAAGAAGCTAAAACTACTACTTGGAACAACTCACTTTACTACTTTGAAAGTTATTTTGATATCCCCGACACTCCTAGGGTTAATAATAGTGTTTTACTCATGAATAACCTCAAGAAAAGGAACCACCACCTAGAAGTCTTCTTTTTTCTTAGGGAAGAACAAGCCAGGATGTATAGAGAAATATTAGAAGAAGCTAGATGTATGGATACTTGGGAAATATCTCACCCACATGCTAAAGCCAGTGTTGGTGCACATGACTTTCAAAATGGACATGCTTATTCTAACTACAACAATCGATTTATGAACAATCAGCCTTGTGGAAATAATGGGATCAACATGCCTCCAAGATCTCCAAGGAAAAACATAGTAGGATGTTCCTCACCACCCAAACCCTCACAATCGCACCATGAGAGTGAGGTAGAAAATGAGCTTACTAGTAAGGATCCCATAAAATTCCAACAAGATGAGTTTTTCAAAGAACTTATGCATAAAGGCTTAGAAAAATATGGAGATCAATATATTGAATACATGATTTCTCGAGGATGGAAATTCCCTTATGATTATGATGTCCAAAGGATCATCCCAAGAAGATAGCTAGCCAAAGTTGAGATCCTAAGGAAAGAAATGCAAGAGTTGTGAAGTCAACTTGTCCAAATGTAAATGGCAAGAGATCCACCCAAAACCTTCTTTTTGGAAACCATTGTGATCTTCCATTTAATAAAAGTCTCTACATGGTGCCATTTCCTTAGGATATAGAGGTTCCCAAGTATGAAAATTGTGATGGAAGTGGTGACTTGCATGACCATGTATGACACTTCTATGCTCTTAGCATGGAATTCATGCACAAGGACACATACCTCATGAGACTATATCTTAAATGTTTAAGGGGAGAAGCCATGGAATGATTTACCAAATTGTTACCTCCCCTTAAAAAATTTGACAAACTTGTGTATTGATTCATACAACATACAACACCCTACCACTATGTTGGATCTTTGCAACATAAAATAAAGACAAGGAGAACCATTTTCCACATACCTACAATGATGGAGATCACTACATTCTAGGTATCCCCGAAAAATTCTTGAGATTAAAAGGATTGAAATATTAACTCATGCCATAATTATACTTTGATATTATAATACAAGTATTTACCTCATTCAATAACAAGGTTGAAAGTTCTTATCACATTGAAGATGTTGTAAAGAAGGGTGAGATTGTTCTCAACAAGGATAAAAATGGCAATGGAAATGGGAAGGATAAGAGTAAGCCATGGAAAAAAAAAAAAATTATGTGGTTAATAATTGATTTTTAGACACTCCTAAGACTAAATATTTGGCCTTTCACTTAACCAACACTATATATGATGCTAAGCAATAAAAGACCACAAAGACGCAATCCATCGACAAGGGTAAGAAATCCTCTAGACCCAGACACACTTACACATCAATGGTTGACTTGTATGAAGTGGCCTTGAAAATTTTTCTTTCTAATAATCTTATCACACTTCTTGATAATTCTCAACCTTACAACCCACCTGTAAAACCCGATTGGTGGAGAGATGACCAATTTTGCAATTATCATAGGAATAAGGGTCATAACATTGAAGATTACTGTAAATAGAAGGATGTCATTCAAGATCTTATTGATAAAGGAAAAATTTTCACTGATGGCTTAGTTACAAATTATGAGCATAATTATTTTTAAAACTATTTCCCAAATACAAAAAAGGAGAGACATCTAAGGCTAAAAAAAAAGGTAATGGTGCCAAGTTTAGCTATACATACACCAATATAGACAATGTTATAGACATGTTGGAACCTATTGGTAATTACTACATGATGGGTCCCAAATTTTATGAGGAACCTAATTATCACACTAGTGATGAAAAGCTTAAGGTGGTCTTGAGAATGTGCAATCCCCATAAAAACTTCAATGACACTAGATCTAAGATGTCCCTTAGGATGGAAAATTCTTCCTCTTCTCATGGGGAGACCTTAAGCACTATCACTAGGGGGAAATATAAGGTTTTTTTTAAAAAGTAGTTCATGACCCTAAACATGCCTTATCTTCCAAACAAGTGGTTCCACTTGTTATATCCAAGTATGACCTTATGAGTCAATTGCAATGGAGTCCTGCACAAATTTCCATCTTTGAGTTGCTAAAGTTGTATCCTTTGCACAAAGAGATGTTAGAGAAATCTATATGCATTGCTAATGTCCCTATAGATATTTATGTTGAGAGATTCCATGCTATGGTAAACCACATTTCCTCACCTCACTATCTTACATTTTATAAAGAGGATGACAAACCCTCAAGTCATATACACAACCTTGTTCTCTACATTGAAGTTTGAATCTACTACACTTAAGTCTAATTAGTACTTATAGATAATTATGTAGGGTTAAATATTGTTTCCTTTTAATGTAGTTCAATAATTAGGAGTGTTTGAATTTGAAATTGATCGTAGAGGAAGATAACCAAAAAGAATATTATGAAGTTGAATGATCCTCCAAAGGTCTAATTCTACTTCCTATCTATGTGGGTCTCGTGGAGAAAGATACAGTCTTTCCTTGTATTAGATATCCTTCTTGCTTATAATCTTTTGTTGGGTAGGCCATGGATTCACAATATGCAAGTTGTGCCATTAACATGTTGAGATAATGGGTGTTGCACACATTGCATAATATGGTTATATTATATTATTTAATTTTATTATGTAATGTTGCACCTAGATGGATGTGCAACATGGAAAGATTTCCATGAGATATACTTGATGAGTTGTATTCTAACATTGTGATAATATTTCATGTAATTATTTAATATTAGAGAAAAGAATTAAATTTCCTATATTAAATGTGGGGTCAATAGGTTTCGTAGGACATGGTTATAGTACATGGTTTATGTAATACCACTTGGTAGTTTTGTAGGACTTGCTACTATATAAGTAGCCACAAGGGTAGTTGTTGAGTGAAAGAAAAATAGAAGACAAAAGGGAAAAAGACAAGAACCAAGTAGGACAAGGCTTGACAGGTTAGCCGATGGAGCATTTATGAAGGTTGGAAACATGGCATGGGATGTGTGGATTCATGCTTGTTCACATGGATTGGTCAATTGTGGCTATGGCTTTGAAGGTTTCCATGCTTGTACTACAATGGTGATTTTGATAAATAATACGTTGTGATGGATTCTTTTGGAGGTTGGGTTTTTTCCCCTCAAAGAGGGTTTCCAAGGGTATATCTTGTGTCACATTTTTGTGGGTATGTTGTCTATTCTCTTTAATATAGATTTCAATTACATATTTATTTCAGATCTAATATGGGTTATGTGAAAATAGTTATATTTGTTATTGCAAGTTTCCTTACAAGTGGTATTAGAGATATGGTTTTATTATTGTAACCCTAGATTGAATCCATGGGAATGCATGAGAGGATAAAATAAAGGGAATGATATATGAGTTATTTATTGCAAATCTGAGGGTTTTGGGTTTGTTATTATGATGGGATGTTGTAGATTTTGGGCATGTGAAATTGTTGGGCAAAAGAGTTTTTTTTTAATGTTTCATTTAAATGAGGGTTTTAGGGAGAGCTTGCATAAATGACCTCCTAGGAAAAAATTGACCTCACCATTGGATCTAGGTCAATGTTTCGAAAAAAATTGATATATAATATGCCCTAGTTTGGCCAAGTTCAGATGAAATAAAGGAGTTTTTTAGTTTTAGCTATCGATGGTTGTCAAATTTAATCTTGTCAGAATTTTTGTGACAAAAAAAAATCATAGCGAAAATGGTAAAAAGACTGTCATAGTAAAATGGCCATAACTTTCTATCAAGATACCATATTTCAAATTTCTTATAAGCGTTGGAAAGCTAATTTTGAGCACTACAAATTGGTGTAGGTTTGATTCTGTGATTTTGACATTTTGTTAGGTTCTAAGAGCCCAAAAGTTAGATGTTAAAATTAGGGCATAACTTGGGCATATAGAGTTAGATTTTGGACTTTGAGTAGTCAATGGAAAGCTTTTGGAGAGCTCTACACATTGGTTTAGATTTGGTGTAGGTTTGGCATGATTTATTTGTTGATATAGTAATTTGAACAATTAATGGTATTTATTAACTCTGGTAACATTGTGAGTTTATGACATTTTATATTTTGGATATTTGGATTTGATGTCATTGTATAGTTGATTTATATTTCAAATTGGTCTCATGATGATATATTTATTAGTATTTGGTTTGGATATGTATGATGACATGTTGGGTCTACAAGTTGTGTAGTGTTGTAAGTAGTCTATACTTACAAGTTGCATTTATGGCTTAGTTATGGGTTGTCTTTGCCCATTGATCTTTTATTATTGGTGCATATTTAGATTGATGGCTTGGATTTGGATTATCTATGCCCTAAGTCACTTGATTTTCTGATGTTTCTTTATGTAGAAGGGATGAAAAGATGTTACTAGGTATAGTCATGGTGGAGAATTGTGGTTGACTATTTTATGCTGACAGGTTGGACACATTGAGAGTTAGATGGTTAGTTCATGGATGTGATCATGGTGCCATGGATTCTAGAATGACATGATTGGATATATAGGTTCATAATTTATGTTCACAAGTTTAGATTTTTTATTTGGTTATGGTGGTATATCTTCTTGGTTGGGGATCATGGTTATTTGGTTTCTTTTGAGGAGCTCATGATGTGTACTTTGAGTTCTTTGATGGTTTGATTCATTGGTTGATTCTCATAGTTAGAGGATGGTTTTTTATCATTATTTCATGGAGAGCTTGGATATATGGTTTAATGGGAGCTTGTGACAGTGATGAGGTGGTAGTACAAGATTAGTTCCTAGCTAGTTTTGTATCTTCTTGGGTTTGGAGATCTTGGTTTCACATAGTACTGACACTTTGGTTGTGTGAGTGTAGACATAGAGGATCTTCATGTAGGAGATGGATTTTATGATACCATGGATGACTCGATATTATTATTGATAGGGAGTAATTGGCATTGATATATTTATTAAGTGTTTGTAGATGTTGGAGGTTTATCTTAGATCATATTGCTATAAAAGCATCTTTAACATCCGCATGGTACACTTGGTTATCTTCATGGTGTGGGAAGATAGTTAGATCTTGAGGACTCATGGGGTTCTTGGTTATCTTCATGATTGTGGAGATGGTCCTTCATTGTATGTGAAGATGGTTTTCTTCATGGTATATGCAAATGGTTGCATCTAGAGGACTCATAGCTTAGTTCTTGGTAAAGGTGTGGTTTATGCTTTAATTTGACATATTATCCTTGGTGTTAGGATTGTTCCATTATTATTTCATGGTATACTCTTCATATGCATTTATATTTTTGATGTGTTATAGTATTTTTATAGGGAGAATGTTATCTCTTTGGTTGGGATGGTTTAGATCATGTTTTCATGTTTATGTTCCTGAGGCCATGGTTGGAACTTTGACATTGATCTTGGTTTCGTTTCTTAGTATTGAGTACATTGATCATAAGCTAGATACTTCATAATATTTTTATGTTGTATTTGGAGTTGACATGGATTTATTGGTTACAGGTGCTCATGGATACATAGAGACAATGGTGATGTTAATTTCTCTTAGATTAGAGAAGTATTTGTTGGGGCAATTGATAGTTTCAGCAAAAAGTCTAAGGGTCATTCACCTGATATGGACTTGAGAGGAGATTATTCTTAGATGAGTCTTGGTTGGAGACTTGGATATCTTGATGAGAATTCTCATTCCCAGTCTTGATCTACTTAGCATTTTTCTACTTGAGAGGTATAGCCCATTGTTTCTCTCATGTGCATTATATTTATGCTTGTCTTTAATGGATATGGATCTTGAGCTACAGTACAAGAGTTAGTTCTCAAGGGTTCATTTGATAGATGATTTAGCATTGGTTATCTCCATTTTCATATGTTGTTATGTTGGTTAAGTTTTGGAGATGGTTTTATATTGGGCATATTTCTTGGTTTAGGAATTGTTATTCCTATAGCGGTTAGTTCTTGTTATGTTCCTTTTGCTCTTACAAGGTGTTCGACAAGTGGGAGAATGTTAGGAATAAGGTGTCTCAACCTTGTATAATTCCTATTCTTATTATCATTTTTTTTGTAAAATGTATTTTAGCAAATAATATGTAAATGTGAGTGTACATGTCTAGTTGGCATGTTGATCACTTACATGTGTCGGCATCTTGAAGTGTGTGAAGGAGATCATGGCTGAAATGGTTATGACGGATTCCTATGATGCGTAAGAGCTATTTAAGGAATTAGCTATGATAGATGTAAGAGAATCTTATGAAATGAGGCCTATTTGGGCACCCAAGAATGAGTGGTTGGTGTGTGTAAGAGAATATGCCAAAAATAGGTTGGTATGACGGATTCTCTTACACTTCTCTTGTGACCGCTATTTTTGATGGATTCTATGACAAGCTATCATTGCCTATTCAAGGGATGGATGCCCTTTTCTTGGTATGGGATGTACATGTGGCATTGTGCATATTTCTTGGTGGTTGAGCCATGAAAAATGCCCAATTCCTTTGTGGGCATTTTGTTGGGTCTTAAGATGTTCATTGCATGTTGTAATGCAATAGTGTGATAGATGAAAGTTTGCAGGTACTGAGGTGTTTCTGGAGTCTTCTATTGTTGATGTTGAACTTGCATTGCAAGTGTATTGTAATCTTGTGTTGAAGATAATACATTGTGCAGATTCTAGAGGTGTGGGGTTGTTTTATCGAAAGGTTTTTCCCCACCGGCAAATCTTTTTGTTATGTGTTTCTTTCTCTAACTATTTTTTGTATGCATGGTTGGCTGCAATATTGTTGTTTACATGATATTGAATCTATAAGTGTAGAAGATTTTAAAAATATTTGCACCATACTTTCCTTATGAGATTAGTGTAGGAAGCTATTTTCGCACTTGAGTTTCCTTACAAGTGGTATCAGAGCTTGATCAACTTTTGATTCTAGTTGTTGGGTAGGGTTTTTTGAGCTAATCTCAAGTTGAGCAGGAGTCTTGTGCAGAGCATCCTAAATCTTATTTGCAAATTGAGATGGCAAGTTCATCATATGGAAGAATGGAGGTGGAGAAATTTAATGGTACTAATTTTGAGTTGTGGAAACTCAAGATGGAAGACATGTTGGAAGATCGTGACCTATGGGAAGTGACTACAAGTCCTACAAGACCAGCCACTATAACTCAAGTAGATTGGGATATCAAAGATCGTAAAGCTAAGGGTCTCATAAGACTCTATTTAACCGATGTAGTCCTTCTAAATGTTCTAGATGAGAAAATCGCATATAGTTTGTGGGAAAGACTTGGGGCCGTGAATCAAGCCAAATCTCTGGTGAACAAGTTGTTCTTGAGGAAGAAGTTGTATTCTCTATGAATGGAGGAAGGTGGATCCTTAATAGATCATTTAAATGCATTTAATCTATTGGTTGCACAGTTGACATCAGCTGGTGTCAAGTTAGATGAGGAGGATCATTGCTACACACTTTTGTGTTCTTTACCGGATTCATGGGACCATCTTGTGATGGCTCTCGGAAGCACATTAGTCACCTTCAAAATGGATGATGTGGTGTCTTCGCTGCTATCAGAGGAGATGGGGAGAAAGGCTTTCGTTTCAGAAAAAGAAGCCCTTGCTATTCGTGGGAGACCCATGGAAAGAGGAAAGAAAAATGACAATAAGTTTGACAATAAGGGTAGATCCAAATCCCGTGGGAAGTCAAAGACTTCCAATAAGTCCAAGGCAAAATGTTGGAACTATGAAAAGATTGGGCACTTCTGTAAAGACTATAAAGAGCCTAAGAAGAAGAAGAAAGCCTCAGATTCTAGTTCTAAAAAATCTCAAGAAGATGGCGATGCATTCGTCGTAGCTTTGGCAGCCCATGCATCTGATGATGTGTGGTTGGTTGACTCGGGTGCATCTTTTCACATGACCTCTCATCGAAACTGGTTCTCAAGATATGAAGAGTTTGATTGTGGAAAGGTGTACTTGGGTGATGATACTCACCTGAAGATAGTTTGATGCGGAAGGGTCACTATCAAATTTCCTGATGGACGAGTAAATGGAATCAATGGAGTTATGCACATTCTAGGTCTAGCACGAAACCTATTATCTGTAAGTATGTTGAATGATGTAGGTGTGCAAGTTGTTTTTTCAAAAGAAGGATGTAAGATGATTAGAGGATCGATGGTGCTTGCTAAGGGTACTAGGAGAGGTACTTTGTTTCAGTTAGATGCATATATTCCTCTATGTAACAGTTCTTCATCCTCACCATATGAACGAGCAGTGAAGAATTTTGTGGTTATTGGTTCCGATGGCAATGCAAACACTTTGGAAGGAAAGCTTCCTACAAAAAAGACAATGTTGTGGCATATGAGATTTAGCCACATTGGTGAGAAGGGTCTCAGAACCCTAACAAACAAAAATCTTGTTGAGGGGTTAAATGATTGCAATCTTGAGTTTGACTTCTGTGAACACTGTGTATATGGTAAACAAAATCACGTTCAGTTTTACTCTAGTTCTCACAAATCTTCTGATGTTTTGGATTTTATTCATTCTGATTTATTTGGTCCTGTAAAAGTTCCTTCGATCTCCAAGTCTATATTTTTTGTATCTTTCATAGATGATTACAGTAGAAGGACATGGATTTATTTCCTTAAAAGTAAGACACAAGTCTTTAGTCGATTCAAGGAATTTAAAGCCCTTGTAGAGAATCAAACTAGTAAGAAGATTAAGTGTGTGAGAACTGACAATGGTGGTGAGTTTTGCTCAGCAGAGTTTGAACAGTTCTGTAAAGAACAAGGTATTGAGATGCATAAGACAACTCCTTATACCCTAGAGAAAAATGGAGTTGCAAAGAGAATGAATAGGAAACTAATGGAGAAGGCTAGGAGTATGCTTAGTGGAGCTGGTTTAGAACAAAGGTTTTGGGCCAAAGCTGTGGCCACTGCTTGCTATCTGGTTAACAGATCTCCTACATTAGCTCTTGTTGGTAAGACACCCATGGAGGTGTGGTCTGGTAAGAAGCCTTCAATTAGACATCTTCGTATTTTTGGTTGTGAAGCTTATGCATATGTTCCAAAGGAGAAAAGATCTAAGTTGGAAAAAAAAGTTGTTAAATGTATTTTCATCAGGTACAGTGCTGGTGTGAAAGGATACAAGCTTTGGGATCCTGTGACTAGTAAGGTGTTGCATAGCAGAAATGTTATTTTTAGAGAGCTAACATCTTCTCCTATTGTGCTACAACTAGATGAAAAAGAAAAGAAAAAAGATGTTGTTCAGTTGCCTCCTACCCTTGAGAAGACTGAACAAAGAGACCATGTTGGGTCTAATGATGAGGAGAGCTCTAGCAGCTCTGATAGTTCAGAAGAAAAGGAAGAACAACCTCAACCTCAACCCTTGAGGAGATCCACAAGAGAAATAAAACAACCATAAAGGTTTGGTTATTCTATCTTAGATTCCAGTTGTGCTTTTGCTTTGATTACTAACACTGATGAGCCTAGATCTGTGAAAGAGGCTTTGGGCATGGAAGATGCAGGTTCCTGGATTGACACTATGGATGATGAGATGGCTTCATTAGAGAAAAATAAAACATGGGACCTTGTACCTTTGCCTAAAGGGAGAAAACTTGTTGGCTTTAAATGGGTGTTCAAGAAGAAATTCTGTGCAAATGGTAGTTTTGAAAGGTACAAAGCTAGATTGGTTGCAAAGGGGTATTCACAGGTAGAGGGAATAGATTATGGTGAAATATTCTCTCCTGTTGCAAAGTTGACATCCATTAAATTTTTGTTATCTCTTGCTGCATCATATGATTTAGAGATAGAACAGATGGATGTGAAGACAACTTTCCTTCATGGTGATTTGAAGGAAGAGATTTATATGTCACAGCTTGAGCACTACATTGTTAAAGGTAAAGAATCCTTTGTTTGCAGATTGAAGAAATCTCTATATGGTTTGAAGAAATCTCCTAGGATGTGGTACGTTAAGTTTGATGCCTTTGTGTTGTCAATTGGATTTGTAAGATTGAAATAAGATCATTGTGTTTATTTCAGAGTTGAAAATGATCACCTTCTTATTGTTGCATTATATGTTGATGATATGTTTCTATTTGAGAAGGGTAAGGGTATGATTTCTGATTTTAAATCTCAGTTGTTAGCATAGTTTGAGATGAAAGATCTTGGGGCAGCTAGGTACATCCTGGGTATGGAAATCAGTAGAGACAGGTCTAACAGAAAACTTTGGTTGAGTCAGAGTGAGTATGTGAAGTCTGTGTTGGACAGGTTCAGCATGGCAGATTGTAGACCACTATGTGTTCTTATTTTTGTGGGACAAAGTTATCTGTAGATGATTGTCCAAAATCTCTTAGTGAGGTGGAGGACATGAGTAGAGTACCTTATGTTAGTGCAATTGGAAATCTTATGTATGCTATGTTCTGTACTAGACCAGACATTGGCCAAGCAGTGGGAGTCCTAATTCGTTTTATGGCTAATCCTGGACAGATACATTGGGATGCAGTTAAGAAAGTATTCAAATACTTGACAAGTACATTAGATTACTCCATATGTTATCATGGTAACTATTTTGGATCTTTGCATTCAGTTTGTATTCATGGGTTTGTGGATTCAGATTGGGCAGGTGATATTGATCGCAGGAGATCTACCAGTGGTTATGTGTTCACTATGTTTGGTGGTGCCATCAGTTAGATGAGTAAGCGAAAACCTATGGTTGCTTTTTCCACTACAGAAGCTAAGTAAATGGCTGCTACTCATGCTTGTAAGGAAGCCATTTGGCTTAAGAGATTGTGTTTTGATGTTGGTATTGATGCAAAACAAATTACTATTTGGTGTGACAGTCAAAGTGCTATTTGGCTTGCGAAGAATCCAACTTTCCATGCCAGAATGAAGCACATTGATGTGTAGTTTCACTTTGTGAGAGATATGGTGGAAGACGGAAAGGTAAATTTGGAGAAGGTAGATACTGTGAAGAATGTTGTAGATGCATTAATGAAACCAATGGATATTGAGAAGTTTAGATGGTGTTCAGAGTCTATGGGTCTTTCGGCCTATAGCGATTAGTTCTTGTAATGTTCTTGTTGCTCTTACAAGGTGTTCGAAAAGTGGGAGAATGTTAGGAATAAGGTGTCTCAACCTTGTATAATTCCTATTCTTATTATCATTTATTTTTTAAAATGTATTTTTGCAAATAATATGTAAATGTGAGTGTACATGTCTAGTTGGCATGTTGATCACTTACATGTGTCGGCATCTTGAAGTGTGTGAAAGAGATCATGGCTAAAATGGTTATGACGGATTGCTATGACACGTAAGAGCTATTTAAGGAATGAGCTATGATAGGTGTAAGAGCATCTTATGACATGAGGCCTATTTGGGTGCCCAAGAATGAGTGGTTAGTGTGTGTAAGAGAATATGCCAAAAATAGGTTGGTATGATGGATTCCCTTACACTTCTCTTGTGACCGCTATTTTTGGTGGATTCTATGACAAGTTGTCATTGCCAATTCAAGGGATAGATGCCCTTTTCTTGGTATGGGATGTACATGTGGCATTGTGCATGTTTCTTGGTGGTTGAGCCATGAAAAATGCCCAATTCCTTTGTGGGTATTTTGTTGGGTCTTAAGATGTTCATTGCATGTTGTAATGCAATAGTGTGATAGATGAAAGTTTGCAGGTACTGAGGTACTACTGGAGTCTTCTATTGTTGATGTTGAACTTGCATTGCAAGTTTATTGTAATCTTGTGTTGAAGATAATATATTGTTCAGGTTCTGGAGGGGTGGGGTTGTTTTACCAAAAGGTTTTTCCCCACCGGCAAATCTTTGTGTTATGTGTTTCTTTCTCTATCTATTTTCTGTATGCATGGTTGGCTGCAATATTGTTGTTTACATGATATTGAATCTATAAGTGTAGAAGATTTTAAAAGGATTTGCACCATACTTTCCTTATGAGATTAGTGTAGGAAGTTGTTTCTACACCTGAGTTTCCTTACAGCTATGGCTTTGAAGGCTTCCATAGTTGTATTGCAATGGTGATTTTGTTGAATAATATATGGTGATGGATGCTTTTGGATGCTAGGTTTTTTTCCCTCAATGAGGGTTTCTTAGGGTATATCTTGTGTTACATTTTTGTGGGTATGTTGTCTATTCACTTTAATGTGGATTTTAATTACATATTTGTTTTAGCTCTATTATGGGTTATGTGGAAATAGTTATATTTTTTGTCGCAAGTTTCCTTACACAACATACCATTAGGGTATCAAGTTCTCATTCAATGGTGCAAAAATTGTAATCCTAGGTAATAATTCCATGTCTATCAATGTGCTTGTTAGTACTACACAAACAACCTTCTAGTGATATTTGACCATTATTTATAGAATGTGAAAAGTGTAAGAATTTTCCTTAGGGCAAAATGACACCAAGATCAAGAAGCTCAAGAAAAAAACACAATATGGACCAAATGATGTATGATCATAATAACAATATGAGAACAAAATTGATTAATACACACTAGAAGTGCTTGTATATAAAGGCCTCCAGAATGACCAGGAGTTAGCAAAGTGATAAGCTTCACAACTAACCACATGTCCACCAAAAGTGGATTATCCTCCATTGAGCATAGGAGCTTGTGTGATGATGAGAGGATAAGATTACATATGTGTATCTTGTAAAATGATGTTGTAGACACGATGTGCTTAATTAGAGTACAAACAACTATGTTTCCTACATGACAACTTAGTTGAATATGCAAACTCCTATGTTGTACACACCATGTGCTAAAATGAGTTGCTAATTCATGTGTTGTCAAGAAGACAACTCATATGAGTATGCATACTCCTAGGTGTCTACATGAAAACTAATATAACAATGCATTAACCTAAGAAAACTTAAGTAAAGTGTAATAATAATTAATTATTTACACTAACACCCCCCCTTAGGTGCAACTTAGGGGAATGCACTTAAGCTCACAAAAGCTATGATGAAATGCATGATGGGTCTTAGCTAGTAGCCATGTTAGGTACCCATGTACAAATGAAATGTTGTACATAAAATGCTATGCAATTGAATAAAATCTCTCTAAAAATGAAGAAAGAGGGAAAACCTCATGGGAAAAACCCTTCTCAAAAAATAGAGATAAGTACAATAAAAAAGAGAAGAGTCATGTGACCCCCTTGGTGAAAAACATTGCACCCCCAAGAGATCTCACAAATGAAGATACTTGACCTCAGTGAAGGGCTTGGTGAAAATGTTTGCAATCTGCTACTCTATAGCACAATACTACAATGCAATGACTTTCTCATATTAGCTCTTTGATGTACTACATATGAACCTCAATATGTTTGGTGCATTGATGTTTCACTGGATGTTTTGAGATTTCAATGGCACTCTAATTATCATAATGTATGACTATGGATCTATGTATGTCAAAACAAAACTCCTTCAAATTTTTTTGTAACCAAATAGCCTATGTATCCATAGTCACAGCTCCTCAATAGTCAGCCTTAATTGATGAAAGAGCAATAGTGTTCTACTTTTTACTCTACCAACAAATGGGACTAGAACGAAGATGAAACATGTATCCTAAAGTATTTTTGTGAGAATCAAGATCCCCTGCATAGTCTGAGTCAATATAACCCACTAACTATAGTCTAGTACCAACTCCATAGCATATCCCATATGTATGTGTACCAAGGATATAATGTAGGATGTGTTTGGCTACCTTCCAATGAAGTTCATGTGGTTCTTGCATGAAGCGAGAAACCATGCCAACTACAAAGGATATTTCAAGGTGTGTATGTGTCAAGTAGATGAGACTCCCAACCATCTATAAAAAGTAGCATCAACAAGTGGAGTGGAACACTTTGCTTCTAGCTTAACACCTAAAAGAAATGGATTAGATGTAGCCTTGCAGTCACTCATGTGAAATTGAGCAAGTAGATCAAGAGCATACTAGGGTTGTGATAATGTGATCCCTAATGAAGAATGATGTATCTCAATACCAAGGAAATAATGAAGTAGACCCAAGTTTGTCATCCAAAACCTATCCCATAGAGTAGCCTTGACACTATCAATGATGGATGTTTTACTCCTTGTAATGATCAAGTCATCAACATAAAGCACAAGTAGAAAATGAGAACCATCCCACTAAAGAATGTAGACATTTAGATTAGAATGACATCTAGTGAACCCTACTGAGAGAAGGAAAGAATCCATCTTGGCATACCAAGCTCTAGGAGCTTGTTTTAGTCCATAGATAGACTTTTTCAACTTGCAAACTAAGGTAGAATCCTAAATGAACCCCTGTGGCTACTCCATATAAATCTCCTCATGAAGACCACCATTCAAGAATACACTTTTCACATCCATGTGATGAACAACTCATCTTTGAGTTGTTGTTATAACTAGTGTCAAATGAATGGAGTTCATTTTTGCAAATGGTGCAATGGTCTCAGTGTAGTCAATGCTAGGTATCTAAGAAAAACCTTTTGCAACAAGTCTAGCCTTATGTTTATCCATACTTCCATCCACTACAAACTTGGTTCAATAGATCCACTTAGATCGAACAAATTTTTTTCCCTTAGGAAGAGAGACTAAGTCCCATGTATCATTTCTCATAAGAGAATTATATTCTTCCTCCATTGCTATATCCCATTCTGGAATTCTTGAATCTTCTTTGAATGATTGTGGATCAAAAGCAACTTCTATATAAGCATGAGGGAGTGAGTTGTTTTGTGATCTTGCCCTCCTAGTATCTGAAGGATTCCCTCCTAATGGTCTTGCCACATCCAATGTTAGCTGAGCCCATTTAGGTATTGTGGAAGAAGATGTAGAAGGGATATCTTCAACGTCATATGGCTGATGCCTTTATTTGGATCATTGACGAACATGTTCCAAGTCACTATCATCACTATCACTCTCCTCAATGAAGGAGAAAGAAGGAGGAGTTGAAGAGGTAAAGCTTGGACAAGTTTCTTCAAAGTATACACTCCTCTCATAGAAAATTCCATGTGTCTTTGGATCCAACAACTTGTAGTTTTTATGAGAGTCCGCATATCCAACAAAGATGTAAGGTTTACTTTTAGGTTCTAATGCCTTGTGTTTCTATGGAGGTATTCATGCCTGGGCTGGACAACCAAAAACTCTAAAGTGCTTTATAGGAAAAGGAGTTACACCATCCAAAGCTTTATGAGGACTCCTATTTCATATATAATTAGCACAATTCATTTCTTTAGCCCAAAAGGCTTGATCAAGAGACTTATGTAGTAGCATGCAAGTGGCCATCTCCTTGAGGGTTCTATTCTTCCTTTCAGCAAGACCATTCTATTGTGGCATGTATGGTACTGGATGTTGAAGGTCAATTGCCTCTTGACTACACAAGTCTATAAGTCTTGAGTTCACATACTCCCCTCCATTATATGCTTGAAGGACTTTGATGGCTTTCTCTAACTACTTTTTGACTTGAGCCTTGAAGCTGAAAAATCATTCAAACACTTACACTCTTATGAGCCATGAAGAATACCCAAGTATATCAAGAGTAGTCATCAATGAAGATGAGTGGATAGCGAGACTTTCCAAATGATGGAGCTAGAAATGGGCCTGCCACATCACTATGAACAAGTTCAAGAACACATTGTGCTCTCCAAGACTTCCCCTTGTTAAACATTTTTTCTAAATGTTTCCCAAGTGTGCAACCTGAACAAACACCATCTAAAAAATGGACTTGAGGTAGACCGCATGAACCATGTTCTTGCTGCTAAGTTGTTGAAGATACCTATAGTTGAGATGTCCAAACCTCTCATGCCATAGTTTTATTTTTGTATTTGAATGCATTAACAAGGCTTGTGCATTAGATTTAGGCAAAAATAAAGAGAAAGTGTAAAGCCTTGAATCATGATTAGCTTCACCTATTACAACCATAGAGTCATCTTTGATGCTTTTCACTACCACTGAATCTAGAAGAAATTCAACCTTAGTTCCACCTCCATAGTGAGTGATTTGGTAGACTAAAAGAAGGTTGGAGGTAGGATTAGGAACATATAGAACATCCTTGAATGCCCCATTTTCCATCTCAATGTCACCTTTTCCTTCAAATTACACTTTAGTATCATCTCCTACAAAGATGCGAGGTACCTCTGAATGTGTCATGGAAGAAAAATCTCTTTCTGAACCACCCATGTGATATGTGGCACCTAAGTCAATAATCATTCTCCTTGATTGAAAATGTTTGCGAGTAAAGCTTTCCCTTTTCTCTTAAAATTTGAAGATGAAGACACCTTTTCATTATAAGCATTGGGAAATGGAACATTGTGTTTCTTCATGATATTTTTCAATTCATCAATTTTCTTGTGATAACACTGATGTCCATCATGACTAGTTATTTTGCAATAGACACACTTCTTCTTTTCTTGATTATTGCCCCCCTTTTTGTTGGTATTAGGAGAAGACTTGCCTTGTTATTGATTTGATGTTGGAGTTGACTTTTCTATGTCCCATTGTTTGTTATCTTTCCACTTCTTCTTTTTTCCCTTTCCTTTGTTTGAACTTTCACTAGTTGAATTTTTAGAATTCTTAGTGTTAGCCACTAATGCCTTAGACTTTGAAGACTTGAGAATCCCCATTGTTATCAACTTAGCTTGTTCATCCTCTAATAACTAATCATTGTCATCAAAAGTGATTTTATTTTAGGAAGCCCCTAAGGTAGTCTTTGTGGTGTTGAAAGAAGAGACAAATGTGGAGTATTCTGGTGGCATCTTATTATGAATTAGATAAATCAACCCGTCATCTTTAATGGACTACCACAATCATTAAGTTTTGTTCTCAACTTATTCACCTTAATGATAAAATCCTGGATAGAATTAGAGATCTTTAGATCTAGGCAAATAAGATCATCTTCAATCTTGTAGACATCCTCCTCAATCACTTTCCCATTCTTGGATGTATTTGTTGGAAATATTCAAGACTATGCTAAGTTACTAAGAGGGGAGGGGTGAATTAGTAACTTCTAATATTTCTACACCAATTTCAATTTTGAATCCAATAAACCACTTAACATTTAATTTATCATATCTGATATAATTGCATGCATGTGAAACTAAAAATATAAAAGCATCCACAACACTTGAACACAATTATTTGGTGACACAAAAACTTTCCAAATAGAAAGTAAAACTAGGGTGGGGATGAAACCCACAAAACTTCAATACTATAGCATAAAGTTGGCCTATTAAGGCTTACATTGATCACTTCTAATGATTTTCCCTATTAGAAGCAATTAGGACTTTTAGGTTCACCTTGTTAGAGGTTTTACAGACACACAATGAAGTATGCACTCTGTTAAGAGATTTAAGAAAGACTATTAAGTCCACCTTCTAAAAGGATTTTGACAGGTTCACCTATTAGAATGAAATAGTAGATCTCTAACTTATAACTAGATTGTTGATAGAGATTCCTTGAATGTATTGATCACCTTTCTTTGATGAATATGTCTCTACTACTACTCTTTTGATATGGCCTTCACAATTCACTCTTTATCTGCTACTTAGCTTCAACTATTCACATTTGCATTCTTACATGTTCATTATCTTTCATATGGATTTGATACAATACACACACACACACACACACACACACACACACACACATAGAGACATATATATATATATATATATATATATATATATACACATCCAAATTACAAAATTAAAAAGTTGGCCATTACACAAGTTAACACATATATCACAAAGTCGGCCCAAATGAAGACACTCAAGTTCTGAAGACTAACTTAGTGAAGTTCTGATACTTGGTGCCCATTTTCATTACTTAGAATCATCATGCACTTGGTAGGCATAGACGATCAATCCATACTAATCACTTCAAGGTAGTCTTGAACTTGGTCTGCACTAGTGACTCGGTAGAAACTGTGTAACTTAGCATAAACTGGGTTACTTGTTTACCATGACTATATTCGGTAAACACTAATCATCATACAGCTAGGTTAACACTAGCTTTGCATTCCATGAATTAAAAACTTGGTAGAAACTACAATGCCTAGTAACTACTGAACTTCTAGACTTAATCTACTTAGTTTGAACTATTGGGCTTCACACTAACTAAATATACTTGGTAACCATATAAATGCTTAGTAGCTACTAGATTACATGGCAAACATTGTAGACTGTTCAATGAGCTTGGTAGTCATACAAAAATTGAATAAGTGTATCACTAATAACAAACTTGATTGATACATCAACAATCTCCCCCTTTGGCATTAGTGATAAAAACATTTATTAGCCAAAATCTTATATACATCACCATGTGATACTAGCTCGGTAGAATATACTATTTTGAGATTTTTCAAAATTTATCTTTGTAAGGTATACTATATATCATCTATTATATACATTCTCCTCATAGCATGTTTCTCCCCCATACTATGTGTCTTTATATATAGAATACCATGTGTCTCAACAATAATCTCCCCCTTTTTGATAATAATGCCAAAGATTCATTCAAAACTTATCTACATGGAGACACCAATATGAGATAAAAAAACAAAATGTACCTTAAGAATAAGTGCCAGGGTTTTATCCCAATTTTCCTGCAAAATATTACATGTATGTAGAGTAATTTGTACTTTTGTAGAGAGTTCTATCATGTTATCTGCAATTGAGAAGTTGTTTTAATGGATCAAGGTTTTTGAGTAAACAATATGTTTCTACATTGTATCCTTGATAGGAAGGATCATATTATGAATATCAATCAGTGATGATCATATCCTTGCTTCTTCTCTTAACAACTCTACCTACATGACTAACAAAAATATGATCTTCATGTGATGTGCAGAGCTTGAACTATGGTCAAATTGTAACTACTAAGCATTGGCTTTTAGATCCTCATCAATTTTTGATAGTTTTCCCTTTATTTCCTTTGTGAACTCAGAAACATCACACAACTTCACAAAAAGTGATGTCATATTGGTGCAAGATGATTCAAGATTGGTCAAAATTGATGAAAGCTCAACTTGATGGATATCAATTTGCAGAGAAATGTGCTCAAGCACTTTATTGTCAAATTTATTTTCATCTTTATCAATTAACTTATCCTATCCACTAGTGTCCTCATTGAAATTTTGGATTGCTTATGCTAATTGCAAAAAAATAGGTTGAGAAGAATCTACATCAATACCTATTGCCTTAGAAAAAAAAAAATTTAGCATCATCAATAATCTTATACTCTCTGTCTCTTTCTTCTCTCAATTTCTATGGTTTTGCCTTCTTCTAGAGGAGTTCACCAACTATGTGCATTTGGTCCATAGTAAGATTATCAATGTCCCATTTAGGAATTTATATTTTCTCATCTAAGTCTATGTCCTCCTCTATATCCTTTCCTCTACCCAAAAATCTTGTACTCAGTTGAGCCTTAGGTTCAACTATCCTTGTACTTAATACCTTTGTAGCTGGGATGGAAACAATTGTAGATATACTAGGACATGCAGTGAAAATTGATATAGTACTAACTGATGGAATACTAATAGGAATGCTTGTTGAATCAAAAAATGAAGTAGACAAAATTGTAGTATCCAAAACTAAAATACTTACTACTAAATAGCTCAAAATTGTAGAAGACATTATATTCATGACTAATGACTTGATAACTAAAGAAGTGAGAAGTTGCAGCTTGGTAGATGAAGTGGAAGTCACTTCTTCTATAGACACATTGAGCTGAATGGGAGTGAAGAGTTATTGGAAATTTGAAGTGTCTTTGGTTGTCACAATCAAACTTGTTGAAGCTATCTCTAAGCTTGATATGGCTACTCATTTGCTTGGAGAGTGAGGAAGTGAGGCAATGACTACATCTATTATCTTCATTGTGTCAGTCTCTTCATCATCTTATTTATCTTCCTCAGTGGTTTCCTCCTCTTTATCTTCTTCATCTTTATCATTGACAAAATGTGTAGGCTTAGTATAAGTTTCTTCTTCATCATTATCACTGTCATCATCATTATCCTTGACATCTACTAGGAAGTCACTTGGTTTATGCAGATGATAAACATTCATCCACATGCTTGTGGCATTCTTAACCACATGCTCTATCTCTTTGATCAAAATTAAACACGTATTAAATATCAAAGTCATTTTATTTTATTTTTTCTTCAAATACACTTTTACCTTAGCATCTGTCATGCTTGATAGCAACTACCTCAAGGTTTGTGCATAAATGTCTTTTGTTGTTTGCATTGCAAAGTCCCATCTTGGCTTTATTTTCTCTAATAATTCATTAGAGATTTGAGAGGCTATCTGATTTGGTGAATACTTCCATTTGCCCATTTTGGTCTTGACACTAGTTCTTCAACCTATTTCTTCTCTACATCTATTCTTGTTTCATACTTTAAAGACTTGAAGTTTTTTATGCTCGCGCCTTCTTCCATTTGTTTCAACTTTTCTTGGAAGGTGGGAGGAGGTTTGTTAAGGACAATATCACTTCCTTTCTTCCTAGTCCTCCTTATGAAGACTATAGTGGATGGCTTAGGTGGCTTGGTGATGATCACCATGCCTTTCTTATTCATAGGTTCTTCTTCCTTTTCTAATTCCTCTTCATCCTCTACCTATTCTACATCTTCTCCTTTCCCTTCAATTAACATGAGATATGTGCTAGATTTTAGTTTAGCTATCCTCCTTTTTCCCTTGTTAACTATATGAGGTAGTTTTATCTCTAGTTCTATCCTTGCCATGGCCTCATCATAGGTTCCAAAATATGGTGCCTTTGGATCAACAGGTTCATTAATTAAAGCCTCAATAATATCATTTTCCTCATCAATATTCACCTAATAAGGAAGAAATTTTACCCACACAATTCTGGGCTTTACTGCCTAAATGTAAACTCTATCACAGTCAACCATAAAGCATACATCATCTTTGTAATCCTCAACTAACTTTTTAGGTTTTTGAACCTATTGTTCATTTTTTATTTGAACACTTCGAAGTAGTTTTCCATAATGTTAACATAGGTCTCTCCCATTTTTGCAATGTATTCATTTATCTAATATAATATAGGCACTTCTTTTCTCCATACTATGGTGCCTTTGGAAGGGAAGAACTTCTAAACATAAAAGAACAAACATATCAAAAGTGAACCGAATTTATAGGGGTTTTTCTTGGAGGTTCTAATGCTCTCCATATTCTTGTTGAATTGCCTCAAAAACAACTCAGTGAGGTCATAAGATAGATTTCTTTTCACCACTTTATAATGCAAGTCCACAGCTTCACAAGATACATTGTTAAGGTGGCTCAAACTGTATATCTTATGCGGTATGACATGAATCCAAAATTTTAGCTCTACATCAATTACACTACTAATTTTCATCCCTCTACCATCCCACTCGGCTAGGGTTTTCTTTTCTAGCTTAGCTTGACCTAGGGTTTTGGTAGTTTTAGCTTTGATGAGCATGGGGAGGCCAGTGATGTGATGAATCATTGTTTTTCTAATCACAACTAGTTTCTCAAGCCATAGTTGACCATTATGCACTCAGCTTAGAGTGTATCTAATCCATTTAATTTGAAAACCTCAAGGCATGTGGGGAATATGTGTTATGTCATGCCCATACTTATAGGGAAAAACACAACCATAATTTTTTTTGACAACATTAAATCATACCTCAGTGTTCATCTAACATGATGATTAGTTTGAAAGTTTATACTAGAATTAGGTTAAGGTTACCTTAGCAGTATAACTATTATGACTTAGTGTGCAAGTATCAAATTTTGGAGACATATCGGCCACCGGTCAACCATCTTCTAAGATTTACAATGACCATGTATTACAAACTAAGTGGTAGGGAAATTTACTAATACATCATCAAATAATTTAATTCTTTTGTTAATTATGACCATGATGTTGAGATAAATCTCATATGTTTCCTTTTGAATCTATTCCTATGGAGGATAAGTCCATTCACTTGCCATTAGTTTCACAAACTTACTAAATTCACCCTAACTTCAGCTAAATAATGGTAGGTTAATCATTTGTTCTCTAATGCTCATCAAATAAAGTTTGTATCTATAATCTATGGTAATTGTACATTATAATTCTAGCTGGGGAAATAATGCAAATGACTAGAATCTATGACTTAAGAAAGGATATATCTGGTTAGATAACTAAATCTTTATCAAGTATATCAGCTACATGGTTCAATGCATAAGTGTGAACATGACCCCTTGGCCTATATACATTTTATGTTAGCTGATATATAACACTATGCCTATACATGCTAATCTCCTAACATAAACATCTCAATATGAAGAACATGTATAATGTTCCTAGACAGTAATATCTAAACACCACTAGTATTTAGCCTTTATGCAAGTATCATGATATACTTTATACTAACTATTACTACTACTTGAATTATTAATGTTAACTACCTAACAACCAATTTCATTCTTCCAACTATTACTAACTTTCTAAGATTAAACACAATATTCATTGAACAACTTATTAGTAGAATGCTTAACAATTTTACTAATCCTCCAACCTCTAACTATAATAACTTGAATTAATTAAATCTCTAATTTATTAAATATGTAATTTTTACTTAATGTTCTTCATCTTCCGACTCTTGAATTCATGCTCATTCTAAGACTTGTTGTATTAAAATAAAATTTTCAAAACATATATTTCATATTTAATTATCTTCCTTGGCAATCCTAAAATTAAGTACCCTAATATAAGTTAAACACTAGATACCCATTGAACCTAGTTACCAACTAATTTAATTACAACATCCATAATTTAAGCAAATAATTAACTAGAAAAATAATCTATTAATTAACATTTCTTGTTAACTACAATAAATAGATAAATATACTTATTCTAATTATTAACTATTTTCTTGCCACCCCCAACATGTATTACCCAACTAACCTAGGCTATCTAACTTTACATTACTTACCCTACCCCTAAACAACTTATTTTTTTACAACACATTTCCTAATTCTACATGCTAACTTACATCTAGAAAAATATTCACTGACAACATTCTGAATAAAATTATTAACATTAATTAATTTAACTTTTACTAGTATACTCTAACTCCCATCTTTTAAACATACTATTAATAATTCTATTCACCCTATGGACACGTCTCCCCTTACCTAGCACCTAAAACCATGTTTCTACCTTATTAAAACAACATCTACCATGTTTCAAATCATGTGTCCACCTCCAATAAATTGCTCAAGCTCCTTCTAGCCAACCAAGGTACTTCCATAGGGAGGGCAGCTTATTTAAAGGGGATGAGAAAGTTAATCACTGACTTATGTCAGGTTGGGATAGTGCCAAAAGTGCTTCGAAGTTTGGGGAATGTGTGGGAGAGGAGATGGGAAGTTGGGGCCCTTCCTCCCTCTTCCCATTCAATTTTTTTTATAATTATTTACACAATAAAGGTCACCTTTTCTAGATAAGGCAACAATTTCTTGGCCTTTTTTAAAAAATATTTTCCTTTGTTTATTATTTAATTATTTAATGTCTCAATCAACCACCTAATTGACCCTTGGGATTTCCTTCATAATCTTTCCTGACTTCCTAATTTATTTGATAGGGATATGTATTTTAGGTGATTTCTTTAGATTATTTTATTGTGCTATGTCTTCCTTGTTATCTAGGTTTTCCATTATTTCTTTATTTTATTTAGAAGATACTATAGTATGTTCCTTGATTATTTTATTGGTCTATAATAGCTGAGTGTTTATTTCACTTTCTCCATACAAATTTGAGAAAGTTGGAATGGCACCTACATCAAGTTTATCTCTTAACACTTATACATTTATGTTATCTATTTGATTTTTCTCTTCTTCTATAGTCTAGGGTACCCATAATAAGTAATTGCAATGAGACATTAGTGGTTTCTTGATATGTTATGATAGTCTAAATTAATGAACTTATTTATTCACTTGGACAATAACTCAATACAAAGTCACATATAGAAAGCATGACATGAGTCTTATTCGAGACAAGCTGATTAATTTTAATCTATGAGTAATGAAATTTGGTAAACCATTTCCTCAAGGTCTAACATTATATTCACATGCAAGGATCCAATTCAATGATTCATATACCATTATTATTCAAGTGAGTTGAGGGAATAATACCATTCCAATACCATTCCTTGATCTAATCCTCCTAATATTAGAATTCCTCCATGATAATTTAGATTCATTATTGCAAGTTGCATAGAAGTGAAGGAGCACAATAACTTAAAGAACCAAGATAACCTATTTCCTAGACAATACATGCTTTCTTCAATAATCCTTACAGTGCACAAAAGGAAGTGAAATCTTCATGGTATGACAACACAATGGAAATGCTATTCACTAAACATAGATGTTTCAACAAATATCCTTGTCAATGAGAAGCAATAACACTACTCTTGCAATGCATTTAATGCCCACAACAAGATGGAGTTTACTCACAGCCTCAACTCAAATACAACAAATAATGTCTTCATCTCCTATGCACATGGAAAGACAATAAGAGCTCCAAGTTTTCAAGACCATCTAATAAGGACTTGCAAATGAGAGATAAAAATAATGAACCATGGAGGCTCACCTCCCAACCTAAGCCTCAAGGAGGCCACCCACCATGCTAGGGGAAACAAGGCTCAAACGGGATACATCTATTAAACATCTCAAAACAAGAACTAACATGAACACAACATTTTTGCAGCACATTTACAACCCCAACCAAAGTTTGCACAATGATTCACAAATGGAATCATAAACATTGGGTGAAGGTGGGCTCTTCAAGGAGGAGAATGTCATACCCTTATGAACAACAAATGTTGCAAATTGCAATATTCTAATAAGGCTTCCAAGAAACATGCCACAACAAGGCTATCAACACTTACTCCTCATCACAAATTCTCACTTATACCTCCCATAGAACAATATAAAGCATATGGCCTTTCAATGGAGCCCATACTCCATGAAATCTATCCCCTCTCTAAGAGAAGGATTTCTCAACTTCAATGTTGAGCCCAACTAACCCCTTCAATCCAAGGCTTCTCTTCCCTCCCAAGGGTGAGTGAAGCCTTCACACCCAACACAACATTCAATCCACAACTATAATCCAAGAAAAAAAAACCAAATGCAAGTAATTTCAACATACTCACTCACATATAGAATCATTTACAACATGTACCATATGCAAACACATAGATCCTACAAGAAACACTCTTACAATTTCCATCTTCAACTTTCATGAGATGAGGGAAAATATGGCATGAAGCACTAACCTCGTTCCAAGCTAATGATGAAAAATTGTGATGAAAAGCTTTTTCTTCCTTGGCTTTCAAGATTCCCCCTTCAAACCCTAGGTGTCTCAACAATTAGAGAGTGCGTGAAAAACCACTAAGTTTGGCACAAGCTCCCTAAAAAAATCTCCACTTCCGTCCTCACCTACCCCTCTTACACCCTTGTACCTTCTACCAATAGGAACTTACCCAAGTGGAGGGATGAGGAAAAAAGTCATGTGACACTTTGATTTTCGAATTGGCTTGAAAATGACTAGTTTAGAGGGTCTCCTAAGTCCCCTAGGCCAACTTATGGTTATATTTAGACCCCAACCTATACTACTACCATGTGGGTGACTTATTTTCACCAATATAGCACTTGGGAACCACTTTTAGGCTCTCTAAAGTTCCTATAAAATTTAATTTGAATTCCATCACGAAGATGACTCATCCTAACACTCTCCAAGGTGGGTTAACTTAATTTCATAATGGGATTAAGTTTAGGTTAAGTGACTTCATGCCCAAAATCCTACATGACATGACATTTACACATAAACAACACAAGTTTCAAATGACACACACACCTTAAATACTTTACACATCATGATGACATGTCATTAATTAATCATGATCTTTAAACTTACAACACCCAAGCACAATCACATCATGAAATAAACACATTACAACAAGGTTTTGAATCTTCCAAAGATTCACCTTGGCTTTACCATGTTCACATAGGTTTGAACCTTGTTTCCCCAAATAATTTCCATGGTTCAACTTTCATTCACACTCAACTTAAACATCAGTAGCCCAATGAAATAATATAGAAATACATATAGATAAGTGCAGAATAATCCAATATCACATAATTTTCATTAACATATACAATTAACTTTCATCTAATCATTTCCATAAAATATCCAAAACATTAAAATATCGAATATGTGTGTCAATAATTATCTTTCTTAACATAACCAATTATCATTCTAAATATTATCACAACTCTTTCCAACATAACAATGAAACTCTAAGGTCCTCTTTACTAAATCATGAAAACATATAAAATGGATCTTAGCATATATGTCCTAAGAGGAATCACTAATATGTAAACTTGTTAACTAGTATCCTTCAAATCAAGTTAAGCATAGCAACATTCCTAGCAATATCCCTTTATCACATTATGAAGGGTTTGTGTGTGAGTTTCTAGGGTTAATTCCTCATACTATTAAAATGTTTCCATAATTATGTCATAATATTTTAAAACCAATTTCCATATGTTGCTATATGTCTTGTTGTCATAATAGCCTACATTCATTATTTTTCTCACTAGAGTGAATGTTAATTTATCTTTCCTAATTGCCTTGTGGATCATACCTTGAATCTTATGAATAGGTTATTAGCTAGAACATATTGAGTCTTCTTTTCATGTGGTCTTATCTATTCAATCTAATGTTGTTGAACAGGTATTAGACTTATGATAACTAAAATCTGCATCAGTCTCTAATAGGATGTCAAAAATCATTATTAGTAACAAAAATGTCAATCATGACCTCATTTAACTCCTAACCACATTCATTTCTTTAGATTTATAAAAGGGTATGAGTGTGGGCCTTACATGTTAAACCTTTGTCTTCCAAATTCTTATGCTCATGCTTAAGAATTCCATTAACACACAATTCACCTAGGGAATCATCCATTTCTAGGGTTCCAATTTCTTGAATAGAACACTTGAAAAGAGTAAAAATATCATTAATAAGGAGTACCTTTGAAGGAATTTTTGATTGAGCTCTACTTGTGTCAAGGGTTTGTGCAATTGCAAGCACAAGTTTAAAATCTGACACTTTCCACTTGACTCCTTGAACCAACATCTCAAACCCTCTCTTCACTTTGCTGCTACTTGATACCATTTTACTTAGTAAATTATGAGAATCTTGATAACTTGCTGCAAATTTTCTTAAAGTCACTTGATCGCAATGTAAATCGCTTTATCACAATAGCACTTAGATTTCATGATTTTTGTTAAAGCTTCACCATTAATGCTTAGTACAAAGGTAGTTGGGTTGACATCATGTGTTATAGCATGTCATCCACTATTCTATTGATTGCTTGGTGAAGGCTTTGTGACTCAGTAACCATGTGTGTCTTGTTACTCCAAACCTTGCTTAGTAGAGTCTATGACCTAACCTTACTCAGTAGAGAAGGTAACTCGGTGATAACTAATAGAAATCTTCCTTAGTAATCCTTTTGTATCTTGAATACTGATTTGGATCTTTGTCACCTTTCAATTGGAACTATTTGAATGTGATCTTGATAATGCAGTTCTAGTTATCCTTTGGAAACCTAGTTGAAAATGGTGGAGTCACCCACTTCTTGAGTGACATGACCATCATTACTTGAACTAGCATCCTCAATAGATTTAGGAATCCATTGCTACCTCATCTACTTTTGAATGTTATCTACTTTTGCCTTCTTTTCATCTTCATGAATTTTACTTTTGTTCATGCAATTTTTTGCTAGATGACCAATTTTGGTACAAGTGAAACATATTATGGTGGTATCTCTTCTCCTCGTGCGATGTTTAACACAATTCATGCCAATGTGTCCATATTCTCCACAATAATGACATCTACACCAAGTGTTGTAGTCCCAATTGAATATTGCTTTCACAATTTTCTCTACTAGATTGAATGATTTAGTTCTACATTCTAATGCCTTGTGACCTTGTTTCTTGCATCTGTGACACTTTCCCTCAAATTTTGGTTTCTCTTTGCATTCATTAGCCTTGTGACCATGTTATCTACAATTGTATCATTTTCCATTAAATTTTTCTTTACCATTACTCCAACATTAATTTGATGTATAACGTAACTTACCACATTGATTGCAAGTAGGTCTTTGATTCCTTTGAGCACCTTGTTCAAAGGATTCACCTTCTTCTTTGTATCCAATTCTTGCTTTTTCTTTTTTCCTATAGAGATTTTTCTCATTTAGTTGAGTCATGTCTTCTTGAGATTTCATCATTCTTTCACTAATTTGCTTCTTAGTTGTTAAGTCATTTTTCAATCTTTCATTGATTTTCTTTTCAAACCTCATCTCATTTCTTATTCTTTCATTCATTTGTCTTTCCAAATTTAGATCATTTCTTAATCTTTCATTAATCTATCTTTGGCTCATGATTTCCTCATTTGCATTTGAGATTTGATCCATACGATTTGCATGCTAAAGGGATTGGTTCTGGATCTCACTATTTCTTCCATCCATTTCTTCTTTTATCTTGTTCCTTTGTTCCAAGATTTCACATAGCCTCATTGATTGAATTTCTTGTTCTATTTTGATCATTCTTACTTGTTCTTATAGGGAACCATTCTTCTCTAGGAGCTCTTTGATTGCATCATTTTCTTCATCTAAACTGCTTGAAGGGAAAAAGTCTTCAATGTACTAATGATCATTCATCTAATTTACAAGTTCTTTCCTTCTTTTCAAGGATTAGGAAAGTTTCTTCTTAGATTTCTTGAGTTGTGCAATGGCCATTTCTAGATCCAAATTTTCATTGTTGATTTCCTTGTCAAGTCTGAATATCTCCATATCTTTGATCTTTGCTCAAGTTGTTAAACTTTCTCTTGAGAACCAAAAAAATCTAATACACATTGTTGGAAATATTCAAGACTATGCTAAGTTACTAAGAGGGGAGGGGTGAATTAGTAACTACTAAAATTTCTACACCAATTTAAATTATGAATCCAATAAACCACTTAACATTTAATTTATGACATCTGATCTAATTGCATGAATGTGAAACTAAAAATATAAAAGTATCCACAACACTTGAACACAATGATTTGGTGACCCAGAAACCTTCCTAATAGAAAGTAAAATTGGGGTGGGAACGAAACCCACAAAACTTCAATACTATAGCATAAAGTTGGCCTGTTAAGGCTTACATTGATCACTTCTAATCATCTATCCTATTAGGAGCAATTAGGACTGCTAGGTCCACCTTGTTAGAGGTTTTACAAACACACAATGAAGTATGTACTCTATTAAAAGATTTAAGAAAGACTATTAGGTCTACCTTGTGAAAGGATTTTGACTAGTTCACCTGTTAGAATGAAACAATAGATCTTTGACTTACAACTGGATTGCTGATAGAGATTCCTTGAATGTACCCACCTTCACAATTCACTCTTTATCTATTACTTAGCTTCAACTATTCACATTCACATTCTTACATGCTCATTATCTTGCATATGGATGTGATACAATACATTACATATACATACATACATACATACATACATACATACATACATACATACATACATACATACATACATACATACATATATCACAAATTCAGCCCTAATGAAGGCACTTAGGTTCTGAAGATTGACTTGCTGAAGTTCTAATACTTGGTGCCCATTTTCATTACTCGACATCATCATGCACTTAGTAGACATAGAGGCTCAGTCCATACTAATCACTTCAAGGTAGTCTTGAACTCAGTCTGCATTGGTGACTTGGTAGATACTATGTAACTCGACATAAACTAGGTTACTTGTTTACCATGACTATACTCGGTAAACACTAATCATCATATAGCTTGGTTAACACTAGCTTCACATTCCATGAACTACAAACTTGGTAGAAGCTGCAATGCTTGATAACCACTAAACTGCTCAGGTTGAACTGCTAGACTGAATCTACTCGATTTGAATTGCTAGGCTTCACACTAACTGAATATACATGGTAGCCACTAAAATGCTTGGTAGCTACTAGATTACATTGCAAACATTGTAGACTGTTCAATGAGCTCAATAGCCATACAAAATCTGAATAAGTGTGTGTCACTAATAACAAACTTGATTGATATGTCAACAGTATTATCTTTTATGATCTGATAGAGGATCTTGTCATCAATCCCTAACCTAAGGAGTCCTAGGACTTTCCTATGAATTTCACTTTGAGATACATGATCACTTGTTGGTTTAGGATAAGATCCATCTGCATATTGAGAAACTTCTTCATTCATTAATTCACACCACTTTTTAACTAACAATATGGCATAGTTATGTGGTGTTAATTTTATAATCTTAAGGTTTCCCATAATGCAAGGAAAGAAAGATAACAACAAGAAAAGAGAAACACAATAGCAAGAGAGATCCCCCTTTCACTCAATCAAAAAAAAACCCCCAAATGAATGATTTTAGCACTTTATATTTAGTGCGATTACAATAACCACTTGCTAATTTTGGCCAAGATGAACTTCTAATTTTGTTGTTTACAACCTCATTTTGGAGTTCAAATTTGGTATTAAGCACTATAGCTTATATGTACAACAATTTTTAAGTTTGATCAAAGAAATACAATACAAAAAAGGACCTATTTCTAAAAGTGGTATTTCTATCCATATAAGCCTATAATCTGGTTGTAGATCTAGAAAGTAGATGAAAAATTATGCACTTTCAAAAAAAAAAGAACTTGAAAATGTGTCGAGATGAGCCCATACAAAGCATTTGAAGTTGCAAAATATAGGATTGGACATGTATAGTTGCCAAAAACTAAATTTTCATACAAATCCATGCACTAAAACCAAAAAATAATAGCACCACTAAAAAATTTAGGAAATTCTAGCTAAAATTAAAAAAAATTGCACCTGATTTGGTGTTTGGATGATTGAGATATGGCCTATTGATGTTTGAAAATGCTGGAGGGTTTCCAATTATCCCAATGAGAATATGACACATCTAGGGGCAGCTAACTCCCATTTTCAACATGCCATTTTAGACACCGGGCCAGCTATAAGGCATGACCCTTCTTCTACTTTAGGCTCTACTAAACCTAGGCAGGTAGACCTCAGATTCAATTGATACTGTACCAGTGCAAAAACATATCCGTGGATCTAACAAAGTAGATTACAACCCTTATATCTCCTAATAACTCATTCAATAACATAGATCTACAGTAGTTAAATGCAAATCTATGACATTCATAAGCTAAGTGAAGGCATTCTATTTTGGTTCTTCTACATAAAATGTAAAGATGATTTGAATTTGATTTGATTTTATGTGGGTGGGGAAAGCGGATGAAAACCAGGTATAGACAACAAACTAATGATCTTGTAGCTTATCAGTGCCTAATCCATTGGGTAATTCATGAATCTTCCTAATGTATTTTGGATATCTAATACTTATTCATATATTTAGATATATGATCTATCCATTCACCTTGTAAATAGACATCAATGTTCAACTTAAATCTCATTCTTATATGATATCCTCCTCAATAAACTTGCAACCCTATTAATTTCTCTGAAGCATTTACATAATTCATTGAATTACAAGTAACAACAAAACAACATACAACCTTAAGGGACTGCAACTATGATCTAGGCTCTTTGTTCCAAGACCATAAAACATCACAGCTCAATTGAGAAAAGAGACAAGATTTAGACTGAAACTAAACACTTTTTGTTCTTTGTATTGATTTCCTCGAAATAATACATGAAAATGTATGAAATTAACTCTTAAATCACCTAATAAACTAGACTATACAATAACATATGCTGTCATACAAGAGAGAAAATGGTGGGAATGAGAAACTGATGGGATGGGAAGGGGGTGTCATAGCCAAAGCAAAGCTTCATGGTCTACAACCAACACATCCTAGATCTTCCATTCAGAGTTCATCAATTCTAGGGCCAGTTCTACTAAATGCCTTCATTCAAGAGAAACTTTCCAATATTTTCCAACCCCTACAATGGATAAAAGAAAGAAATATATAGCAAGAAGTGAGTTCCTAGATCTGTTATGCAATTAACATCTATCCACTTGAAATTCAATCTCCTACAACTGAATAACTTCTTTCTAATCTCTCCCCTCAATTGGTGAATCAAATCTTCAATCAGTTTTGTCTCCAAAATGCACAAAACATTTAAAATATCTAATTGAACAAGTAACTGATTCAATGCTTGATCTAGAATGGCAAAATTTGGTTAAAAATGAACTCAAGAAAGGTAAAAGCATTTTCAAAATTCATTTTAAGCTTCAAAAAACATCAATATATGTTCCCCAACTGATTTTGACATCCCATGATGAATTCTAAACCTTTTACTGAGAATTCCCCAAAAATTACAAAATTGCTTTTAGACTGAACTGATGAATTGTTGTGCAAAATCTGACCTCAAATTTTGAAAATTTAGCTTCTCTCAGTTCCAATGGTATATTGAAGTGTCTATTTTGGACAAAAAATGCCTCCCTGGTAGCAATTTGAAAAATAGGGTCCTGGACTATGAACAAACATTAAAATTCAAAAATTTAAAAATTTACATAGTTGAACTATATAAACTTTTTATATTTATTCAAATTCTTCATTTAAAATTTTCATTTGAATCCATGCGTTTGAAACCCTTTCTAAATTTTCACTTTTATTTCTAACCCTTTGCCACTTGTTGAAATCTGACTGGCTATGCACTATTTGAGACATTTTTAATTAATTGATGTTTTAATATTAATTTATTTTCTCACCTTGTAGTAGTGGAGCCTTTTAAATTTCCCTTTACACTCTTACAGATTGGGCCTTTACACTCACACGGGGAATTACGTAAATTTGGAAGCCTTGAAAATTTGTTTTACAACTATACGGGGTCTCAAAGCAACACTGTAGAAGCTTGGAAAGAAGCTTTCACTCATATGCATGAAGCTTTCCCATAGCATCGGGACTCTTTGAAATTTCAACCTCTTCTTACATGAATGGAGCATAACCCCAGAGGCTTATAAATTTTCCTTTATGCTCACACGTGAGCTTGAGCTCACACTCCTATGCATGGCAAGTCAAAATATATGAACTTTGACCCGTGGGCCCCCCCACATAGCCATGGCTTTTCAAAAATCCATGTCTTTTAAGACATTATATGTAGTGTAAAGAATAATATTTAAACATTAAGAAATTACCCAACACAAGGTATGTGGGATAATTGTTCCCTGGTTTGCTCTATTTGCGATTTTCTTGACCTTTTGAATCTGCTCATGCCGTGAGATTTCCCTTTTAGCCATACTTGAATCTCTATTTTATGGTACCTTTTCCTTGTAATTTGACCACCTCCTAATGCTTGTTATACTATGGGATCTGATCCTTATTACTTCTTTGTTATTTTATCAGGCTCCCCTTTTATTTGCATAGGGTATGCTCCTTTTATGGTGTCTATTCTCTTTCACTGTGTGAATGCTCTAACCGACTGCCCTTAATTGGTGTGTCCTTTTCTTGTGATCTGTAGGTTGGTTCTTCTAAAATGGTGTGAGCTTATCTTTTAAACATTGGTAGATTCATTTGTTCTTTACCTCCATTTTTTGTTTTCAACATGCCACCTCTACTTTGATGGTGTCCTTTGCAGGCTTGAGCCTTCCTCTTGCGTGTTGCCTGCTCTTTGATTGACTGGCAGCATTCTTTCTTGGACTATGACTTCTTGTTGGTGTGCTAGAGTTTATGGCTTCTCCCTCTTTTTACATGCATGGGATATCCTCCAATAGGCATGGGAGCTATATAAAACTTTGCCTCCTTTCCTCACTATGAGTTCTTTGATTAATATTACTTATTTCAACTCCCATTCACTTGGCTATCTCCCATCCCAGACATTGCTCTGGGTTTTCATCTTGCTTTATGCACTAATACCTTCCTCTAAATTATTCACTTGGCATGAGATCCTTCAACTTTTCCTTCAGTTCTCTAGACTGGTGCATGTTTAAGATAATGTTTGAAACTCCTACAAATTCTCCTTTTATAAAGATCTGTGGAAAGGTAGGCCAATTGCTGAAAGCTTTAATTTCTTCCTTGAGTTTTAAACCTTCCAGTGTATTTCATGAGCTAGATGGAACACCATATTGTTGTAGTTTGAGCAATGTGCTTTTCTGTAATTAGGTTCACCATCACAAATGATGTATGCCACCCATCCTTTAAGCCAAATATTTCAATCAATCCATCATTGACTTGGGTTTTCGCCAACTTGCATCATTGTGAAAATTTAGTGTCACAATTGCTCGCATGATGGAATGGTGATCTGCTCCCATTCAAAAAAATTTGTTTTGATGTGGAGATCTAAAAACTCATTTATCCCCCTGAACTGAGGATTGGTTGAACAGTGGGTGCAAAACCACCCTTGAGTGCAACTATATCTAGAAAGGATCATTTTTATTTGAAATTGGCCCTTAAGCAAGTTATGACCTCTTGTTGTGTAAATGATGGAATCCATAAGAAATTTGAGCATCCATTCTTATGCTGAAGTAGTTATAGAAAACATCTTCCAAGCAAGAAACCCCTTTTAGATTCTCAATCTAGTGAAATTAGTCAAGCCCCAAAGCAAGTTCGGCTAAAAAAAGTTCATTTTCTAACACCTGACTTCTCAAATGGGCCTATTGAACCCATAATACTAATTGGAACTATGTTCAACCCCTTATCAATCATTTGAAACTCCTTTTACAATTGATCTGCAAACTATCACTTTTCGTCAGGAGGTCCTTTGACTGGCATTAAAAACTGACCCAAACACCTAACAGGGCTCTAAAATTTGAGCCATTGATTCTTTATTCCACACACTTTTACCTTGTCTAATCTTGTCCCATGAAGAATTCTCAGTCAAAAGATATTGATTGCCAAAGTTTCTTCTCAGAATTACCTACAAGTAAACAAGTTAGAAAACAATAAATTGGGTTCAGATTTGGCTTTGAAAACTGGGTAAACTGACACTTGGGAGGACGAAAATTGGGAATTTGGTTCTTTGTCATGAGGTGAGTATGGATCTATGATTTGGGATCATGATGAATAACTGGGCGCAAATGGGGATCAGTCAAAGTAGGCTACTTGGAATTTGACAACTGGAAACACTGACAAAAAACATTTTTTGCAAACGGAATGGACCTTGAAAGTATGCAGATGGATTCATCATGATTTGAAACTTAGCACACTTAAATTATTTTTGGAGTATAACATAGTGGTACAATCCATTCAATATCACCAATCATATATTTTGAGATATGACATCATGAACAGGGGTACCGGCAATTCTGCAAATGCTGACACTAGTAAAAAGATAGAAATTACGTTTGGAATCACGTTTGAAAACTGATCAAACAGATTTGTCATAAGCTGAAACTTGAAACATAAGAATTCTCTGACATCTACAATGCAATGCAAAAGGAATTTTCACATTTCGTTCAACGAGGTCAAAATTACCACAAGTCAAATAGGACTTTCTAGAATTTTGAACTAATTGCATCAGCATGACATTGATAAATGACCAACTTTGAGGGATTCAGAACCTAGTCAAATGAACTCAAAATGACTCAAAATTTGAAACATAGGTTCTCTAGTATGGACACTAAATACTCCCAAAGAAGCAAGTCATGAAACATTCCTAGGTGGGAGATATTTAGTTGTAAACATAGCCTCCTATTGTTGTTTGACACGTAGAATTCACACTTGCTCAAAATGAGACTTCACGAAATGGCTCGATATCTCAATTTAACTTTATGGAACATGTAGATGCACTAAATGGAAGGTGTTAGAAACATTAAACACCTCTTGGGCCTCAAAAGTATAGCCGGGTACATGTGCATGAAAAAGCATTTATCTGGCTCAATTTCTCAATGGTACTCAAAATTGAGGAAGCAATTTTGAGTCCCAACATGTCCACCCAAAGTTGGACTATCAAATAAAAATTGCATATGGTGAGGGGTCTACCCAGTAAAATATTCTTTTAAATTTGACATCCAAATAGTCATTGTGGTAGTGCAATTGGTCTATCTAGTGATAGTTAAATGGTCATCAAATTTAACCTCGTGAAATGGTGACATTAGCAAAGAATCTAACTCAAGAGTTTGATGTGGTTGTATAGACTGTACAGAAAGTGTTGATGTGTCTTGGCTGAGTTGGTAGATATGATGTGTCACCAAGGGCTAAGTTGGTAGATCTAAAATGGCAATTGCATCAGCATTGAAGTGGATGTGGAGGGATTGGTGGTTGTACAACTACTTTAGTGGAGGTTGAGTGGTGTTAGAGAGGGTCTACAATGTCAGAGTTTGAAGCCACCAGGAGTTGGAGTGGCCAATGTGTCATGCTCATTGCCAGGTGGTGTATGGGACTTCTAGTCCCACATGCACCCAATAGAAGCCTTCTGCAACAAATCAATCCCAAAGCCCACAGATGTTAACATGTCTTAGAGGTCCCTAGGACTTTGATCTGCCATTTTGTGGTGTTATGTCATTAGTTATTGTGTTGAGATGCCGCCAGAAGTGAATGGTTCATCAGGTTGTGGTAACTAGCGATTATGTGGAGGAATAAGTTGGTAGTATTATGGAATATTTTGCAAGCAATGAGATTTGACCACCCTGTTTCCTACAATAAAAGCTTCTCCTATAGGCCTGATGGCCAAAAAAAATTCAAAAATACAAAATCAAAAAAGTTGCAGAGAAATTGCAGAACCCAAAAAATATAGAGACGAAAATTAAAATATGTAGATCTACAAATCAAATTGCAAAGATCTAAAAGATCATATCAAATTTGCAAGTTAGGCGTTTAGGTTCCAGTTTGCAAAAAAAAAATTGCCTCAATTTTGACTGTAGTCTAGGGTAGGAAAATTTATAGTCAAAATTCATCGAATCAATGCTCTAGATGCAATGGTGAGGTCTATTTTGCCTCTAGATGCTCCCAATAGTTGCAAATTCTCCAAATTTTAATCAAGGTCCTCTGAGAAGTGAAGCAAAAAATGGTCTCCAATGGCTATGAAATGATGCTCCTATGGTGCTAATACCATGTAAGAATTTTCCTTAGGGAAAAATGACACCAAGATCAAGAAGCTCAAGAACAAAGCACAATATGGACCAAATGATGTATGATTATAATAACAATATGAGATTGAAATTGATTAATACACACTAGAAGTGCCTATATATAAAGGCCTCTAGAATGACTAGGAGTTAGCAAAGTGATAAGCCTCACAATCGAGTGCATGTCCACCAACAATGGATTATCCTTCATTGAGCACAGGAGTTTGTGCGATGATGAGAGGATAAGCTTACATAGGTTTATCATGTAAAAAAGATGTTGTAGACACCATGTGCTTAATTAGATTGTGAACAATTGTGTTGTCTACATGACAACTTAGTTGAATATGTAAACTCCTATGTTGTGGACACCATGTGCTAAAATGAGTTGCTAACTCCTATGTTGTCAAGAAGACAACTCATATGAGTATGCATACTCCTAGGCGTCTACATGATAGCTAATATAATAATGCATAAACCTAAGTAAACTTATGTAAAGTGTAATAATAATTAATTATTTACACTACCAAAAAGAAGTTAAAAATTATTAATATTGACATGGGGGAGTATATCTTGGACTCTATTGTAGCATTCTCTATTTCTCCATGCTCCTATGATAAATTATCTGAGGAAATGAAACCTACTTCATCAACAATGACTATCTTTTGCACCTTTTTTTAATCTTCAATTCCTTTAGAAGATTAAAAAGAGGATCAAGTTGTAATAGACTAGATCTATAAAGAGGAAGAAGATAATGATGAAGTCATATTCGCTACCCCTATTTCTCCTCAAAGATATGGGAAAGGCTATCAATTTCTTAGGAAAATGGGTTATCATGGTCAAGGACCTTTGAATGATAACAAGAATGCTCTTGTAGAACTCATGAGTCACACCATGAGATAAAAAGGAAAAGATACTATAGGCTTAGGGTATGGTGTTGATGATAACTTGCCACGATTTGATAGAGAAGTCCCTACAGCTAGTGAATCTAAAGACAACATTCAACCCACTACTATTTCTTTAATACATGAAGAGGATCTCACCCCTTCTACCTCCATTCTTTAAGGAGAAGATATATTTTTTAATGATGACATTTTTGAAGTATCTATATCTAGATAGGCCAATTTTATGAATCATATGTTGACATTATTGAGAATCATAATACAGAAAGAATCGAGAGAAATATTGCCCCAAATTGTGGACTAAGAGAAAAGATCTAATTCTCAATAATATGAATGGGAATCCCTTTCTGATGCCTCTTGTGGATTGGGTGTAGATGTGGTACATTCATATGTTAGTCAACCTAATGTAGTTTATGAGTCTTGTGTAGAGTCAAACACGTTGGATTTGTAGCTTTCCTTAGTAGATTACATTGATTCTTCTAGGACTTATCTTGATATAGATTCCTTTGGAGTCTTCCCTATAGGCTTAGAATTTCTAATCACTAGATATGATTCCTCTTGCATCAATAACCTTGAATCATCCACTTTACTCTTGCTTATGCACCTTGATCTTATAGACTAATCTATTTAATATCTAAGACCTAAGCTACCCTTATTTCAAAATGAATATGAGATTACATGCTACCTAAATGGCACTGAATGTGTTGTATCTTCATCTCGTGAACTAGTAGTTAACATGACAGAGATAGACATAAAGTACCTTAGTAATAAATTGAAAAGAAAAATGAAAAATAGGAGTTTAGATTTGAAAAACATTTTGTGGCAGTGTTTGAACCAAAAGAAAAAGTAAAAATATAGGCATATATGAGGATGAAAACCTCTTTGAGGCACCCAAAGATGAGATACTAGATAGTCTTCCAAGTTCTTTCCAAGATACTTCATTGGTTTTGATAGAACTAGCACAACCTATCAACTTGGGTACTTGGGAATCTCCCAAGATTATACACGTGACTCAGTCTTTATTAGTACAAGAAAGGGAATAATTCACATAGTTCTTCAAGGAAATCAAGATCAACTTTTCAAGGACCTATGCTGATATGCCTAGCATAGATATAGAGCTCATTATGCATCACCTCTCCATTGCTCTTGGTATTAAACTTGTTAAGAAAAAATTAAGAAATATGCACCCTCATTTTACCTTGTTAATAAAAGTTGGCTAGAAAAATAATGGAAGAAATATAATTTCATCATAGCTATTGACTATGCATAATGGATATCCAATATAGTGCCTATTTCTAAACGTGACAAATTCATTCTTGTCTGTATAGATTTTAGGGATTTAAACAAGGCATGCCCAAAAGATGATTTTCTACTACCAAATATTGATATGATATTAGACATGACCATGAACTATGAAATGTATTCCCTAATGGATGGCTTCTTAGGGTATAACAAGATTAAGATAGCTCCCAAAGACCAAGAGAAAACAACTTTCACTTGTGCATGGTGTGCATTCTATTTGAATGTCATGCCTTTTGGGCTCAAAATGTAGGTACTACATACCAAACATCCATGACTACAATATTTCATGACATGATGCATAAGAACATGGAGGATTATGTTGTTGATACCCTTGAAAATTCTATACAATAAAGCACTCACCTATCTAACCTAATTTTAACACTAGACTATATGGAACAATTTCAACTTAGGCTTAATCCCAAAATGTGTGCTTTTGGTGTCACATCTAGAAAAATTTTGGGGTACATAATATCAGATAATGGCATAGAGGTTGATACAAAAAAAGTGCAAGCTATGATGGAAATGACACCTCCTAAAAACATTAGTCAACTAAGGATTCTACAAGGACACGTTTAGTCCATTAGGAGGTTCATATCTCAATTAGCTGATAGATCACATCCATTTAGTTAAAATCTTTATAAAGGGTTCACATGCATATGGAATGAGGAGTATGAGAAGATCTTGAATCAAATAAAATAATATCTATCAAATCCTTATATTCTCATGCCTCAATTTCAAGGGAAGCCTTTGATTCTTTACATCTCAGCTACTGTAAATTCTGTAGCAGCTTTATTAGCACAACATGATCAGAATGGGAAGGAAAGAGCTATATATTACATTAGTTCAATATTGGTTTCCTACGAGATCAATTACAACAATTTTAAGAAATCTTGTCTAGTTGTAGTGTTTAAGTCACATAAAAAATTTCACTACATGGTCATACATGCCACGCAGCTTGTTGCTAAAATTGATCCCTTTAAATATATCTTAAGTAAGGTTACACTTATGTGAAGGATAGAAAAATGAATGATGATTCTTTTATAATTTTACATAAAATATATCAAACATAACTCTATAAAAGGGAAAGCTATTGTTGATCAACTTGTTGAGTTCCCAATCACAAATAGCACTCTTATGCAAATTGATTTCCCCGATGCATCTATCGTGTATGTTACAAAAAGGACCTGGAAGATGTTCTTTGATGGGTCATGTACTCAAAATTAAGTCGGTGCTAGAATTATTTTTTTTATGCCTCATGGCTATATGATTCCAAAATATTACAAACTATTATTCCCGTGCATCAATGATATAGCTAAAGATGAGGACATCATTAATGGAATTAAGCTTTCTCTGGAATGGAGGATTACTTAATTATATATGTATAAAAATTCCTAGCTTTTTATCAATGAGATCAATAATGATTATCAAACTAAGGATTAAAATATAATACCCTACAAGAAATTGGTCAATGTCTTAAGTAATTATTTCACATTTTTTACCTTCCGAAAATTCCTAGAGTAGAGAACAAGGTTGCAGATGCTATGGAAACTTTGACATCTATCCTGGAATTACAAGAGCATGAGTCTCACTTTGATTTTTTGGTGGAAGAACTACGTTATCCTACCTATGATTCCCCTAAAAACCAAGTCACATACACTATTATTGGTCATGATTCCTCCTGCTACTCCACCATCTTCTTCTATCTACAAGACCAAATCATTCCCAAGAATCTTACACACAATGAAAAGCATCAGCTTATTCATAACACTTCCCATTACAACCTTGTCTCTAGTGATGTGTATAGAAAGAGTTTAGATGGAATTCTTCTTGGGTGTTTAGAGATGGATGACTCTAAAAAGGTGCTAACCAAAGTTCATGATGGCATTTGTGGGTCACATTTTAATGGCCTTGAACTTGCATAGAAATTGCTTCAGGTGGGATACTAGTGGCCAACTTGCAATTTGATGTCATCTAATATGTCAAATCCTATAAGAAGTGTCAAATCCATGACAACTTGATTCATCCTCCTGGGTGTGAACTCATCCCCTCTATACACACTAGCCTTTTTAGCAATGGACTTTTGACTTGTTCGACAAGATTCATTCGACTTTATCTAGTAGACACAAGTTTATTATCATAGCAATTGAATATTTCACTAAGTGGGTCAAAGTTATTCCACTCTTAGCTACTACAAGAAAACATGTTGCCTTGTTTATACTAAATCACATTATTTTTCACTATGGAATTCCCTCCTCCATTTTTACTAATGATGGGGGGAAATTTATGAACAAGGACCTTAGGCAACTTTACAAGAAATTTAGAATCAAGCAACACTAGTCCTCCATCTACTATCTCCAAGGGAATGACCAAGTGAGGCCTTAAATAAAACATTGCTAAAAGTTATGCATAGGATGGTCCAAAAATTAGGAAGGGATTAGCACCTCTAGATTAATCCTACACTATGGGCCTATAGGACCACCATACACACACCCGTTGGGGCTATGCCCTTTGTGTTGGTCTATGATTTTGAGGTTTTCCTCCCATTATAAGTTGAGATTACCTCTTTATGAGTCTCTTTGCAAGGATTGATTATCGATGAGTACTATAGGGATACGAGGGTTCACAAGCTTGAGACTCTAGATGAGCCTCAAAAGGTTTCTTTTGATCACATGCAAGCTACCAGAAATGTATGTCCACAAGTTACAACAAAAAGGTGCATCCAAGGGAATTCTAAGTGCAAAATCTTGTTCTTAGAGAAAAATCAAATAATCAACAGAATAGAGAGTAGAAAGGTAAGATCAAGCCTAATTGTTTGGGGCCCTACATCATCACTATTACATTTTGATTTGGTGCTTATTAGATTTCTACACTTGAGGGAGAACATCTCCCTGGGCCTGCCAACATACTTTACCTCAAGAAATTCTATGCCTAAAAGGCTCTTATTTCTCAGTTGATTGTATATATTCTATTATCCTAAAAAATCATATATGGTGCTGAAAAAATCCTTAAAATCAAAAAATATCATGAAAAAATGATAGAAGTCCTAAAAAAAGTTGACAAGTGGTGACAACATGGAAATGGCCACTACTCCAGAACCTTCCACCTATATCTATTAGTCTTTCTTTGTGCTCATTCACTTCACTTTACCTTTCCTATCTTTGAATTGAGTCTCATCGAGGTCTAAGGGCCACATACTACTTAGATTATTAGGGTCTCTTTGTTGCATAGGTGTTTCTTTGGCAACTTGCTCAAACATTTTTTTTTTTAAACTCCTCTTGACATTGACTATTTATCAACACTTTTTGCATACCTTATCTACAGTCTAGGATGTTGTGACATTTCTCACTACCATATTTGAGCCCTAAAGAAATAGTTATATGACTTACACACAAACACTTGAACATTAAACTTGTTGAGACTTGATTGACTTTATTTTCTCAGTGTGTTGTCTATGATAATTTTCTTTGTTGTGTTCCCTTCATAATAGTCTCTCAAGGATGTCATCAACTAGAAGACTAGGGGCATGGGGCATGTTTTACTTTTTTGTTAATTGTGGGTATACTTTGTTGATCTAAAGTGTCATGAGCATTCATGCTTGTCCTACTTAACATTTTGGATCTACAATGTATCATCTTTGTCTATTTTTGAAAGACCACACTCGAGGGTTATCCTAGCACTTATATGTTGATACATGTGTAATCTTGTTATGCTAAACTTAAAGATCCTAATTGCACTAGTCATCTTGATCTATATGTATTTGATTCTTAGGTTTGATTCCCACAAACCTATTTGATATAGATCATATTCATATTCACATAGTTATACTAGTGATGGTTCTATGATATTCTAATGTCCCTAATAAATCTTGATGATGAAAATTATAGTCTACTTATGTGTCCCTTGCAACTACACCTTTGCATACTAGTTTGCATTTTAGGACTCATTTTAGTTTAGCTTTTGCATACTACCTATTGAGAGAGCTTTATCTTTCATAGACATGTTAGATAACTATATTCACCTCCTCGCTTCGTCTTAATTGTCTTTTTCTCCTTGTTGATCATATCAACCTAATTTTTTTTAATTCATGTCATCACAAGGGGTTAATATTATCATCATATCTAATCTATCCAAGCACTAAATTTTAAAATCACAATTCTACATCATAACATGAGAGATAAAATATCTATGAGAGAGAGAGATATCATACATCTATGTTTACACAAACATAAGATGAGCATACATATCATGAAAAACAAAAATATAAGTGTTGAAATACACATAAACATCCATCACATGAGAAAAAAAGGAGATAAGTACACAATGCTATAAATCAAATCCAGTATCTCATATATAATGTTCAATCAAGATGGGATTCAATATATGGAAAACTATCTCAAAATATACATCAAAAGTGCCACAAGGGCATCAAAACCTATATCTATCCCTATACCTATGATTTAATGCTTCCCTCATGTGTGGGATGAGGTTGTGGTAGTGGTTCATATGTCCTATTTGGGGCTACACTACTCTCTCTAATCTCCTAGATCTCTTAGAGTATTCAAGTAATCCCTATCCTAATGGCACTACACCTTTATAGGCCACATAATCGATTATTCATTTCCCACTCCTACCTCAGCTCCTCACTTTGTGCTTTCTCATCTATGAGTTTTTTATCGTGGACTACTATGGTGGCATGTGCCTACTCTAATTGTGCCTCCAGTACTCTGATTCATTGATCCCTTGAATCATCTTTTACTTAAAATGGGGTAGTTGATGCCTATCTCTACTCATGACTAGGTTATTGCCTCTCCACCCAAGGTTGTCTCACCAGTCTCTCCTCATACTCCTCCTCTTCCTCCTCCTCTACCTCCATCTCTACATGGAGCCTTGAGCATGTATGGTTATTGGAAACACCCCCAAAACCACTCTCCTTCTCTCTCCCTCTACCTCCTCTTCCTCTTCCCCCAATCTCCCCTCTACCTCCTCCATCTCCTCCACTTCCTCCATCACCACCATTATCTCCTACTACTGCTACATCCTTTAGTTGTGCATCAAGAATCATAAACCAATGGAATGGATACCTACTCATAATTTGAGCATATTATGATGGTACTCCTCCATCTAGGACCCCTAGGAGATATTCACACATCTCTCTCTACATTTTATTTCTTGTAAAGTCGCAACATAGTCCAACATCGATAGCCACCCTAAATCTTCCTCCCAATGGAACTTAGCATATGTGGTGGTCTTTTTTGAAACCCTTTTTAATCACCCAAACTACCTCCATACCCACATGATAATAAACTTCTTCACAACCCCTGCATGGCAACCTAACAATGTTCATCTCTTGAACATGTATCCCAACTCATCCACCACCTCCCACCAGCCCTCACATCCTTGATAGGATCTCCACTCAAAATTTGCTAGCTCATTGAACAACCACCAATATTATGTGACATATTTATTGTGTAGTTGAGAGATAAAGTCATAGTATCTATAGATAAATGGGTATGACCTCTATCAAGGATGTACTTGTGGTTGGATCATAACTATGTGGTCCAATTCCCAAATCTATGCTAATATCATACCACATACCCATGGCTTCTCTTCTTGATAGAAAATCTCATGAAGCTCATGATACATATCATCTTGGATGGATGCACCCATGCCATTCATTGTGGCTTTCCTATCAAGTCCATCACCAATCTTCCCCATCCACATAGGAAGCCCTTCTAGCTTATGTCTGTGACTAGTGCCTATGCTACTAAGGAACACACAATGCATATCACTAAATATCATTTCTCATACTATGTTATCAATCTCTCCCAAGTCAAATTTCTACCAAGTACGGTGGCATCCTCAAATAGTGCCTATAATTCCACCCTCCCCTGTATTGGGACCTGATCAAAATACACTTGCGACACACAAAGCTCATGTCAAAACTCATGATTAGAAGATGATTCACAAAAAACATAGACATATTCATAACACTTACTAGGTCTTTATGAAAATGTACTCATAGGATATGATACACATATTCATAAATCTAATTGTGGCCTTTCAGTCGAAAAATTATATGTGTTATACTCATTTTGTCACCTCTCTACAAGTGCAGTTAGGAAGCCATGGTTTTCCTGGATATGGGGAAAATGTAATAGCCAGTTGAATCCCATGGTCCTTATAGTCCTCTTCATATCCTCATCTAGCTAGCCTACCAATCTTAATCCCACTACCTTAGGGGCCCTAATGTGTAACATCAAAAATACCATCTATAAAAATGAGTCTATATGTCAGTATATGTCATGAGGAAAACCAAATCATGACTATAAACATCTCTACTATGTTATCCAAGTTTGAAAACTAAAATTCAAACGAAGAAACAACACAAATTTCACTCATACATGAAAAATTGGATGACCAAGTATCGTATGATACTTTCTCAAATAGAAGTATGATACTTCACATGGTATTGTATGACAATTGGGTAGGGCTTGTACAATACTTTGTTCAACACTTGCGCAATACTTTCCAAAACTTGGAAGTATCATACAATAGTTATTAGAACTACCATGTGATACTTTACAAGGTATCAAATGAAATTTTTCTTAAAACCTATCAAACCTTATGAAAATTGTTCAAATGCTCAAAAATTAACCCAAAATGCTTGAAAAAATGACAACTTATCGAGGCACCATATAGTAGAGGTCAGATATGCAACCAGCTACACTCAAAATGGTGAGATGCAATTGAGATACCTCCTTGTGCCATTGCTATCTCCCTTAAATTCTCAAAAGCTCTCAAATTACAAGAAGATAAAGTGAATTGAAAATGACCCCTTGGGTCCCTTTTATACCTTTTGGCCTAATTTTTTAACTCCTCTAAATTGTACAAAACTTGTACCCCTGGCTAATTTTGACATCCTAGATCCATTTTTGGGATCAAAGGGCCCATACCATACCTAACCTAAAAATTATAGAGTTAGGGCTAGGGGAATGGTAGAGGCAAGATCTAGTTAGAGAATGAGATAGAGGAGCATCTCTACTAGCACCACTAACACAAGTGGATCCATTACCAGCAGATATAGATCCATAGCCACTATAGGCAGGCACCCTATGTAGCCTACAAAATTGTTAGGATTCTATCATCTAATTTGTCAGCTGAATGATCACCCCAAAGCCCCTACTATTCTAAGGCGAATGGATAGAAACTCTCCCCTAGAAGAGTGCAAGAAAGGCCCATCATGAATACTCCATCACACCCTATCCCTAGCCCTATCCCTATCACTAGCCCTAGCCCTAGCCCTAGCCCTAGCCCTATCCCTATCCCTATCCCTAGAGATTATAGGCTAGGACAGGCTAATCAGAGATAGGCATCTTGCTTGATCGAAAGAAAGCATCTTTCTATGCAAGAAGATTGCCTAAAATTTTATGGGCTATGGGCCCCTAAAATTCTATGGGTTTAGGGCCACATATTTCTCACTTGATTGGAATGCATTGGCATAGACTCTATTTATGTAGATTAGGAACTATAGTTGTTCTTGATTGGCATCTCAATCAAAAATGGTGCAACACTCCTCTTGATCAAAATTTTTCCAATGGTTCCCTCATAAAATTGTAGGGCCATGGTAGGGTTCAATCTTTTGGAGCATAAATTTTATCTATTGGTAGGTCCCTGAGTGGTCGAGTTGATTATAGATAGTTGACCTGATGGCTAGGCCAGCTTTTTGAGCTATACACTACAGTCAATACATGGATCCAAGCTCCCCCTACTATTATAAGGCATGCTAGTATCCACCCTTCATTCATCATTTCCAACCTTCCATCCTCCATCCTATTTATCCTCTATATCTTCCTATGGCCGGCTAGGGGGGTGTGAAACTCTTAACGGATGGATAGAATAACCAAGGATTGAGTTCCTCAATCACAAGAACAAGGATAGTTTGTTTTGGATAGACAGGACAAGATTATAGTTGGAAGGAAAGAATGGCCAGGTAGGACAGGAGGTTATAGGTTGGTTTTTTCTTGAGGAGAGGGGATTGAGGGATGGATGGACACTAGTATTACTAATTATATTGGTAGGTTTCCTTCCTCCAACTACTAGTATGATTTTCTAATATTGGCTACTATACTCTACTCTAGATAGTCGACCTGCCCAATCATATCAATCAATGGACAAGAGTTGGCAAGAGAGATAGTTGGGCCTTGGCTATAGAGACTAGATAGTAGTTCCTCCTTGATTGATGACTAGACATAATGGGATGAAGGGCAAGGTAGGCTTTAATATATAGGGCTAGGGCCTTGGGCCCACCTTTGAGCCCTATCTACATATGGATGGCCTGGCTACACCCTACAATTCTATGCCACTATATTCTAAGTCTATTAGAGAGTATAGCTCAGCTAGGGGCCCCTATCTAGATATCATGATGCCTACTATTATAAAGGGTAGGAGTATTAAATAAATCTAGCCCCACTACTTCTCATTGTAGCTGCATTTGATGGTTGCCCTTGTTTCTCATCAAACAAAAAGGAGGGGATCACCATACCATTGTGTTACAATATTGGATGATGAATGTTATGACCAATCATGGCCTATAGTAACCAAGGTGAGATCAAGATTGTTCATCACGAGGAATTTCCCTAAAATTCTATGGGCCCTAATATTCTAAGGGGACCATCTAACTAACTACTTTAGAATAGTAGGCTCGAACCAATTAAAAGGCTTTGAGGTTGCCACAGGAATACCTCTACCCTATAGATAGTTTTCAAAACTACTCCAATTAGAAGGCTTTGAGGTTGCCACACACAACTATTTATAAATTAAATGTGAGGTTGGTTGCTCCTTATAATAGTAGGATAGATAGATAGTTCACTTAAGATTCTATTGGTGTGAAGCAACAATAGGAAGGGGGCACCAAGATAGGATTGGTATTGCCCGAACCAATATCAGATCACAATAGTCACCTAGGTGAGAGATTGCCTACTATTCTAAAGGCATTTCTAACCTCTCAAGGTAAGATAATAAGGGAACTATCTATAGTCAATGAAAGCGAGGGTAGTAAAGCACTTGTCTAGACATCACATGGGTGCCCAACTGATGTTAGCAAAGTTGGTTGTAGAAGGGAACCAATGCTATTGACTCAAGGTAAGATAGCACAACACCATTCCATTGGAACCAAAAGTAGTAGGGGGAGGATCAGTTGTGTCTCCTTCCTAATGAAGGTTTTTGAAAAGGTGGTGTTCCCATCATCAATACATAACATGGGTGCCCAATGCGAGTGAGCAATGCACTCTGCTTGCTTAGAAAGAGGGCCCTTAGAATAGTAAGGTGAGATCAGCATGAAACTCACTTGGCAGAGGGAGCTACTCATCATTCAAAATTTAACTAAACATGGTTGGTTCTTGGTTCACGACCAAGAACTAACAACTAGCCTATAGAATGGTAGGGTAGATAATGAGATTCGGCCCTTAGATTAGTAGGGCACACAAGGGATAAAATAGTAAAGTAACTAGGGAAAGACCTACTACTCTGCTACTAGATCTATATACTATTGTGCTACTAATGGTGGGTGGTACCAATAGTTTAGGTATGCAACTACATATTAGACTGGGTCTACTAAGATTGGAGAAGTAAGCTACTGGTGGCTATGCTACTTCTGCTATTTCATCTGCTACTGTGCATCAAGTGGTGTTATACTTGATCAAATGGATGCTATTGTTGCTTGAAATTCCTCTGCCAGTGCCTACTATTCAGGTCAACTGCTTATGATGGATCTAGAATAGGGTGGTAAACTGGTCAAGTTGCAAGGATCTAGCTTGTATAATGATGATAGTCTGAATGAGATGGGGTGAGGTAGCAAGATGGAATGAGGTGCATTACTGGGAGGTTTGAGATGATGAGAGAAATTATACCATCTGTGGGTGCTCGGATATGGCAATAAGTCTATCATCCTATAGGGCTTATCTGCCCGCTGCCGGGACCACCATACATAGAAACCATTGCATTTGAATTTGCCTTAGAATAGTATGGCCAGCACCCCTTAGAATAGTAGGGACAAAGTTTTCCTACAATTTTATAGGGTAGCAACCCCTACTATTATATGGGGCACTAGTCCTAGAGTTAGTTTAACACATGAAAGGAGCATCCCCACTATATTGATAGACTCAGCCCATCCCAGATCCAGTTCACTATGGAGTGGAGGTAGAGATAGTTTCTCAACCATCAGGGGTGGTAGAGCAAGCACCAATAGCATAAGAAGATCTATTCATTGGTCGAGATTCAGATCTCATCTCATAGTGGATAGGGAGATAGGAGTCTAGGGTGCTGACCAACTATAGAGAGTCGCTTGCCCTTATAAATAGTAGGGGACATGGTTTTGGAATTGTGCTGAGTGGATGGGACACTACCCTACTATTATAAAGGTGAGATGAGTGATTCATGGATATGATGTGATAGATATTAGTCACCAGTCAGCGATAAACAATTGACCCTGATCGACTGTGCAAAAATGAGTGATAGGACCTGGGATGCTGACCCATCACTCTAGTCGCCCCTGAAACTTTACCCATGTAGGCCCTTCATATTATTGTAGGGGCACTCTTATTTCTTTTTTTTTAAAGGGGTAGGGTTCATTGGGGCCTATCTAATCTAGCATGGCATATAGATAGTCCCATCTACTGGGGTCGACCAAATCTAGGACTCTAGGGAGTCATCCAAAATAGATGGTTTGCATTGGGAGAGGAGAGGGCCCCTTTCTATTTCTATATGGTGCCCCATTGAGATGAGACACAAAGGGCTAGGATACATCATCCATTATAGTAGTCGTGACATGACTGATGATTGATATAGAGATATTACATATAGAATAGATGGATGATCCTCTTCCACCCCCACCCCCCACCCCATAGTACATTGAGTAGAGATAGGGGTAGATGAATGAAACTAGAATCTAACTCACCTAAAACCCCTATATAATGTGGGGGAATAATCTATTTAGGGGGAATTGTAGGGGAGGTTAGCCCTACAAGGCAGAGGTAGTAAAGAGTTAGCATATTAAAATAGAGGCCTACTAGCCTACTAGATATGGGTAGAACACTAACTAGAGTATAGTGCCTCCTATCCCCAGAGTAAGCATATTCAACTACTGACTTTTGTCAAGCAAGAAGAGAGAACCTAAGTGACAGAAAGCACTTTGGCCTTTGATCACATAGATCTTTATTTCTATTTGTGCCCCATTCTCTTTTCTTTCTCATCTTGTAATGAGAGTAGAGAAACTATAGATTGGAATTCTTCTTTAGATTGCCATGTGATCCATTCGATTCTAGCCTAAATAAATTATGGGTTCCCCTCCTTCAGTAGAGTTCCAAATGCATAAAGAAATAATGGGCATTTGGATTTATAATCAATTGAATCGATATGCTTGGGGGGGGGGGGGGGATTGGGAAGGGGAAAGGAATAAAGGGATCAAGGGGCTTCTCCTCTCCCGAAGTATAGTAAAGGCATTCGATACAGGTTCCTTCTAGACAAGGGATGTTTAGTGGGTTAGGAATAAAATCAAGCAGGGGTGGGCTTCGACAATGTTTCTTCCTCAATTATATAGAGGGGGGGCAGCCCGCTTGGCGAATCATTATTTCAGCCTTCCTTTTGGCTTTGCCCCCAATGAAAGCTTGATGAAGACTCCCATTCTTAAGAGCTGGTAGAGAGAAAGTGACCTATCTACTACCGAGTAGACTAGTGGAGAGGGCCCCATAGAATAGTAGGGCACATCGAACTCCATCCATTTTGGATTCAAGCATTTGATTGATTGCCACTCAACATAGCTTCTTGCCACATCTAGAATAGCAATAGAAGAATAGCCTATAGAATGGTAGGGATTTGGATCACCATCTCCAAGCATGGTCAAAGAAACACTCTTCTAAAAAGTGAGACTCTAACATCATTACTCATTGAATGAAGTGCCTACTATACCACCCAACCTACATCTATAGCCTTTCGGTGCATTTGGGAGGGACTCAATAGTTGGGTGGGCGGTTCCCTACTATTCTATGGTGGGTACCTTTGATTGCAGTTTATTTGTGTCTTAAGAGTGCTTAATAGAGTGACTATAAACCCCTTATAGAAAATCCTCTTGAAAAGGCATAACAGGCTTTTTAGCAAAAGTTGGGTGGAGAGGAGAAGGACAAATCTCAACCTTCTTTTTTTTCTAGTATCATATGTTTGGATGTTTGCACTGACCCATCGATTGGGAGAAGTAGAGCCTTAACATTAGGAGGGGAAATGATCAATGGAAACTCATGGCCTACCTCTTTCCATTCTGCACAATGAAATCACTTGATCTCTTTAGAATAGTAGGGCACCCTTGGGAGGGAAGCCTGAGTAGAACCAAGAGAATCGTTCAATTCATAGTCAAGGATCATCCCTACCATTCTATAGAGAATTGGCCCTACCATTCTATATGGGAGTTCATAAAGGGAGCACAACATTCAATCTTCCTATTTTTATCTTGAGATTTGTCTATGTACACCATAGAATTGATAGGGGCAACATTAGCTTTCATTTGGAACACCCGATCCTTGACTTTCTTGCTAGGTTCCAAAGGCCATTCTGCCCTATACCTTCACTCTTGAGTGGAGACTGAGTCCCTATAGGGGTATCTTGGGTCTCTCTTATAATAGTATGAAGAACTTGAGTCACCATAACAAGTAGTCTTAACAGTGCCTCTAATCTGCAAAGGAAGGGCCCTAAACATTTCTCCTCAATTATATATGGGGGGGGCAAGGGGGCTAAGGGAAGGAAAATTGGAACTTCTAGGAAGACTAGAAGTTGGAAAGGCATTAGCCCTCCTTTGAAAGCAGGGAAGAAAGTAGGCATTGAACCCCCTTAAAGTGAACCACAACAAAAATAAAGAAAAACGAGAAGAGAATGAGATGTTTGTTTGGTTTGCATCCAGAGAAAGATTCTAGTAGACATTTTTTCATTCCATGATGGGTTTGGGGTCACTCAGGGGGCATGGCCACACACAAAAAGTAAGAAAGGAATGAAGTCACTAGAGCTACCAAGAACTAATCAAATCAACAAAGAACCAATCAATCCCTAAAAAATGCCCCTCCTCATAGGGTCAAACTTCAAGGGGTAAAGCCATCCTACCTAGTCCATAGTTATAGCAATGCCAAGGCATAACCACACCTTTTTGGTGGCCCTATGCCACTCACCAGGTGGCAGGGCACTACCATATCATGTGCTAGTATGGACCCTTTTAAACTTGGGTCACCATAAAGTGGTACAGATGTGATGCTAGTTTTGATACCCTTATGAACCAGTATGGTTTAGTCTCATGGGCAGTAGCACCCCATATCATGGGTTGGCATAATGGTGTGGCTCGATGCTAGCTCCATATCATGGGATAGAATCCTTTAATAATGATGCCATTGTTAAAGATTGCCAGCCAGCCCATGATAGGAGTAATTGCGAAGGACTTTTGTGTAGGGTCCCTCGGGGCTAGGTGCATTACCCTATGTTATGATCCCATGTTATGGGGTTTCCTTGCCATTTAACCCAGCTATTATCCCTACCCCAACCCCATATCACGGGTTGGCATTCTTTAATAATTTAGAAGTTCTCATGTCATGGTAGCTTCCTACCTTATGTCACAGTAGCTTCCTGTAGGGGGTATCTCTTTCACAACTCCTTGCTATCACTCAGTGAAAATTAGGCTGACCCAACCCAATCTCACACAAGTTTGGAACTACATTGAATCCTAGCATGGGTGCATTGGTAGGTGAGTAGGATTCCCTCTTTTCATCCTTGGATGGAAAGGCTCCTACTAAATGCAATGTCAACCTACTACTCTTAAGATAGTCTAATGAATAGTAGTCTTTAGAGAGCCTGCACTCCCGTACTACAAGAGGGTAATGGCTAAAGAGGAGAATGGTAATTTGGTCTTGATTATCATGGTCCCTACCCCTACTATTATATGGTATGGGCCCAGGATAAGATGAGGAGATCCCTATAACACATTCATCAGTACAATCTTGGAGGAGAACAACACTTCCCAGCCCTTAGATAAAAATAATAATGGAACTCTTTACTGAAGCCCCGCCCAGGAGGTTATAGTTGGGGGCATGGGCCCCCCCTATAAAAATATGTATAGAATTTGAACACCACCCTAGCCAATAATATAAGTCATCCTCCAAGTTCCCCTCCATCCTCTCATGTCATGGTATCTTCAATTTATAGTCAGTGTCTTCATTAGAATAAGAGAGTCTCTGGGCATTAGAATAAGATAGTCTTTGGGCATTAGAATAAGCCAACCTCTAGGGTAGAATCTTCAATTTATAAATAGTGTCTTCATTAGCAGGAAATCCCTTCCTTAGCACTACATTCAATGCAAATAGGAATGTAGCCTATGGTTGTGTAGGGATTTCCTGCTAATGAAGACACTATCTATAAATTGAAGAGGCTGCCCCAGAGGCTGGCTTATTCTAATGCCCAAAGATTGTCTTATTCTAATGCCTAGAGACTCTCTTATTCTAATGAAGACACTAACTATACTCATGGATGAGTTCTCTACCACCTAGATGCAGTTCAAGATCCATAGCCATAGCTAGTAGCACCAAAATCATATGCCCTACTATTTCAAAGGGAGACAACAACATATCTAGAGTCATAGCCTACATCAGTAGTTGCCTATAGAGAAAGTAGGGGGTAGCCATTTATGATCTTGATCTTTAGACTTTATCCTTAAAATTCTATAGGGAGCCCCCCTAGTTTAGTAGTTGAAGCCATTTAAGTGTTGATCCAGTGCCAACTAGTATATTCAGTTGACTCAACAGCAGCTACGCCACCACCATGACATCAGAAGTAGAGATGGGGACAATGCCTATATAAAGAATTCATAGGAGCATAAATAGGTCCATCCAGATGAAGTAGCCAACACCTAGCATGCAAAAGCAACACCAATAATAGGAGAAGTTGCCTAAGTAAAGTTAGATCTGCCAATAATAGAATTGTAGGGAAAATCCTTAATATGCAAAGAGCTTGCCTACTCTTTTAAGGGGATTCCCTACTTGGTAGGCATTAGTTGATCCTGAATAAGAACTAATTCTAGAGCTAAGAGTTGAATAGAAAAGGCAGCCCATCTATTCTAGTTACACAACCAATCTCTATGTGGCTGCTCCTTTATTGATAAGATATACATGATGTACTTTGTTCCCCTAGCAAGGATTCTTTGTGGGATCGAGTACTGGACTTGAGGGAAAAAACTCACTCAAACAGAGTGATACTTAGCCCATTACCATTTAGCCATCATGGTGTAGAGATAGAGACATCAAAGATAGGAGTGAAAGTAATTCACAGAGAGCCAATAGGGTTACTTACCATTAGCCTACAATTCTATGGGGAGGTGGAAATAGGAATAGAGCATATCTCTATATATCAACATGGGGCCCCTACTCTTGCTATGAGGGGCTTGTAGATCCTCTAGTAGGAGAGGCATCTAAAGCTAGATCTTGCAATATTATATCCATTTATAGCACCAGCATCAATAGCATAAGTAGCACCAATAGGATCAGTAGCGTACACCACCAATATTGGTAACATAGGCAAAGGTATATGCACCAGTAGAGGCTAAGGCATAGTCAGCTAGAGCTACAAAAGAATGAGCAGCACAAGTAACTAAGGAAGCATATTCACCAAGATCCCACTAAATTATAGGGTTCTACATCCAGATTCATAGCTTTCAATAGCATCTATTGAAGCACGCATAGCAAAGACAAAAGTAGGGCATTTAAGCCATTAGCATTTGTTGAATGAAGCATCTATATATGAACTATTCATTAATGTCGATGATCCATATCCAGAGACATACCCAGCATAGCTAGTAGCCATAAAATGCTAGGGCATTAGCTCTTGATCCCAGCCTACTATCTATAGGCAGATTGCCATTAGAATTATAGGGCCAATTGTTGACCCCAAAAGAATTGTAAGCAATTCACAGACTATTCTTTTTTCGATTCACCTATCCATCACGGAATGAACTAGCAGCACCAATTCACCAACAAGTGGAAGCCAATGAATAGTAGGGGCTCTGCAATACCACACTAAGTGAGAGCCCCTACTATTCATTGGCTAGGTGGGAGTAAAGGAAGTTGGAAACATAGAAGCAAAGGGGAGGTAGGAGCTAGATTTGGCTATTCTGATGACCTATCAAATCCAATCAAGTACACACATCAACACTGTTAGGTTCCTCACTTTCCTTTATGATCAGCCACACTAGGACTGAGACACAGCCCAAAATCCCATAGGGGGCAACAATGGGGAATCTTGGACAATGGGTGAAAGCTCGATCCAGTAATATTGTGTGGGTGAAGAAGGGAAATTCTTCTTGTAAAGCTCTTTTTTCGAGCATGCAATCATGATAGGACCTAAGGAAGAAGCTCCTTGCTAACTCTATGCCAACAGCCATGGTAAGATAGGGGGAAAAGTGTTATTCAGAATGACTAGGCATAAAGGACACATAGCTAGTGAATCTACAGGGTTGGAAGTGAAATTTTCCAACAATTGCGTAGGTGCTTCAAAACCAATTCACTTGAGTGAGATAGGGGAGAGTGGAATTTCATGTGTAGGGATCAAATTTGGAGATCTACGAAGGAATGCCAAAAGTGACAGTAGCTCTCTGGGTCTACATTGATGCTGGGATGTGAAAGCATGGGAAGAAAATAGGATTAGATACCTTGGTAGTCAATGTCGTAAATGATAAGTGTTCATCCTTGGTCCCCAACGACTATAGCTAGGGCCAAATCTTGATGGTCAAAATCATATTTCAAATTTCCTTCTTCTTCTACATAGTTGGCTAACCTTTTGAGGCCTAATCTTTAAATCTTACTAGGGTATCGTCATTTCTTCATTCCTTCATCATTTGTACTCTCTTCCATACTTCTTTCTCATTTCATTTCACATTCATTTTATATTTCATCTTGATATGACCTAATTTTAATGATTTATCTCCTTAGTCAAATTTAGTCAACTTGGGGCATACTATCACTTCTTAGTGGTTATTTTGAGGTTTTAATCAATTATCTATCTACTCATTTCTACATCTCCTCTATCTCATTTTTATTTCAATCCCAAGGGGGTAGGAATATTCTATCATAATTGCAAATTTCTTTTTTATGGCTATCTATTTCTCAAGAGCATATACTTGATGTTTTTATTTTCTCTTGATCTATCTACTTAGTTTTCTTGGCATGTTAGTCCTTGTCTTGAGTTCTGATACTATCTTTATTTCTCCTAGTGTCTAGTACTATGACTAATAGATTGTTCATTCAGGATATGTTCTCTCTGTACTTTGCTCCTTAGAGTCATATTTCTTTACTGCATTCTTGGCTTCTTCATCCTTTGATGTAATTTATTCTCATATCAATCACACATTAGTCAAAGAGGGATAAATTTAATCACTCAAAAATATTCATCTAGACTATTAGTCCCCTTCATAGAATTTTTTCCAAAATTATTAAATTGTTTATCTTGATCAAATATTTAAAAATCAATTTATTTTATTTTATCCTATAGTTTGACCATTGTATCCTAAGTTCTTATTTAATTAAAATGAACATGTCCAATTTTAATTAAATAAAAGACCCAATTCATCTCTTATCCTAAGTTTCACACATAGAAGAAATTTCCCATTTTAAAAATAAAAGAAAAGTCTTTTGTCTCACATGGAGATACAAAATTCAACCCTTTGTAATTAGCAAAAGTGATTGTGCACATGGATCATGCAAAATTAAACTCTCCACCATTAATTAGATCCTCTTGTCTCATTGTCTCCACTATCCATACTTCTTTAAAAGGGAGAGATATCTCCTCATCTTTAATCCACTTTTTTTGCAGTATCTTTATGTTGTAGGCTTTTCTAGGAACTCTTAGGGTTTAGGAAGATCTTGTGGCCTCATACTCTCATATTTTTATATCATATTATCTTAACATCATGTTGTATTAGTATAGTTTCCTTTTATGCATTAGAATATCATGTCTAATTTAATTATAAGGCTTGTAATTCTCTCATTTTCACGTAGCTTAGTTGCATTTTGCATAGGATCTCATATTGGTTCGTAGATACTAAAATCTTTTCTCTTTTCTTAGAATCTCCCATTTCATAGTGTACTTGCAAGGGGTTTAATTCTTATGCTCATTTGAGAGCCATTTTATTCATGTTTGCACTCTTTTTACGTCATGACTGGGGAACTCTAGGTCGACATTTGAGGCTCTCAATCTATGAGATCCCTTGAATAGAAGGAGTTAGAAAAGTGCACATTCTAAATGTATAGTAAGAATACCATGAATTAATTTGGTGAACCTCCAAGATATGATGATTTATCTAGATCTTGGATAAGCCTTGATTATATGAAAGATTTGGACATAATGTAAAAAATTGTTGGCACTACTTGTTTTCCAGAGAATCAACCAACTAATCAAATCAAAATAAGTCATTTTAAAGTAGAAATGCATGATTTGATTAGAAGAACTACTAGAAAAAAATAAGGAAATATTGTTGAAGAAGATGATTCTTTCTAGATGAAGAATATGAGTTTTCACCCCAGACTCCAAAAGATAATTTAGAATCAACCTCTATTTGATATGTGGACTTGGGTACTTTAAAGAAGGAGAATGGGTACATGTGCGGTTGAGATTTTTTCATTTGTATTAAACTAGGTCTTTTATATCAAGGATTAAAGGGATTTATATCTACATACATGTTCATGGTATAATTAAATATATTACAAAATAGTAATAAAATAAAATAAATTACCTTTTTGTAAAAGGTCTAAAATAGTCAATGTCATCCAATGAAATCACTTTCTTGTTGCCTTTCTTTATTGTTTCATAATTCTCACATAATAAAGTGTATGCATAATGTTCTCTTCTTCTACTAAACAAAGAATTTCTAAGCTATAGAGTTCTCACTTGATGATGTAGATATTTTTTTATTGCACCATACTACAATCATACATGCATCTTAAAATTTTATTACATCCTCAAATTTCAATTGCTATCTAGCAAATTTCTATGAATAGGTGTACTAACTTCAACATGTTCTTTACATTGATCCATCTTTAAAAACTCCACAAATGTTGGATATAATTTTCCTTATGAACCTTACTTAGATAATAAAATATTTGAACATTCTTTATATTTTGTGTACAATCATTTGACAATATGAATGCTACATTACCTATATTCCACTTCCTCTTAATTTTTAATAAATTACATTGAAACAATATTGAATAAACTCTCTCACACACACACACACACAAACCTATGTTACCTTTCATAAAGAAAAAAGATGTGAGAACACAATTGTTCAACTTTAATGACATAAAAATGGTATTTTTGGTTATAATTTGAAGATGATAAAAACTAATGAAATATGTGAGATTAGATGAATTTTATGCTTGAAATTTTCTTTTCTTTTTTAAAGTAAGAATTTTTTCATTGTTTTTAAAATTTTGAAGAGCTTTTTTCGAAAAATATAGGGTGTAGTTCCCTTCAAACAAGTATATGAAAATCATCTTTTTTTTCTCTAATTTGAAACTATGTTATAGATGACACGTATAGCTAGGGCACAAAAGAATAAATATTGGTTTTTCATGTATATTTTCTTTGTTATAAGTACTCAAGGTTGACCTTATCAGAAACCAATAGTTTTTTCCCTCTGTTTAAACTTCCCTATCAAGTCTACACCTTTTTGGAAAAAATTTACATATTCTTGAAGAGGACTCTCTCCTCTATGATTAAATATAATTTTATTTTTTAAAAATATGATTTACTATTTTTTTCCTTTTTTGAAGGAGCATATTCTCAACTATTAAAATACTTACTAATAATATTTTGAGATTATAACATATTATAACTAATCAAAACAATACGAAATTTATATAATCATGATATTAACTTTAAGATCTATAAAATTCTATTCTAGTTTTTGAAAAAAGTTGAGTTTTAATAATAATAAAATGAGATTTAATGAAAATAAGTTTAGAGGTCCTAAAAGGTGACATAGACCTATGTTTTTACCCATATCCTTTGTACCACCATTTGCATGTTTGTATACAATATGAACAAACATGCCACTTCTAAAAAATTATGATATAGAGATTTCATTTCCTTTTGTGAAGCAAGACTAGAGTTTTTCTACAAATTCAAACTTTAATAGTATAGTTCAAACTAAATCTAAGTTTCTAGTTGTGAGAAATTATCAATTAAACTACCAAGATTGTTAAGTGTTCCATATATTTTTGCAAAATATTACTATTAAATTATGAGCAAGTGCATTTACACTATTTTTTCCTATGATTAAATTGCAACGCTCTCTAGTTTTTTTATCCTTTAAAGAATTTTTTATTTTTTTAGCTCTTAACATCCATTGATTATTGCCCAAAATTATTTTCAGTACTTCCATGCCTACAATTTCCTAAAAAGGATAATTTCTCATAGCTAGTGCATAGTCTAGAAATATATGAACTTAAATAAAATAATTATCCATTAGATCTTTCATAAATAAACCTACTATAAATTTCTTGATTGTTTTAGGTTACATATAAATATGGCATTCCTCCATAGTCATATTAGTTTATAAATTATAGTTTGTATATACTAAAATAATTCTAAGAACAATGATAAGAGATTCATTACTACTTTTTATCAGTAAAAGGATAACTAGCCAAAAAAATTATTCTTATAAAAAATAAATAACATATCCCATCTTAGAAGAGGCACATGTAGGAAAGATTTTGGTGAAGAAAACCTCTGGCCTTGCCCCAACACATGGAAAAATACAGTAATCCATATACAATGAGAAGGACATAATTTTGTTGATATAATAGAAATGAGAGGGGTAAACAAAATTAGAGGAGCCTAGACTAACCAAAACTATCTTCATAAGACTTATAGCCATAAGAATTCCCTTGTCCAAACTTGGACATACCACCAACACCAACCACCTTCTACTCTACCAAGGTTAGTTAAAACATCATACATAAATATAGTTTTTTTTATCAATAAGAGGTTGAAGCCAAGATTAACTATTATTATTTATCAAGCATGGGTATATTAAAACCCAAGACCTCCCACATAAGAGGCTTTCAATTTACCATTATGTTGTAGGCTCTTGCCTCATACATAAATAGAGTTCAACAAAAAAAAAAACTATCAAAATATTATTGCCCATTGTTGGTATCTCTAACCATTGTTTTCTATTAGTGTCAACCACTTAGTCATTTACAAGGTAGAGTTAGATAGTCATCATTGTGACCAAACTACTCGATATAGGTCAAGACTTGTACATAAGAAAGTGTATCAATATCTATAGGAGTCAAGTGTATGGTCACTGAGTATTTTGATATGAGTGGAACTCATTAGTGACTGGATAAGTTCCAAGTATACAAGTGCCAAGTTACATAGTGTGTGTTAGGTACAATACATCCTGAGCATTAGAAGGGTAATATAGATCAAGCAATAGCAATGTCGAGCATCATAAACTAGTAAACACTTAGAAACATAGAGTTTACATAAAAGTCAAAAATGGAACAGAACTTGAGGTAATGCATTTTACAAGTCAACATAAAAGGAACATTTAAATATTATAGAGGTTGTTATAGAACATTTAAATGATGTGCAGCATAAATCCTTATGTTGTGAGATCAATAATTCAGATGGAGAGGCTATTAAAGAAGGATCTAGAAAACTCTTTATGAAACCTTTTAAATAGAGGTGATCTAACCTAGATTAGAGTGAGAGAAGTGAAAGAGAGAGAAGCATGCAAAGTAAGATCAAGAGTAGAGAAGTATATGCATGTGAACAAGAAGTCAGTGCAAGGTTTTTTTATCATCTTCTAGATGGTGCATCTACAGTGAATTCAAAGGAAAAGAAAAGTAGTATTAGATCAGAAGAGAGGATCAGTTAGCAAAGAGAAGAGTTGAAATTAGCTTACAAAGAAAATTGAGAGTCAGGTATTGAATTAGTTTTAACTAACTTGAATCAAGGTAAATCTCTTAATAGAGTGGTCTTAACAGATCTTTGTAGATCTCCTAATAGAGTCCTTACTTTGTTGTAAGTGTTAAATCATCTAACAAGGTGAGACCTAGCAGTCTCTTAATCCTTTAATAGGGAATAATCCTCATAAGGTAGATCATATTTTATGATAAAACATTGTAACCTTAACTGGTTATCTTTATTACTATGGTAGTGAAGATTTGTCAGTGTCATCCCCACCCCAATTTTACCTTCACATTGGAAGGTTTCTAGGTAACAAATATTGTGTTATGTGTTTTACTTTCATGCATGTGATTGGCCATATTTATGTGTTATATAATATTTACATTATAAGTTTTACATGGAAAATTTATTGATAAGTTTGAATTAAAGAATTGGTTCTCTAAAGGAAGCTTAAAGGCTTGGATATTAGATCTTGGAGATTGAGGCATTCAAACTAGATAAGGTTATTGAAAATTAGGCGATTGACATCTAACTCGCACTATAGAAACTTGAGAAGGTAAGATAAGATCTAAAGGATTCCCTAAAAAGGAGAAAGGAAATTGTCATTTAGATAAAATAGTTTTCATATGAAGAAGTGGAGACTGAAGGACTATTTGAACCAATAAATCCAAATGACAAAGCATCTATCAATCTAGTTGACAAGAACAAACTCCTAAATGAAGAAATAAGAGGACTAAAAAGAGAACATGAAATCCAATCAATTAGACTATGTGAAGTAACTGGAGGGGGAAAAAAAAAAAAAAGCTAAAGAAGATAGGACTATGGCTAAAGAAGAAAAAAGGGTAATGGCTACCATACTTGAAGAAAGGACATCAGATGTGTAGAACCTCACAAACACACAACTAGACATGAAGAATCAACTAATGCTTGCAAATTAGGAATTGAATCATAAGGATGTGGAAATTACAAATCTCAAACCATAGAAGGACATACTGAAGAATGAATTGAAAGCTAAGAAAGAATCCATGGATAAATTCAACAAATATGAAGAAGCAATGAAGTACTTTGAAGAACTTATGAATTCATCAAACTGTTATGATGGGTTGGTATATTCATACATTGAGAAAGGAGAATCATCTAGAAATGGAGAAATGAGGAACGCAAAGTCAAGAAAAAACCAACATGTTACCATAGTGGGAAAATTGGTCATACTACAAATATCTATTGAAGAAAACATGGTATGCCAAATTCAAAACCTAACTTTACTAGTTACTATATTTACTACAAGAAATAAGGGCATCAAATACATGAGTGTAGGTCAAGACTAGGGAAGATAACTGCTACACCTAAATTTGAAGGATATTTTTATAACTATCAGAAGTATGGGCATATAGCATATGAATATAGATCATAGACAAAACCTTACTAGAAAAATCAGAGGAAGAATTATGCAACTATTAATGCATGTTCCAAATGTCACAAGTTTGGACATCAAAGAAAGAATTATAGAACTCAACCACATTTAGCAAATCAAACAAAAGACAAAGGCAAAGGAAAGTAGACATTGAGAAAATTAGGAATGAAATGAACTAGAAATGGAAAAGGAAAATAGAAGATGGAAATAGTAGATCTAACGAAGATGAAGCCACCCAATCCATTGGACAAGGTGATCATGTCATCTTAAACTAAGCAAGAGAGGTATATATGGGACTGCATACTTAATTGATATATCATACATCAATTCCTTACATGATATTGTGCCAAAAGTTTATATTTACATATGTGAAGATGCATAAAAATGAATTTTTGAAAGGTTTTTGAGTGTCAATAAAACTATCTATGTTGACCAAGCATTGGATCATAGATTGAGCACTTTAGAAGAGATTGAGATGTAATGCAAAGACCTAGTTGAAAGGCATCAACATTGACAAAGATAGCTGGCTTCCACCTACCTGAGTAGACAACATTAATGGAGAACCCTAATCAATCAAAGAAGGTATATAATTTTTTTTGAAGATATTATTACATACCTTGCATTCAAAAAAATTAGAGCACAGAGTGATTTGAATGAAGAGGCTTGAATGAGTGAAGATCTAAACTATGTTGGGTAACTAGAGAAGAAAGAACTTCAAACCCTAACTACAATCATGAAATCTTCATCAACTATTGGAATGAGCCAAGAGGTTAGTAGAATTCAAATGATGATGAGTGACTCTTGTCCTCCACTAAAGTTTTGTGTTATTTCAGAGATTTCTATGAAAGGAGACTCAATGTGTGTGTTATCCTAGATATCACCTAAAGTCATTATGATCCATGATGTCAGAAGTTGTTATATGTGTAAAATTAGAGTAGGAGATTATGAAACAAAGGAAGAATATGAGAATTTTTACAATGAAGGAAGTTTGAATGAAAAATTCAAACTTATTGAAAGGAAAGGGTTAACATGTACACTAGATTTCTCAAAGAATTTCAAGGTTGAATATTTTAAAGCTTTTTTGAGTAGAATCCACAACATGAAGTACCGGTTATAGAATAGACCAGTGGAGATCATAAAGAAAATGATTCATAGGGTTATAGGCTATCCAACCCTAAACAAGAAGAAAATCATGTGAAGCCTAAATCATGAAGAAGTTGAGGCAAACACATGAGCCAAGTGGAATGGATGTGTTCTATCCATCACAAACATTTCTAATCCACTAATTAAATTTTCAATGAGGGCTAATGCTCACAAATTCTATCAATCGAGTAGATTGAATAGTGTGCCTTGTATGGTTGTGGATCAAGTGTGGAAATTTGTAATGAAAGATCATGAGTATGATCTTATTGAGCTACAAAGGTTATAACTTGCAAAAAAAATTTCATCCATAAGTAAAGAAAAGAATTCAATATGTAAGTTTGGTTCCCTCATTTTGTGTATTTTCTTTTATATCCATAAGTATTTTCCTTGTATTGGTAATTTTGTATGCAAGCAAGACAAACTAGTGAAAAAATAGATTAATGAGTAAATCACTCAATTGGGAGAAAATTTTGAGAATGTAATGGATACTTATTTTGATGAATTTAAGAAAAGGATCAAAAGGAGAATGAGGATGCCTAAAAAGTTGGTCGCAAAATATTACAGTGACATATGTTTTCTTATGGATATAGATAACACTTTTGTAGATGTAGTTAAGGTAAGGAAATCTTGGTTATTATTTTTCTAATATGAGATAGATAGTGATATAGTGAGTGCAAACATTGATACACTATTGAAAGAAGAGATAGATGTCAAGACTAAACTTTTTGGGAGATATGAAGAATCTAAAGAAATAGTAACTATAAATATAAGATAGCTTTTGAGGAAAAGAAAAAGAATAAAATGCTTGAAGATTTAGAAGCAAAATAGGGCACCCCAGGCAAGGGAAAAAAACCATTACAATTAACACAAGGTCTTGGTAAAGATGAAGAACAAAATAGTGTTGATGAGGAAGAGGAAGAAGAAGAAGGTGACAAGGGAAAATCCCTAGCTATTTTCATGCCACCCAAAAAGAAAGTTCAAGAAACAAAGAAGAAGTGGATAATGACACCTCCACCACCAAAAAAACCAAGAACTAGGGTATCTGCTAGTGTCGAGAAGTTAGTAAAGCAAAAGGTAGCAAAAGCTAAAAACCCTAGTGCCCCCAGAACCAAAAGAAGGAGATTGGTCAAAGGACTACCTCAAAGGAAATATAGGTCTATTGATGAGGTATGTGTTGTAATACCCCAAAATTGGCACATTGCCATGCAAAACCAATTCTGGTCTATTTGATCAATCCTAAGTCCTATTTTACTAGGCAATTTTGATTTTGAGAATCTGTCAAATGCAAAAAATCATTAATCTGTATTAATCACTTAATTTAATTAATTCTTGAATATTCATTGAATTGGTTAAATTAACATTTTAATTGAATTAATTCAATTATAAGTCCTAGTACTTAATTAAATTAAATTCACCCTTTTCGCTAATATACATGAGGAATTAAATATATTTGATTAAATTAAATATCCTCATTCTAATTATTGAATTGAATTATTCAATTTAGAATACTCAATTATGAAGTCATATTTAATTTCTTTAAATCAAATATCTTCTCCAATATTCTCTCTTGAGTTCAGAATTGGAAACTCTGAGTGGATTGAAATCAAAATAGAAATTAAATCACTTAACTCCTTATTCCACTCAAAAGAAAATCAGCTAACTCCCTTTTCACAAGGGAACTTTCCATTCTAACGGAATCTTCTTCAAATCTCAGTCGTTCATTCAATGTGATCACAACCATTGATCAAGTTCTAGGATTCTATTTAAGAAGCCTTCACTTCCTTATCACAAAGGTTAACAATTAATTTGCATCGAACTTATGCTGAATTGCTGACTCAAGCATTCTCACATTCTTAGCTTACATTTCCATATTTCTTTCATATAGATTAATATGCATACATATAGATAAAACATTATTTCTTATTTCTAAATTAATAATTGCATCTCATCTAGATTAAGATTGCATCTCATTTAGCTATACAAAATCCTTCATTCTAGATGTATGGTTGCTAGCTTCTCAGTCTAAGAGCAATAGCATAATCATTCTAGTTGGGAGGCAATAGATTGACTTGTTGATTATTTCAGATGAACAATCCATTGTTCATTTTGGGATGATTCTCCAAATAAGGATCATGTTGAAGTGTGTGTGAATACAGAGGCCCACATTTCCCACACACATTTATGGTGCCCACCATGGGGTTGAGAAATCAATTTTTTGGCCTTATCTATTCTTTTTTCTACATTTTTTAATGTTTTTTCATTTTCATCCATACAGGTACTCTGTTTCTCATGCGAAAAGTCTCTTTCTCATGTAGTACATGTCATTTTCTCACATGGACCTGTGGAAGATTTTGTGCAAAATTTGACATCGGTAAATGCAAAATGCAATTTTTAGATTCTATTTTTATCATCATGATTTAACTAATGGTTTTTCTAAAGCATTTTCATTTTTGGTTTCTAATTTTTAACAACTTAATAGTGGTTTGTAAGATGCTTATCAAAGACACCTTATTACGAACCCTTAAAATAGTACTAACAATATGATTGTAGGACATTTTGTCAAAGAATATATTCAAACCCACTAAAATATCATGTCTTCTTTACTACTTTCTTACACATAGATTAATAGGGCTTGTGAACTTTATAGGGCTCTAGACAAAGGAATAGGGGATTATGTTCTTTGCTACATGGAAGTGATTCCCAAGAATAAATTAGAAACCTAGACACCTTTGGAAGATGGTACTTGAGGGAGGCAAGAAAGTTAGTGGTTCTCCCAAGCAAGTCTTTGATGAAGATATGATGACTTCCTTTTAGGGACTCAAAGTTTTGGAATAGGAAAAGTTGGGATTGATAAGCTAACTTAGTGATAAACATGTTCTACATGTTTGGGTAAGGTGAAAAGGTAGAGAAATATGCTCTTTCCCCTTGTGGGAAATCAGAAACTTGGACCCTTAGATCTAAACCACCAGTCCAAGTCAACCTTTGGAGGGCCTACTAAAGTGATCCAACCTCCAGGAACAACTCAAGTGAGAACACTCCTTTCTCCAAAGATTCCAACTCACTATAATAAAGAAGCTTTATTGAAAGAAAGACTCCAAAGCCATGTTAATTTCCTCTTCTTCCTTCTGATATGGCATCTCAAGAAGAGGCTCTGTATAGTACACAAGTTAGTGTCAACCCCAGTCTTGCTAGTCAAGTGTGTGTACTTACAGATGTTGGTGTGGGATACTAGCCTCAACTTCATTTTTGAGGCCACTAGGGGTTAATATGAATGGAATCCAAGTAAAAACCTCTTAGTTAGTTGCTACTCGATTCACTTTCAAAAGGGGGCATAATCTTTGTGCAAGGAGGGGGAAGAATCTATCCTATAGATACTCACCATAGGCATGTATCTAGATGTTGGAAGGTGGTATATGTACTTGTCCCCTACCACAAGGGTGTTCATTTAGCATATATGTTATTGAGTCCTTGAATACACCAAAAACATGAGTGTGCTCTAGTGGGGTGACATGACTATTGAGGTGAATGTATGCACATAGGTTGTGAGATAAAGGTTTTGCTTCCTCCACCATTTTTGGTTATAGGGAAAAAGCATGTCTTTTTTTAGCCTTTTAATTTGTCCAAATATTTCAAACAAACAAAAGGTTAAGAGTCCCCTATGCCTATAAGTTGCTTTTTCCTTGGTTCGATTGTTTGTGACTACTTCTTGCTTCCTATGTCTAAAACCAACTGTCTACTTGAAAAACCAAAACAATGCCTAAAACCTAAAAACTGTCACTTACATTGTTTTACACCTCTTGCTCTCTCATCTTGATGATGGATGCCATAGTGTGATTTGAAATGTTGATGAAAAAATCTTTACACAATCTAATCCAGAAACTTAGTATTATGACTATCATGGATTGTGGAAATTTGATCACATTAATATGCTGATATCTACAAAAAACTTGTAAACATAATTAGTCTTCTATTTAGAACTATCAAAACCATTCAAAATCTCTTCAAGTTCAGTTTAAAATTGTCATTTTGTCCCTTTTCTTGTGCCTAGTTCTACAAATTTTTATGTGAGAAAACTCCTTTTCAGCACTTCCTCATTGGGTTCTTTGCAATTCCACACATGATTATCGATAAATCTCTATGCACGATTTTACCAAACACTATATACTAATGCCAAAATTCTATCTTTTAGTCAAATTATCAAATCCTTGCATGGCTCTATGTAAGTCCTCGTATGAGAAAAATGGTCAAAATTTGTTGTTCTCAAACTTTGCCTGGTTCATTGTGCTTTCTTACATGGTTCTTTGTGAATCCTTAGATAGGATCTTGTCTTCAAACTGTCAAACTATTATGTCAGATTTATCGGTATTGGATATAATTTTTCAATTGTGTGTTGTCTTTGATGTTACACAAATGTCATATCAGTTATTAGATAGAGTCTACCGAGCTTAGTTGGTCAGCAAAAAAATTCTCAGAGTCTACCAAGCTCAGTTGGTCAACAAAGTAGATTATAGAGTCTACTGAGTGTTCCTAAAAATTACTCTATGGAAATAGTTCTTATCAAGCTCACTTGGGCGTCAAAGGTTTCTGTGGCAGAAGTTAGTTTCTACCGAGCTCACAAGGTTAGCAAAGGAAATTCAGTGTTTACTGAGTTCACTCAGTCTCCAAAGGATTTTGCAAAATTTACAGTGTTCACTAAGCTTTAGTTGGTTAACACTGGAAAACATTTCTGAAGTACTATTTATCAAGCAGGGTCAACCAATGAAGGATTTCATTATTTTGGGAAATGAAGTCTAATTGTTTCATGTAATGTTTGTAGCCGATTGATGTAATGATTATTGGTAAATGTAACTTGTAAATGAGTTGACTTAACAATTTGTAAGGTATAAATAACAGGTCAAGTTGTGAATTCTAAAGTAGGAATGAATGAGTGTAATGAACGAGCATGCAAGTGTAAAGAGGAAACTGTGAGCAAATTTTGAAGAAGGATTAGATATCCTTGAGGAGCAGCAAAGATTTATTCGATCAAGAGGATCTAGTGAAGTAGAACTAAGATCTATATTAGAAAAGTGCAGTTGCATCTCATTCAGGTCACTTCATTGTTACTTTTTCATCATTGTAACATTGATTTCTAAATCTCTTAATAGAGTTAGTTTAATAGCCATTTTGTAAATCCTCTAACAAGGTGGATAGTTCGATTGAATTTTTCTAAAGTCCTCTAGTAAGGCCACTCCTAGCAGGGTAATTAAATCCTCTAATAAGGTCACACCTTATAGTGTGTTTTGTAACATTTAACAAGGTTGGCTCCTAATAGGGCTCACTTCAAAAGAGTGAAAATTGGTAGCTAGTTACTTGGTGGTTTTTCCCATATTGGGTTTCCACATTAAATCTGTTGTCTCTTGTGTTCATGTTATTTCTTTTATGCATGCATATTAAATTTTTGTGAATGCTTAAAGATCAGTAATAAGTTAACATACATCTACCGAGTTACAACATTTTTTTTTGTGTGGCTACCAAGTAACAATAGTAACTAAGTTTTTAAGACATCTAAGAGATCTGTGGATTTTTTTGTGGTAACTAATTCAACCCCCCTCCTTCTCAGTTACTCCATCTATATTTCTAACAATTGGTATCAGAGCATTTGGTGCTTGTAGGAAGGATTTCAAGGATCTAAGCTAAAACTTAGGATGTCTTACAAGAGGTAAATTCCAAGGCTTAACAAGGATAACTTTTTAGCATGGCAAGGTCTCATGAGACTCCATCTGGCTTCCATTGGAGATACAGGACTAAAATATCTTGATGAAGAATATACAATTCCTTCTAGTACACTATCTATCAATGAAATTGCTAAGAAGAAGACTCATAACACCATGATGATAGACATTGCACCAGCCTTAAGCTATGAAGAATTTGATGATATCAAGGACTACAAAACTTCCTTTGAGATGTGGAACAAGCTAAAAGATATCTATGGAGGTGATGATAATGTGAGAAGACCCAAAGCAGAAAGTCTAAGAGGACAATTTGATCAGATGAGAATGATGACTGTCATGTATTTGAGAGAGAAATCAAAAGTATTTGAGAAGTTCAAATGGTATTTGGCCAGAGTAGAAAAGGAAACAGAGAAAAGACTAAAATGCTTGAGGTTAGACAGAGGTGGTTAATTCATCTCCCATGAGTTTAATAACTTTTGCATTAAAAGGAGAATTAAAAGATAGGTATCAACACCTGGAACTCCTAAGCAGAATGGAATAGCTAAAAGAAGGAACATATCTATCATGGACTATGCAAGAACTCTAATGATTGAAAAGAACATTTCTATCAAATACTAGAAGGAAGCTATTAGCACTGCAATTCGTACATTGAACTGAGTACAACTGAAGGAGGATTCATTCAAAACCCCCAATGAGTTGTGGTATGGCTATAAACCCAATGTAATTTACCTAAAAATATTTGGAAGTAAATGATATATTTTAAAAGAATCTAGAAAAGGAAAATTTGTATTTTTGGGATATTCTTGCAAGAGTAAGGCATATAGATTTTTGAATTTGTCTACTCACAAAGTCATACAAAGTGCACATGTGAAAGTTGATGAGTTTGTAGAAAGGACTAAAGAAGAAAACAAAAAGGAACCAGAAGATTATAGGAGATTTATTTTCACTAAACCTGATATAGTGTCAAGTACATCTATTAATTAAGAATCTTCTACTCTTGAGTCTTCAGTAACCAAGTTGCAAGAACTTCAAACTAAGCTACAGGAACCTAAGTCACATTTAGATGCTACCGAGCTAATTCCTATTGAGTCTAAAGAACCCAAGCAATAGTCAGATTAGCTAGAGCCTAAAATTGAAACTCAAAATGAAGACAATGGAACTTAGTCAAAAGGAAAGGAATCTGTATTAGCCAAGTATGTCAAGAGACATCATGCACCAAATTAGATTATTGGAGACAAATCTAAAGGTACTATGACAAGAAGTAAGTTAAAAGGTACTTGTTTACTTGCTGATTTTGAACCTAAAAATGTCATAGATGCATTATAAAATGAAATTTGGATTGAGGCTATGAATGAAGAGATAGAGAAAATAGAGAAGAACAAGACATGGACTCTTGTACCTAAGCCTAAAGATAAAAATGTGATTGGAACTAAGTGGGTATTCAGAAATAAGTTGAATGAAGATGGTAAGGTATCAAGAAACAAAGCTAGATTGGTATGTAAAGGCTACTCTCAAGAAGAAGGGATTGACTATGGAGAGAATTTTTCTCCTATTGCAAGATTGGAAGGTGTCAAGATCTTACTTGCATATGCTACACACAAAGGATTTAAGGTTTATCAGATGGATGTCAAATCTACATTTCTCAATAGTATTTTGGATGAAGAAGTCTACATTAAACAACCTAAAGGTTTTGTTGATCTAGACAAGAAGGACATGGTTTGAAAATTACACAAAGCATTGTATGGTCTAAAACAATCCCCTAGAGCATGGTATGAAAGATTGCATAACTATCTTATTCAGATTGGTTTTCAAAGAACTAATGATAATAGTAGCTTGTATATCAAAGAAGGACCAAATTACAAGATTGTTTTGGCAAAAATATTTTTGGATGATACTTTGTTTATAGGAAATGATGATCCATGCAAAATAAATTTAGAGAAAATGAACAAGGAATTTGAGATGTCAATGTTTGGAGACACTAAATTCTTTGTTGGTCTTCAGATTTAGCAAAGCAAGAATGGTATCTATATCACTCAATCTAAATACATCAATAAGATACTCAATAAATTTGGTATGGAAGATTTTAATCTAGTTGGGACTCCTATGTGCACTGGTCTAAAGCTTACCAAGGATGATGAATCAAAAGAGGTAGATTAGACCCTATATAGATCAATGATTGGAAAGTTGTAGTATGTAGTTTATACAAGGCCAGATATTGCTCTTGCAATTGGTATTGTAGCAAGATTTTCAAAAAAACCAAGAGAAAATAACATTATGGCAATCAAAAGGATCATAAGATACTTGACAGGTACTAAAGATTATGGATTATGGTACAAATTTGGAGGTAATCTAGATTTGAAAGTGTTTACTAATGCAAATTTGGTAGAAAACATTGATGATAGAAAGAGTACAAGTGGAGAAGCATTCTTTCTTGGAAAGAGGTTGGTTTCTTGGAAAAGTAAAAATAAAAATTGCACATCCCAATCTATAGTAGAAGCAAAGTATATTGCAGTAGTAGTGAACTATTCTAATATTGTTTGGTTCAAATAGCTATTGGAAGTAATGAAGGTGGAGATCAAAGAACCTGTGGTTATGTTCCATGACAATACAAGTACAATCAACATATTCAAGAATCCATTAATGCATTCAAATACCAAGCAAATTGCAATAAAGTATCATTTTTTTAGAGAATTGATGCAGGATAAGGAAATTAGATTGGAATATGTCCATACAAAAGAACAAATTACTGACATATTCACCAAGCCATTACCTAAGGATGCATTCTTGTATCTAAGAGGTAAGTTAGGGGTCATTCCCCTATCTAAAGCTCACTAAACTAAATTTTTAGTGATGCATCAATAGGTACCAAGTTGAAGATCTGTCAGTTGATGGAGCATAATCAAGGGAACATTGCATATGAATTAGTACTCAAGGTGCATTGTTACTTATTTGGTATCTGTTGTCTTTGGAATGTGTTGTCAAAGAGGGAGAGTGTACTATCATATTTTTGAAATTTAAATTCATTTGTGGAGAGTTTTCTATTTGAAAAGAAGCTATGTAATTTCTTCATAGAGGGAGATTATTGTATTTGAGAAGTTTGTGGCATAAAATCTAAGAGGGAGAAATGGTCTGTCAAAAAAAGACTTGTTCTCAAATTTCATCTGCTATGACATGTTGTGTTTCCATCAATGCCAAAAAGGGAGATTGTTGGATACAATTGTTTAATTGTGTGTTATCTTTGATGTTACACAAATGTCATATTAGTAATCTGATAGAGTCTACCAAGCTTAGTTGGTCAAAAAAGCACAGCAGATTATAGAGTCTACCGAGCATTCCTAAAAAATACTCCATGGAAATTGTTCTTACCAAGCTCACTTGGGTGTCAAAGGTTTCTATGGCAGAAGTTAGTTTCTACCAAGCTCACAAGGTCAATAAAGAAAATTTATTGTTTACCGAGTTCACTTGGTCTCCAAAGGATTTTGTAGAATTTATAGTTTTCACCAAGCTTTAGTTGGTTAACATTGGAAATCATTTTTGAAGCAGTGTTTACCAAGTAGGGTTGGCCAATGAAGGATTTCATTGTTTTGGGAAATAAAGTTTAATTATTTCATGTAATGTTTGTAGCTGACTAATGTAATGATTATCGGTAAATGTAACTTGTAAATGAGCTGACTTGACAATTTATAAGGTCTAAATAAAAGGTCAAGTTGTGAATTCTAAAGTATGAATGGATGAGTGTAATGAGCAAGCATGCAAGTGTAAAGAGGAAAGTGTGAGTGAATTTTGAAAAAGGATCAGATATCCTTGAGGAGTAGCAAAGATTTATTTGATCAAGAGGATCTAGTGAAGTAGAACTAAGATCTGTATCAGCAAAGTTTAGTTGCATCTCATTTAGGTCAATTCATTGTTACTTTTTCACCATTGTAGTAGTGATTTCTAAATCTCTTAACATAGTTGATTTAACAACCATTTTGTAAATCCTCTAACAAGGTATATAGTTCAATTGAATTGTTCTAAAGTCCTCTAGCAAGGCCACTCCTAGTAGGGTGATTAAATTCTCTAACAAGGTCACGCCTCATTGTGTATTTTGTAACCTTTACCAGAGTTGGCTCCTAACAGGGCTCACTTTAGAAGAGTGAAAATTGGCAGCTAGTTACTTGGTGGTTTTTCCCATATTGGGTTTCCACATTAAATCTAGTTTCTCTTGTGTTCATGTCATTTCTTTTATGCATGCATATTAAATTTATGTGAATGCTTAAAGATCAGTAATAATTTAACATACATCTATCGAGTTACAGCATTTTATTTTTTTGTGGCTACCGAGTGGCAGCAATAACTAAGTCTTTAAGACATTTAAGGGATTTGTGGATTTTTTTTGTGGTAATTGATTCACACCCCCCCCCCCCCCCCACCTCAATTACTCCATATATATTTCCAAAAATATGCACTCCAATTCTAATTTGTGTCTACAACATTTGATCACTTATGTATCTATAAATAGTGTCAAACAGTGACTTCTTTCTTAGTTGAAAACTTGTGATCTATGCATGAACTAGTCTCCTCACTTAGTTATCTTATTCTATCCTTTTGTGTTTATCATACTTTGTGTCATGATGGTTATAACTCTTGGATACCCTATCCATTACTTAGAAGACTAGTACCTAAGTATACAACACTATTATCTCACTTTGAGGCTACATTCTAGTGTGGTCCTTGTCTAGGCTTTTTCTTTTTGTCATTATCTATGACTATTGCAACAAGGAGTGGAAACATGTTTTATCCCCATAGACTTAGATGTGGTAGAGTAGGGCTTGTAATTATGGTAGAGGCTACTACTCAGCTTATACACAATATATATCTAGTACATCTAGTGAGAAGTCTTCATAATCTCCTTAACTAGTTAGACCCCCTTGTGCTCAAAGAACATTTTCCATAAACTTATTGCAAACTAGGAATCCCTTGTATCAAGAGGATCCTAAAACTAACAAATTTCATATGTCTCCAAAAAACATAGCTGAATTCTTATTTAGGCAACCTTTTCAACCATTATGCACCAAAATTTATCATATTCCTGACATGGCTAACCAAGACCAAGAAAATGGAGAACATAGTAGAGAACAATATCACCAAAGGAATGAAAGACATAAAGAACCTTTTACTGATGAGAATGAGGAAAATGAAGAGATAGTTCCTAAAGAAATCAAAAGATTTCATAAGGATACACTTCTAGAAAGTCATGGAAATCTTTTTTAGTGAAGAGAAAGAGAAATACTTTCTCAAACCCTCTCAAGAGGGAGCTAAGCTACCTCATCACTTTAATGTTGAAACAATCATTACACCTAAAGAGGAAACTAAAATATCTAAGTTTCAAAAATAACTAAAGATTGTATATGAGCAATGTTAGTATGCTAATAGAAACCAAATTTAAATAAAGCTTCTACAAACTAAACAAAATTCATAAACTTCAAGATAGACTAAGATGAGCTCTCAATTGAGAATATGAGCCATTAATGGACTCTCTCAATAAGAAGCTCTCTTTTTGAGTAGCTTTATCTAAATGGATAAGATGTATGCTCAATATGCTTCCAAAGGCTTCAATGGATGATTGTGGATTTTTGGTGTGGATAGATGGCTTTAGTATGGATTTGGCTCTCAAAATAGCATTATAACTTTACTTCATGGATTGTGTTATTTTGTAAAGGGGAAGGATCCAATTTATAGGCAAGAGGCTTGAGGGATTGAGGGCTAAGATGCAAGGATGGGAAAAAGCTTATGGAAGGCTCAGATTGCATGAGAGGAGAGCACATGGATTGTGCTTCCTTATACCCAATCAAGGAGTGACACATGTCACATGGTGAGAGGATGGAAGAAAGGGCAAGGATGAGTCAACAAAGGAGGCTCAAGAGATAAAATCTTCATAAAGACCCTCATAATGACTTGTAAGAGCAATAAAAGGGCTTGTAACAGTCATTTATGACCTAGTGGACTTCATAAAGTTTTATGGTTGAGATATTTTGAGGGTGATGAGAGCAAATTCGACTTGGACTTGATTAGGAAGGTTTTAAGCTTGCTTAGGCTTGTGCAAATGATTAGAGGATGGATTAGGATGGTTTAGGATTAGCTTAGGGATAGGCAAGTGGATGGCATTTAATGAGGGTGGGTGAAGGAGGAGATATTTGTTAACTTTGGCTTGGGTTAGTAAGTCTTAACCCATGTTTAGGGAATGTGACAAAGTTAGGAGGGGATTAGGATTAGGTTTAAAGACATCTTCTAGAAGAGTCTAGATTTTGGAGGAGGATAAAGACTTTCTAGAATAGTCTAGAATTTCCTAGGATGAGGATGAAGACTTTCTAGAAGAGTCTAGAACTTCTTAGGATGAGGATAAATTAGATTTTTAGGAAATAAATAAAGTTTTATTTATTTCAAGGGTTTGGGTTGAGGAGATATTTATTAAAACTTTTTTAATAAACATGAGGATTAATATTTAATTTTAATTAAATATTTTGAGTTGGGATTAGGGTTAGGAAATGATGGGATTAGCCTTTAATCAAAATTAAAGAAGGATTAGAAGATTTTGGAAGAGGTTATTGGTCATAAGGAAATTGGCCAACTTTTGGGAAAAAAATAAATTTTTTATTTATTTTAGGATTTTTGGTCAATTTATTAATTAAATAATTAATAAATAAGGAAATAATGTTTAAATAAGATTTAAACATTTTTGGGAGGGATTCCTTAATTAAATATTTTTAATTAAGATAAAAGGATTTAATGGCATAAAAATTAATTAATTAATTAATTAAATAATTAATTAATTAATAAATGATGATGTCATCGGGAATTTTTCAAAAAATAAAAATACTTTATTTTCTAAAGGATTTTTAGGTGTCTACATTTTGCCCCTCTTTGATGTGATGCCGCAAGTGGCATGACATCAAAGATAAGAAAATAAGATGCCCAAGGCTAGAGCAGAAGAGGAGAGAATGGACTATGAGATGCCCCCTCAAGAAGGCAGCGGGGAGAGAAAGCGAGGCTTGGTGGCTTCTTGAAAAATACAAGAATCTGGGATGAGCAAGGAGACGCAAATTGGATTAAGAGAAGAGGTTTAGTTAGCTCAAACTCTTACTATGGGAGAATGATAAAGGGAGAATCAGAGGCACAAGAGGAAGCAAGCTTAAGATCTCAGGGATTGCAGAGGATGAAGGAGCGGAGCGCTATAAAAAAGAATCCAGGATAGGGAGATGGATGAGGGGATTATAAGGATGATGCAACAGGATTTCAAAGAGTTAGATTGGCGGAAGATGGGTTTCGGAGATCCCTAGGACTAGGATTGTGGATCATGAAAGATGAGGCTTGGTGGGTTGATTTGGATTGGTGGATCCCTAAGACTAGGATTGTGGATCCCTAAAGCTAAGAGTGATGAGTGATTCAAAGAGATACTGATGCATCAGCTGGGGTAGGAGAGACGGATGCTGGATATGGATGGGGGATAATGGAGATGAAGGAAAACCATTGAAGCTTTTTGAGCGGGGGGATACTTCAAAGAGAAGTACCACCATGTGACTATTGGTTAATTGCCAAGGTTACCAAGAACATCAAGGCCTTTTCACCAACCATCCAAAGGACTGACAAACTAACTCAAAACAAACACACAAGGATTGCCCCAGCATCACACATGAATCCTAGAGGAAGCAGCGTGGAAACGACACTGGAGAACCCACAAGCAGAAAAGAAAAACAAACGAAAGACCTGATCAAGACCTTACTCTCTAATTGCCCCATTCGTAGCATACCATGATATGGAAGATTGTGGCAACCTTGAGGAGGGAACAAGGAGATTTCTTGGAAAAGATACTTCAAGACCCAAAAGGGAAGATCCCAAATCAAAAGAAAGTGAAAAATCCAAAAGAGAGCCGTTTGCCAACGAGATGGGTAGGACAAGGCACTAACGGACCAAGATCAGACATGAGGAAAGCTATATCCTACAAGGACCTATTGGAGAGCACCGAAGCTGCTGGATTTGGATGAGTGATGCATCTGGCAAGCTGAACTAAGAAAGATAACACTTTGGTGACAGGAAATCTAGCTAAAGGATGCGTTGGAATAGCTAACCAAGATGTGTGATGGGTGCAAGACGCTGATCAAGGACGAACTGACATGAACGCTGGATAGATACAATGGTACTAAGTTAAAGAGGATGTACAAGCTGATGGACCAAGATATGTTACAAATGTACAAGTTTGTTCATGTTTTGGTTTTTGTGAGATGGAAATGTTTGTGAAGGATGGGATGTCTATAATAGGTGATAGGTGGATAGGTAGATGCTTTGCGAAAAGCTTAAGGAAAATGGAATTCTTTGGGTGCATGTGATAGGATACAAGCTAGGATACAAGATTATCTACAATTTGGAGTATGGTACAAGATTTACAAGGTATAATACAAGCTTTGGTACAAGATTTACAAGCTGTACAGGAGGTATTTACAAGCTTCATCAAATTTTGGATATTTGGTTGGAACACCAAGGGAACAAGCAAGTGTGTCTTATGGGATGGTGGGTAAATGGATGAGGGATAGGATAGTGATAGATAATGGATTAGTCTTTAGTACACAAGGCGCCTGAATTACCAGGTTTTCACCAAGGTACCTATCCAAGGTGCTTGAATTGCCAAGTTTTCACCATTGGACGCTTGTTTCTCTTTACTATTTTTTTTTTCTTTTGTATTTTTCAAAAGCCTGGTATACCAAGGATCTTCAAGCATAGAACTTCTTAAGATGAATGATGTTAGTAGGATCATTCAAGAGTTCTCCTTCTGGTGTAGATAGCTGATAAGCTCCAGAGCCAAAGGAAGCAGTGACAACATAAGGACCAAGCCATGTAGGTTCAAACTTGCCTTTCTTTTCTCGATCTGCTTGGACTTTCATGTTTTCTTTAAGGACCATGTCACCTGGCTGAAAGTGTCATGGAAGCACCTTCTTGTTGAAATTCCTTTTGAGACGAGTTTGATAGACTGTGAGATGATCATAGGCTTGTTGTCACTTCTCATCTAAGAGATCTAGCTGGGTGAGCCGAGCTACTCTATATTCTTCATCTGATATTTTCCCTTGCAAAGATATGCGCAAGGAGGGAAGTTCAACCTCTATAGGTAGTACTGCTTTGGCACCATAGACTAGGGAGTATGGAGTTGTGCCTGTGGATGTACGAAAGGAAGTTCGATAGGCCCATAGGGCTGGATTTATTTGTAGGTGCCAATCACGGCCGAAATCATTGACAACTTTCTTTAGAATTTTGAGGAGGGTTTTGTTAGTTGCCTCTGCCTGGCCATTACCTTGTGGGAAATATGGGCTAGAAAAGTGGTGATGGATGCGGAGGGAAGTGCATAATTCTTCCATGTTGAGATTTTCAAAGTTACCTCCGTGGTCAGTGAAGATGGTGGATGGGATGCCGAAGCGGCAAACAATGTGGTACAAGATGAACTTGGAGACCTGAACTCCTGTAGTTGAGACTAGGGGGACTGCTTCCACCCATTTAGTGAAATAGTCTGTAGCTGTTATTATCCATTTATGTCCATCAGATGAGAGGGGTGTGATAGTTCCAACTAGATCAAGGCCCCAACAAGCGAAAGGCCAAGGTGGTGCAATAGGTTGTAGATCCTGTGCTGGAGTGTGCACAAGATTTGCATGTTGCTGACATGGGAGACACTTTCTGACAAAGTCACAGGAGTCTTCTTCAATGGTAGGCCAATAGTAGCCTGCTCTAAGGATTTGTCACGCTAGGACAATACCACTCGTGTGGGCACCGCAAAGTCCAGAGTGTACTTCTTTTAACACCATCGCGGCCTCATTTTGGTCTAAACATCGAGAGAGAGTATTGTGATAACCCCGATGATATAGGGTATTGGCTATGATAACATAGCAGGATGATTTTCGAATGAGGTTCTGGCGTTGGGTACGTGTGAGGTGAGGGGATATGATACCATCGTTAAGGTAAGCGTGAATCTCATGGTACCAAGGGGATTGGGAACCAACCAAGATACAAACACGGTTTGAATCCTCATTCGCATAGGCAGGTGTGAGGAGTTGCTCCACTAAAAACTCATACTGTGTAGCTGCTTGGGGAATTTCCAAGAGCGAGCCTATAGTAGCCATAGCATCTGCTGCTTTGTTCTATATTCGAGGCACTTGTGTAAACTGAAGCTTTGTAAAATGTTGGGTTAGCTGATCAACTAGCTCTTTGTAGGGTAATAGCTTTTCATCTTTGGTTTGATATTCATTTAGGGCTTGCTTGATGATGAGCTGAGAATCGCCAAAGATTTGTAGCTCAACAATGTTCCATTCTACAGCTATCTTTAATCCTACTATGAGGGCCTCATATTCAGCTATATTGTTGGTGCTAGGGAATTGTAGCTTGAAGGCTTTTGGAATGTAATCTCCTTGAGGTGTGACCAACAATATTCCTACCCCTGATCCATGAGATGTGCATGAGCCATCAAAATAAAGTTTCCATGGGGGTTGTTCTTCAATTAGACAGATATGCTCATCTGGAAATTCTGTGATCAACGGATAAGCATCTATTAGAGGTGCATCAGCTAGGTGATCTGCTATAGCTTGCCCTTTGATTGCCTTTCTATCCACATACTGGATGTCAAATTCACTAAGGAGCATAACCCATTTGGCCAAACGGCCTGTAAGTGTTGTTCTAGAGAGCATATACTTGAGAGGGTCAATCTTGGAGACTAGTTGGATGGTATGACTTAGCATGTAATGGCAAAGCTTTTGAGTTGAGAAGACAACTGCCAAACAAGCTTTTTCCATAGGAGTGTAATTGAGTTCATAACCAACTAGGGTTCTACTGATGTAGTAGATGGCTCTTTCTCTTTTGTAGTCATCAAGTTGTGCTAGAAGTGCCCCTAGAGTAGTAGGTGTTGCTGATATGTACAAAATTAGGGGATGACCAGGAATTGGTGGAACCAAGATAGGGGGATTGATGAGATACTGCTTGAGATGGTTGAAGTTGCGCTGACATAAAGGATCCCACTTGAAGTTCTCATCCTTCTTTAGTAAATGTGAAAATGGTGTACACTTATCTGCAAGCTGGGAGATGAAGCGCCGAACAGATTGGAGCTTTCCTTGAAGAGAGCGAAGTTGTCGCAGTGTCTGGGGAGGAGGCATGTCTAAGATAGCCTTGACCTTCTTGGGGTCGATCTCTATACCTCGTTTAGAAACTATGAAGCCTAGAAGCTTGCCAGATGTGACCCCAAAGACACATTTCTTGGGATTTAGCATGAGATGATATTTGGCTAACCTATCAAAGACTTTCTCCAAGTCAGCAAGATGATCCATGAAGGTATGAGACTTGACCAAGATATCATCCACATAATCTTCCAAAATGCTATGGATGAGATCATGAAAAATGGCTGTCATAGCTCTTTGATAGGTAGCCCCAGCATTCTTTAGGCCAAAAGGCATCATGTTGTAGCAAAAGGTTCCCCAAGGGGTAGTGAATGCTGTCTTATGCTGATCCTCTTCTGCAATCTTGATTTGATTATACCCAGAAAATCCATCCATGAGGGACAAAATTTCATGTCCAGCTGTAAGATCTACAATCATATCTATGTTGGGCAAGGGAAAATCATCTTTTGGACAAGCTTTGTTAAGATCTCTAAAATCAGTGCAGATTCTGATGTCACCGGAAGGTTTAGTGACAGGGACCATGTTGGAGATCCACTCTGAGTAGTCGATAGGTCGGATAACCTTAGCAGCTAACATTCTTTCTAATTCAGCTTTGACCAATAATGCCACCTTGGGGTGCATTTTTCTAAGCTTTTGTCTGACGGGCTTGATCTTTGGATCAACTGCAAGATGATGAACTACAAGCTTTGGATCAAGTCCTGGCATGTCCTGATATGACCATGCAAATCGGCCACTATTCTCTCTTAAGACCTCAAAGAGGAGGTTAGCTTGGTCTTGTGATAGGGATGCAGCAATGTGAACAAGTCTGGGGATCTCTGAAGAACCAATGTTGACTTCTCGAGTATCCTCAATTAGAATAGAAGACACCTCTGGTTGATTATCTTGAGGAGGCAATGCTAAATCCTCATGTTCTTCTTGTGGCTCTGGATTTTCTTGCTGAGGGGTTCTCTTCGTTGCCTTAGCTAGTCTCAGATTCACCTTAGTTCCAGTTTTGGGTGTATCGGAACTAGGTTGGGGATTTTCTCCAAAATACCCCTTGGGATCTAGCTTGTAGATATAGGAAGAATCTGGCTTTGTTTTCTTGTGAGGAGTTTCAACTCCCATGAATCTTAGAAGTGCCTCCTCTGATGTGAACTCATCAATGTGTGTGACACTTGGTTGGTCCCAATCTATGAGTTGTGGATGGGCGAGTGGTAGGTCAATGAGGTGGATGGATAGTTCTTGGAGAACAGAGTCTCCGAGGGAGATTTGGTCTAGGATATCATCGTAGGCTCTCTTTTCAACTTCCTTAGGAATGTCTTCAATTTCAACAAGGTTGTGGTGAATGTTTGAAAAAGCGTGACCGTTCTCATTGGTGCCACCAGTTGTGGGTATGCCAAAGCCAAGACCTGACTTCGATTCCCACTTGTGTGCATCGATGGGGCACTGCATGCCTCTTTCTTCTGGTCCTAGACCACCACCTTGATAGTTCCATTTGTCAATGATGAGCTTATGTTCTTGGGGATACTTTTGGCTAAAGTGATCAAAGCGTGCTTGATTTCTTTGAGGTGCATCCTTATGTAACCATTTGTTGATATCTGGAGTGAGCTCCTCATGAAGAGGGATTTTCGAGGATACAAAGGTTGTTGGGCCAAACTGTTTGTATCGAGGAGGTGGAATTTCCTTAGCTTTGTGATATGTCGGTCATCCATGGGCATGTGGATCAAGTGGGAGTGCCCCGACAGCAAATGCATCTGACAGACTATACTCTCCACAACCTTTGTTATTGATCTTCACGGTAGACAGGGTAGAGGCAAGGATGGTTTCTGGGTCATTATAAGTGTGGGATGAGCTAGTGATGGATGTGCCGATATCAATTCTAGGGCAATGGTTTATATATGAAGCTTCAACTGCATTGCAGTAAGCAAAGGGTTCTGGATCGGCATGGATGGTTACCTCAGTGCCTTGATGTGGAAATTTGATGCACTGATGGTAAGTGGATGGAACGGCTTTCATGGTATGAATCCATGGGCGACCGAGGAGGATGTTAAATGGTAGGTTTAGATCAATAACATGGCAGAGTGTCTCTTGGATGACTGGCCCAACCTTGATTGGTAGCAAAATAGTTCCTTCTGTGGTTCTTTCCAAGTTGTCATAAGCTTTGATGGTGATAACCTCACTGATGATATCTGCCTCAGTATACCCAGCTTGTTTAATGAATTTTAGGGTGCAAATATTCAAGGCTGATCCATTATCTATCATTACTCTTTTTACAGCAAAGTTGGATACCACGATGGCTATGCGAAGTGGAAGGGTGTGATCTGGGTCGACCACGGGTATGTCGGTGGATTTGAACGATAGGGCACATGAGGATGAGAGGTGTCCAACAAGATTACAAAAATTAGTAGCATTGATATCAGAAGGGACACGAGATTCTATGAGAGCACTGTCAAGGATGTTCTTGTACACAGGACTAGTGCGAAGCAGGTCTAAAATGCAGATTTGGGCTGGCATGTTCCCAAGGTGTTCCAAGATATTGTACTGGCTTTTTGATGGAGCTGATGGTGTTGGTGTAACAGGTGGGCCTGCGATGTTAAATCGCGCTCTTCGAGTGGTGACTGCACACTCATTGTTTGGTCCTTGGATATTGATAACATTGACGGAAGGCTCTTTCTCGGATATACAACCTATAAGGCTACCATAGTCTATATAGGATGAAGTGTGGTCGTTGTTCTTCCCATGCTGTTGGTTTGGCTGATGGTTGTTGGTGTTGTTGTTGTTGGTTTGGATAGGTGCTTTTCCAGGATTTTGGTTGTGGTGTGGAGGAAAAGCATTTTGATAGATCTGTAAGCCTGCATTGGGAGAGGTTTGGGCACCAACAGTGATTTCCTTCCAATCAATGAGGTCCTGCACATAGTCTTTCAGTTTCATGCATCTGAGGGTAGTGTGACCTTTTACCCTATGAAATTTGCAGTACTCATTATCTTTGTACCATGCAGCTTTGGATTGGCTTGGGTCAATTTGCTGGGTAGGAAGAAATTTGATGAGGTTTTCTTTGACTAATTTCTCAAAAATGAAATCCAATGGCTCACCAAGGGGTGTATAGTTTCTAGGTGTAGGTTGGAATCTAGGCTTTTGTCCTACAGCTACATTGATGGCATTAGCTTGATTGCTAGACCCTTGAAAGTTGGGTCTTGGAGTGTGGTTTTGATAGCTTTGGTTATTCTATTATTGGTAGTTGATAGCTTGTTGATTTTTTGGTTGATATGGTGGGTTGGACTGGTTGTGAGAAGGACCAACAATATTCACATGTCTGGTGTCAGTGACGCCATCTGTTGCAACGTGCTTGTTTTTGTTCCAATACCTAGACTTTTCATTGGAATGTGATTGATTTTGGTTGGCTTCCTTGTAAAGCTTGACCACACCATCTTTAATGAGTCCTTGCTCAAGGATCATTCCTTTCTCTTTGATATCTTTGTAGGTTTGCAAACAGTTCATGGTCATGTGGTGAGCCAAGCTAGGATGGGCATTATCAATAAACATTTTCACAACATGGCGTTCTGGCAAGGTGCAGGATATGCGGGTGGTAAGGGTTTGCCATCTTTGCAGGTATTCGGCAAGGCTTTCTCCACCTTTTTGCTTGGTGTGGACAAGATCAACTATTGATAGCTCTGTTTCAACAAGATGGGCATATTGGGCTACAAATGCCTCAGATAATTCAGCAAAGTTTTTAATTGTACCATAGGGGATTCTATAAAACCATTCAAGAGCTGGTCCAGCTAAGCTTTTGGGAAAAAGGCGCAAGAGGAAGACATCATTGTATGCTACATCCTGGCAGTGCATGTAAAATTCTTTGATATGTGTGACAGGGTCTCCTTTTCCTCTGAATTTGTCAAATTTGGGTACCTCAAAGTGTTTGGAAAATGGTGTCATGGTAATGGCTCTGTCAAATGGGTAAGGACACACATTCTCAAACTTGAATGTCTTCGGATCATTCCCTTCTTGGATGGCTTTCAGAGCTATCTTCATTTGCTCCCATTCTGAATTGATAGGTGATGGCTGGGGTGCCCCCAATGTAGGAGTGCCTTGAGGTAGGTATGTACTAGATGGGGCCACTGAATATGGATGGCTATGAGGGATTTGCATATAGGGATTGTACATTGTTTGGGCAGATGCATGGTGGATGACAGGTTGCTGAGGGGGAGGTGGCGCATATTGTTGCATGTGCTGCGAGGCTTGCTGTTGATATGGGATTTGAGGTTGGGATTGAGGAACATAAGCTGGCTGTGGGATAAATGGATTGCTTTGTGGAGGTAAGGTATAAGATGGTTGAGAGGCTTGGGGAAAGGATCGGGGGGCTTGTGGGGTTTGACCAATATATGTGGGTTGTGCCCCCATCTGGGATGGTATCTGCAAATAATTGGTGGTTGGCTAGGGTGGTGGATTACCTCCTAGAAGTGGCATTGAAAAGTAGTTGGTAATTGGAGGTAATGGATTAGTTGGTGGTGGAGGTGGTGGGAATTGAAAGCTTGGGAATGGAACTGATGGGGTTTGATAGCTTTGTGGTTGGATTTGGAAGCTTGGTAGAGTGGTGGCAGGGGCTGGGGTCACTTGGAAGCTTGGTAGAAAATTGGTAGTAGCTTGTGGGATTTGATAGCTTTGTGGAGTGAGGGTAGTAGCTTGTAGATTTGTGGCTAATGGTATTGAGCTCCCAAGACCTAATGGAAATGATGGGATTGTGTGTTGGGCTGTAGTGAACAAGCTGGGGGTGATGAAAGGTTGATTACTTGGCCCCATGGGTGGCATCCCTGTTGTATATTGCTGAGGTTGGCCAAAGATGCTAGCACTGATTTGGGAGATGGGTGGATTTGGAAGGCTGGGTTGGGGAGCAGCAGCAGCAATAGTGAAGGGGGTGAACGGTGAGCTGTTTTGGGTAAAGGGGGTTTGGAGCAGAGAGGTATGAACCAAGGATGGAGTGGTGGTGGCTGGGTTGGCTTACGGCATGGAGATTTCAACTTGGGTGGATGATGGTATGTTTGGGTCTATTGGATCATATGGATTGGCTGGAGGCTCTTCTTTTGGCATATATTGAGGATAATTTGGATCATAAGAGCCTATGGGTGGTGGTAGCTGCCCAAACAATGGGTGAGATGGATCTGATAATGGAGGGGGTCTTCCAAAGTCAAAGGTTCCTACATTTTCCCTTCGAAAATTAGCCATGATTGTCTCTTTGTTCTTGTCTATAATGGCATTTACCAATACTGCATTTCTTGGTTGGTTCATGAAAGCTTCAATGTCAGTACGTGATGGCATAGCTTTCTCTGGGCTGAAGGATGGCTGAGTGCTCAAGGAGGGTGAGGCTATTCGATCCAAATGATAGGGCTCCATTGTTTCTTTCTTCTTGGCTAAGCGAGTGACGGGTGGCATGAAAAATGCTCTTAGGGATGAGATGCAATAATGTTGATGGATGCAAAAGGGGGAAGGCTTCTCTATGCAAATGATTTCCTAGGTTAAGGCAAAGCTATACAAAAAAACCTAAGGAGGATTGGGTTGGAGATTCTAACTTCAAAGATATGCTGCCAAAGCACGAAAGGTCTGCTTTCCTATGTGTAAGCTTGGTGGTGATTGTGTCAACTTAAGGATAGACTGATGATCCTTTAGGAAGAACACGAGATTGACCACTTGTGGATCCCAACCTTTAGCTCAAGGTGATGAGGGATAACAAGTGACAAAGCTGGATCACCCTAGACAAAGCTCTGTCAAAGGGATAACCTTGGTGAGATTGATGGATTTGGAAGATTTTAGGAGTGGCAAACTTTTGGCAAAAGTGACAACAATTGTGAAGGCTTGGATGTGAGGTTTTGATTGCTGGCTAGATGGTTTGATTCTAAATGAGATGGATGAGCTAATAATTCTTAAGGGGATAACCTAAGATGGCTGGCTTTTCTACAAAAATGACTCTAAAGTGAAGCTTATCCAAGAAGATGTGGAGAAACAAGGGTGTCTAATCATAGAAATCATGCCTAGTTGGTAAGGCATAAGCAGGATTAACTCCTGGATGTTGGCTAAATTTGATGGTGCGTTCTAACCAGGCCTCTTGAAGTGCTTCATCGATAGCTTTTGCCTCTACTTTGTGGAGTTTGGCAATTCGTGGGCTTGGTGTTATTTCTTTTCTCTTGGCTGAAAGTTCTTGGTATGCTAGAGATGGTTTGAGTTTAACTTTGTGGAACTTCTGTTTGGGTTTGGGTTGCTCTGACATCAATTTCTGAATTTTCTTGGCTTTGAGAGATCTTGGTTGTTTTGCTTCAACTCATTCAACTTCTGGAATAGGCAGTGACTACGCTAAGTATGCCCTAAGCTAGGATTGACCAAGTTTGGCAAACATTCATTCAACAAATAAAAGATCAAGCAATAGATAGAAACAACCAGATAGAAGTTTTTGATTCTCAGAAAGTGATACTTGCGCCAAGGAGTGTGTATGTTCCACAAATGTTTTGATCAGTCACCTCAAACACATTAACATCCTAGATGGTTGTCTACAAGGCTGATAGTTGGTTTAGCTAAGGAGTCCTCGATATACCCAAGGTACGTGAGGCCCAAATCCGTAGATGAGACCAAAAAGATGTCACACAGCCGAGAAGAGCGGTAACCCACTTGTCCTCTTTCACTTCTCAAGGGTATAAAGTTCCTTGAGGCTTAGCCCGAGTGACAAAATCTTGATCCCAAGAGAGGTGTCTTTCGATTCACCTTTCGATTCTTATACTCCGCCAGAACGCTGGAGTTGAGGTCGTCCAAGGGGTGATGAAATCCCCAAGCAGGCCTCCTAAAAAGAAACAAGGTTTTGGATCCTAATCTTATGCACCCAAGATGGCCTCGAAAGACGACAAGGGGAGAGAAGACTTGGATGACCTTGGGCTAAAAAACACATTTGTTCTTTTACCAACTAACGCTTAAGTTTTTTGATCTAGACTTTGCAAGCACTCATGTTTAAGATACAATGTTTATTCCAACTTGAAGCGCCAACAAAAGTAAATCGATCGAAGAATGAAAACAATAAGAAGAGTTAGGGTCAACAAAAGCAAACTCGCGCGCCCAGAGGCCCTCCACGTCAAGTATCGATTAATTTTCTTTAAGGCATTCAAGATTGAGTGTGAGTTTGTTTTAAGCCCAAAACAAAAGTGTGTGAGATTCAATTTCAAGCGCGCGCCCGGAGTCTCTCCACGTTAGTTGTTGTCCAATTTTAGTGCCCAAACTTGAAGTGTGATCGATTTAATCTAGAGTTTTGATCATTTAAGAATTTTGATAAAGTTAAAGCAAAAATTCAAAGACCAAGTGAGTGAGTTAGATTGTGGAACATTTAACACCTTTTTCAAGTAGACCCATCCCCATAAATGGCGCTAAGATTGCAACCAATGGTTAATATTTTATGGGTGATTAGAAAAGAGGTGAGTCCAAGGAACTACTCAAATTGATTTTTGCAAATTTTTATTTTAACTTAACAAGGTTTCTTAAATGTCCAAAAATCAAACTTTACCTAGATTGCATGTGGAAAAGAGATTTGTTTTGTTCAATTTTTAGAAGCTCCAAATGAAGTGTTTGATATTGCAATAGTTAATTGATCCTTATAATTCAAGATTGGATTTGTTGTTTTAACCATGCATTCAAGGAAAATTTGATTTTAATCCATGGCATTCAAGAGTGATTTTAGCAACATGCATTCAAAGAAAAGTGGTTAAACATTCAAGTGTTTTCTTTTGAGCATTCAAGATTGAGATTTTGTGTGTTGTTTTAAGAACTTTGAAGTGCTTTGTTTTAACCTTAGATCATTCAAGATTGTTTTGGACTCAAAAGTGAAAATGACTCTTTGGACTTTGGTTTTCATTCAAGATTTTGTGTTCTAGTTTGCATATTTTAAGCCCAAAAATGATATTCCTAGATTGTTTTGATGCATGAAAATCCTAAGAAACATTCAAGATTTTGCAATAAGACATTTGTTTGGAACAAATAACAAAGCTTTTAGGACAATTTTTGGCAACCATTTAGGACTCTTAGTTTTTATGAGATTTTTTAAAAGAACTTTAGTGTGCACTTAGTGTTGATTTTGAACCTTTTGAAATGGAAACTTGAAGTTCTTTTTAAATTCCCAAAAATGAAGTGTTCTTAATTTTGCATGAATGTATCTAAAACCTTGATGTTGCAAGGATGCAAATGATTAGATTGGTTTAGTTTCACTTGTTAAAAGATTTTTTCTTTTTTGCAAATTTTTAATTTTTCAATGGATTTAAGTATGATTTGGGGGTTCATTTTAAGCACTAAAAAGAAGTGTGTATGATTTTGCTTTCTTAAAAAAAAATGGCCAAGATCTCCCACAAGAAGAAGAAGAAGAAGTAGATGGAATAAGAAGAATATAGACAAGAAGAAGAAGAAGAATTTCAAGTTCTTTGTCCACCTATAAGCTTGAAAAATCTGCAAACACTATGAGATAGATTATGAGTTCCTTTGTCTTCTTCATGCTCATGTGGACCTACAAAACCAATTTATACAATCCTACCAATCACAAAAACAAAAAAAATTAGCCAAAATCAGCAAATGACATACAAAACTTGACTAAAAAAGCTAATGAAGATGACCCATGCGGGGTCCCACCGGGCATGCCAAAATGTATATGAGCAATGTTAGTATGCTAATAGAAACCAAATTTAAATAAAGCTTCTACAAACTAAACAAAATTCATAAACTTCAAGATAGACTAATATGAGCTCTCAATTGAGAATATGAGCCATTAATGGACTCTCTCAATAAGAAGCTCTCTTGTTGAGTAGCTTTATCTAAATGGATAGGATGTATGCTCAATATGCTTCCAAAAGCTTCAATGGATGATTGTGGATTTTTGGTGTGGATAGATGGCTTTAGTATGGATTTGGCTCTCAAAATAGCATTATAACTTTACTTCATGGATTGTGTTATTTTGTAAAGGGGAAGGATCCAATTTATAGGCAAGAGGCTTGAGTGATTGAGGGCTAAGATGCAAGGATGGGAAAAAGCTTATGGAAGGCTCATATTGCATGAGAGGAGAGCACATGGATTGTGCTTCCTTATAGCCAATCAAGGAGTGACACATGTCACATGGTGAGAGGATGGAGGAAAGGGCAAGGATGAGTCAACAAAGGAGGCTCAAGAGATAAAATCTTCATAAAGACCCTCATAATGACTTGTAAGAGCAATAAAAGGGCTTGTAAGAGTCATTTATGACCTAGTGGACTTCATAAAGTTTTATGGTTGAGATATTTTGAGGGTGATGAGAGAAAATTCGACTTGGACTTGATTAGGAAGGTTTTAAGCTTGCTTAGGCTTGTGCAAATGATTAGAGGATGGATTAGGATGGTTTAGGATTAGCTTAGGGATAGGCAAGTGGATGGCATTTAATGAGGGTGGGTGAAGGAGGAGATATTTGTTAACTTTGGCTTGGGTTAGTAAGTCTTAACCCACGTTTAGGGAATGTGACAAGGTTAGGAGGGGATTAGGATTAGGTTTAAAGACATCTTCTAGAAGAGTCTAGATTTTGGAGGAGGATAAAGACTTTCTAGAATAGTCTAGAATTTCCTAGGATGAGGATGAAGACTTTCTAGAAGAGTCTAGAACTTCTTAGGATGAGGATAAATTAGATTTTTAGGAAATAAATAAAGTTTTATTTATTTCAAGGGTTTGGGTTGAGGAGATATTTATTAAAACTTTTTTAATAAACATGAGGATTAATATTTAATTTTAATTAAATATTTTGAGTTGGGATTAGGGGTAGGAAATGATGGGATTAGCCTTTAATCAAAATTAAAGAAGGATTAGAAGATTTTGGAAGAGGTTATTGGTCATAAGGAAATTGGCCAACTTTTGGGAAAAAAATAAATTTTTTATTTATTTTAGAATTTTTGGTCAATTTATTAATTAAATAATTAATAAATAAGGAAATAATGTTTAAATAAGATTTAAACATTTTTGGGAGGGATTCCTTAATTAAATATTTTTAATTAAGATAAAAGGATTTAATGGCATAAAAATTAATTAATTAATTAATTAAATAATTAATTAATTAATAAATGATGATGTCATCGAGAATTTTTCAGAAAATAAAAATACTTTATTTTCTAAAGGATTTTTAGGTGTCTACAAAGATCATGCAAGAATAGTTACCCCAAATGATGTGTGATAAGGACAAACCTAAAAAAACATACACCTTAGACACTCTTTCTCCATTTCCTTTCAATAAGAGTATAGACATGCTTCCTTTTCCAAAAGGAGTTGAGTTACCCAAGTATAATAAATACTTTGAAACTTCTAATCCCCAAGATCATTTGCAAGAATTTGGTACTTTGTCTATGGAATTTATGCATAATCAAACATATCTCATGCATCTATTCCCATGAAGTCTAGGTGGTCAAGCCATGGAATGGTTTTCATAGTTGGCTACTAGTATCAAAATGTTTGATGAGATTGCTAATATGTTTGTTCAATAAATACTCCCACAATGTACAATATCTAGTTAATATATGAGACTTGTGTAACCTTAAATACAATGTTGGGAAACCTTTCCTCACATTTTTTTAGAGATGGTGACAACTTTACACCAAATATTCATGAAAGATTCTTGAAAGGGAAAAACTTGACATCTTCATGGATAATCTTTTACCTAACTTTGGGTATAAATTTCAACTTCAAGGTCCATATACCTCTAAAGATATGGTCACATAAGCTATACAAATAGAGGAATTCATGGTCAAAAAGGCTAAAATAACCCTTCAAAAAGACACCAAACAAGGATCAACCTCTAATAAGAATAAATCTAAGTATGTGAACAAGAACCAAGAGGTAGTACATGATGGATTCATTGACAACATTACTCCTAAACCTTTTAAGGTGGCTTTCAATCTTACAAACAATCTCAAAGAATCTAAAAACATTGAAAAATTGCCTTCTAACAACAAGACATTTGGAAACAATCCAAGGAACTCATCTTGGGTTACATGCCAAAAATGAGAATATAAACCTCTTGGAAAACCTCTAGATGTGGTCTATAAGACCTTGCTACAAAACAAGATCATTCCTCCATTGGATAACTCTCATCCTTATGATTCACAAACATGACCTTCATGGTAGAATGGAACCACATTTTATGAATACCATTAGAACAAAGGTCATAAAACCAGAAATTCCATCAACCTACATAACAAATTTCAAGAATTAATTGATGATGGTGACATTGTTGTGGATAGACATAACAAGAACTTGGATCACAAGATTTTCAAGGAACCATTCCCATCTTATGAAAAAGGAGAAAACTTGAAACAAAAAGCTCATAACAAGGTCAACTATACATACTCTAATGATGATGATGTGATCAGCATGGTTGAACTTGTGGATTTTGAGTATTATGACATTATCACCATCAAGGGAAAATAATACAACACTAAACCTAAGACACCATTTGTCTTGAGGGGTGTTACATCTACTATATTTGACAATGAAATATCACAATCTTGTGCCAATGTTGTTACACATTCTCATACCAAGGTGGTCCTTAAAGGCCCTATGCCTCCTACTCCTAAGTTAGAACAACACAAAGATAAACCTCTTGCTAGTCCATTTGGAAAAGCTACAAAAGTTACATCTTCTATGGCTACTAGCTACAGTATCCTCAATCAATCACAATGAAAAAATTCTCAAATAACGATCTTTGAATTGCTCAAAATCTCGCCTACTGATAGGAAAATTCTCAACAAAGCCTTCACTAAGGAAAACATACCTCAAGATCTTGATCTTGATAGGTTCCAATCTATGGTAGGTCACATAACCTCACCTTACTATATGTCCTTCTCTAATGAGGATAACAATTCACTGAGTCATCTGCATAACCAACCATTATACATTAAAGTCATGATACACCACAAAAATGTCTATCATGTGCTCATAAACAATGGAGCTAGTTTAAACATTGTCTTTGCTACTCAGCTCATACAATTGGGCTATTCTAAAGAGTCCATTGATTCTCATCACAAGATAACCATCAAGGTATATGAAAAAGTCAAACATAAATCTTTAGGTCTTGTTGTGTTGCCTCTTCAAGTAGGTCCTATAGAAAGGGATGTCACTTGTCAAGTCCTCGATATCCCATTAGCATACAACATCCTACTAGGGAGACCATGGATACATGAAATCCAAGTTGTGCCTTCAAATTACCATCAATGCATCAACTTTTTATTCCACAGCTCTGAAGTCACCATACCTACAAATACTAGCTACACTTGAAACATGCTAAAATCTGCTAACAACTTTGTACCTACTAATAAGGAAGGGAAAAAGTACAAAGTTGTGTCACCTTTTAGGCTGACTTATCAAAATGACTAAATTTGAGTATTTCTATCTAAAACTCAATTTTGTCCAAACATATGATCTTGATAAATTTATTCTAGCTAAGTTACATATGGTCTGACACTTTTCCAATTGGAAATGTCTATTACATGCATGTTTTTATACTAGTTAGTATCCAATTACTAAAGAAATATAATTATTTCAGGAAACTAATGTTTCAATAACTCTTACTATTTTTTATGATATTTTTTTAATAACATATAAACACTATTTAATAGATCTCAAAGTCAAGAATATTCACATATAGAGTTCATAGTGTTTTATTGTAATTAAAAAATTCTACAAGTACATATTTTAACACTCGAGAAGATGTTGATCATGAGAAAGAAAAAATATTAAATCAAATCAATAAAAATTAAAAATTATATGACGTTCTAGAGGAGATATTCCCCTTTCAAAATCTATAAGTTTTGTTTTGGTTGGAATAGGATTATTTTGAAAAATGTGGTGGGAGATGAAAACTATTGATTTGAATAAGTTGGAGTTTGAATCGTTATAAAAGAGAAAACATGTCTAAAGCCAATTTTTACTTTTGATTGTTCTAGCTACATATGTTATCTATAACATAGTATGAGATCAAAGGGAAATAAGTTTATTTCCATGTAGTTTTGTGGTATGAACTAGACCCCTAATTTCCAGCATTTTTCACCAACTAAAAAGTTATCATTAAAAAATAGAAAAATATATCAATTATTATTCCAAATTATTATTAAAAATTATAATCCTAAACTTCATCCATTTCTACATATTTAATTAGTTTACTTCATTTTAAAATTCTAAATAATAATACTAGTTTTATGTCATTGAAGGAGAACAATGATACTTTTGTTAGCCTTTTCCTTTGTAAAAGGGTGACACATGTTTGTTCTTTTATTTGGAATCTATAGACCATCATGATGATAAGTTGAAACAAATTGAGTAGTCACTCAAGTTGAAAGAAACTAGGATGGGTGAATACCACATAGAACTAGTTATGTCTTTGACATCTCTTCCAAACTCTCCCCATCATTATGGGAGACCATTTGAAGCAAAGATACCTTTTTTGCTGTCCCTTCAAACTAAGTACAATGGTATCATTATTAAATCTACTATACCTCTCAAGGAGGAAGATAAAAATAGAGCCATTATTGCATGGATATATAAAGAGGAAACTCCAGTTGACCTCATAGAATAGTCTCATGAAATTACTCCTGAAAAGTATGGTCCAAGTCTTAAAATTATGAAATGCTTTAACTATAAATGGAATGGTCTAATTGAATGCAACAAAAATGGTCTAATTGATCTTGTCAAAGAAATAGCTAGAAGGTCTCAAGATACATCCAGTCTAGGCTTCAAGAAGATTCCTTTCCACTTAGGAATTAACAAATTTATACCAAAACCTAAGAGTTCATCTGAACATGAGTCACAAGTTGAGTCAAATGACCATGAGGATGATAGTGATTATGAGGATCCTTATGCTTATCCAATCCCTACTAATCTTGCTAATTTCTTCATAGAACCAAATGACTTTTTACCATGTGTCACCAATGTGGCTGGTGATAGTGATTCTTCTCCCCATATCTAACAAGAACAAGGAGAGTCCAGTCATGCTTTAGTCATTGAGAAACTTTTTAAAAATCAAAATGATGAAGGAGAATTGGTCCCTATTACTACTAGGGAATTGTATAATCTCTCCATATAGCATAAATTCTTGAGAATATGAATTTGATTCTCTCTTAGAAGCAACTATAGACAAAGATATAGAACAAGTTCATGTTTATGAAAATTGGCTTAAAGTAGGTGAATCAGCTAGGGTTAGTTCAAATGAGTCTCATCTAACTAGTTTCATTGAGTCTTCAATTAATGATGTTAGAAAAAAAAGGTATTCAAATACACCTGTAGATGAAACCACTCTAGGTCTAAAATTTCTTGTCCAAGCATTTGATGATTATACTAGGAATGCCATCAAACATGCCACATCTCTTTCACTCACCTATCTCGAGCTCATAGACTAGAATTCCAATGCATCTAGCAAAGTCCCTACATTCTAGAATAGCTATGCTCTTGCCTACTACCTAAATATCATTGAAGCTATAATGTCTTCCACCAGTGAAAAAAGCATCAACAGAACTGAAGCTGATAATAAATATCTCAATTACACAATAAATAAATAAAAGAAATACAAGGTCTAATGGTGAAAAGCACATTGTGGTAGTATTGGAACATAAAATATTAAAAATAAAAGATGCATCCAAAGGTGAAAACCTTTCTAAGGTGCCTATATATGAGATATTGATGCACTTCCTAGTCATTTTTAGGAAAGATCATTAGTGTTCATAAAACTGGCATAGCCAATCAACTTGGGAATAGAGGAACAACCTCACATGATACATCTTGCATAGTCATTATCTCCAAAAGAAAAAGAGGAATTCATTTCCTTCTTCCAAGAGAAAAAAATAAATTTTTCATGGACATACTCAGACATGTCAAGCTTGGATCCTAATCTCATAATGCATCATTTATCTATTCCACCAAGAGTTAAACTAGTCAAATAGAAACTTTAGAAAATGCATCCTCATGTTGTATTACTTGTTAAAGTTGAATTGGAAAAGCTTCTAAAAGTTGGTTTCATCTGTACTATTGATTACATTAAATGGATGTCGAACATTGCTCCAATCTCCAAACATGAAAAATCTATTAGAGTTTGTACAAATTTTTAGAATTTCAACTTAGCATGTCTAAAGGATGATTTTCAACTCCCCAACATTGATATGATAGTGGATATGATAGCTATATCTGAAATGTACTCACTCATGGATGGTTTTTCTAGTTATAATCATATCAAAATTGCACCAAAAGATCAAGAAAATATTGCTTTCACTTGTGCATGGGGAACCTTCTATTGGAATGTGATGTCATTTGGTCTAAAAAATGCTCGTGTCATGTATCAAAGGGAAGTTACTACAATTTTCCACAATATGATGCATAAGATAATAGAAGATTATGTCAATGATACTTTGGTTAAGAGCACAAAATGCAATACTTACCTTCAAGATTTGGGACCCATCCTAGATCATATGGAGAAATTCAATCTAAGAATCAACCCCAAGAAATGTACATATTTGGTGTGACTTTTTGGAAACTTCTTAGCTACATTGACTCTGCAAAAGGATTCAAGGTTGATTCAAAGAAGGTTCAAGAAATAATGGACATGCCTCCACCTCACAATCTCAGTTAGATGAGGGGCTTACAAGAAAGACTTCAATCCATTCATAGATCCATCTCATAGCTTGTAGATAGATCACAACCTTTTACTAAGACTCTACATAAAGGTGTGAAATATAACTAGAGCCAAGATTGTGATCAGCACCTAATGTAGATAAAACAATAGCTTTCTAATCCACCAATTCTAATGCCTTCTATCTATGGGAAACCTCTTAGTTTGTACATCTCAATAATAGACTCATCTCTTGGTATCTTACTCACCCAGGAGGATAATGATATCAAGGAAAGAAATATCTACTATCTAAGTCACACACTGATTTTTTATGAAATGAATTATAGTATCATTGTGAAAGATTTTTTGGAAATCATATTTTCTTCCCAAAAGTTAAGACACTACATGCTCACTCATACTATGTGACTAGTTGCTAAAATTGATCCACTAAAATACTTACTCAACAAGGCATCTCTGACAAGAAGGTTAGATAAGTGGGTCATGATATAAGTGAGTTTTACAATCAATATGTTGAGAGAAAGGCTATAAAAGGATAGAAAATTGTTGCAGATTTTTCTTCCACTAAACATTGACTTTCCTGATGAATCAATTCTCATGCTTACACACCAAACCTAGGTGATTTTCTTTGACAGTTCCTTCACACAATAGGGATCTAATGTCAAGCTCTTGTTCATAACACCACAGAGTTATTCACTACCTAAGGTGTACAAGATTATGTTTCCTTGTACAAATAATATTGTAGAATACAAAGCCCTAATTAATGGCATGAAGTTTGTAGTTGAATAGAGAGTGGATGAATTAAACACCTTTGGTGATTCACAACTCATAATCAACTAGGTCAATAATGTGTATCAAACAAAGGATGAGAAATTGATCCCTTATAAATGCATGGCAGATGACCTAAAGAAATACTTTACTCATATCACTTTCCAACAAGTTCCTTAGGCAAACAACAAAGCAATTGATGCATTGACTACTCTTGCTTCCATGTTATAGATGCTAGAGAATGATTTTTGACACAAGTTCCTAGTGGAAATGCTACTCTACCTTACCTGTAATTCCCCTAAATCTTAGATGATCTACTTTATTGTAGGGAATGACTCATCCCACTACCACCATCTATATTCTTACTTGTGTGACCAAACCATTTCAGATTATCTAACTCAAAATGAATAATGTCACCTTATTCGCAACGCTTCATAGTATGTTATTATTGCTGATAAATTATTTATGAGAGGTCTCAATAGAACACTCCTTAGGTGTCTAGAACCCTATAAGTCCAAATGCATATTAATCGATGTACATGAGGGAATTTTCTAATCTCACTCCAATTGCTTGACACTAGCTCATAAACTTATTAGATTTGGTTACTATTGGCCAAAGATGGAGCAAGAGGCAATCAAATACACCAAGTCCTGTAAACAATGCCAACTACATGGAAGTCTGATTCATGTTCTAGAAAGGAAGCTAATTCCATCTATCATGTTATGGCCATTCAAAAAATGGGCCTTTGATCTTATGGGATAGATCCACCCATCCTCTTCAAATGGACACAAGTTCATCATTACAGCTACAGACTACTTCACTAAGTGGGTAGTCCCTCTCTCTATAGAAAATAGAAAAAAATAGCTCTTTTCATTATGAATTACATCATATGTAAGTATGGTGTATCTTCCTCCATTGTTACTAACAATGGAGGGTAGTTTAAAAACAAGGATCTGAAGGAGTTTTGCAAAAAGTTTAGAATCATGCAACATTGGTCATCTATTTACTACCCCTAGGGTAATGGTCAAGTGGAGACATCTAATAAGGAGATCCTTAATATCTTGCATCACAATTAACAAATCTAGAAGGGACTAGTACCTTCAGATTAATCTAGCTTTATGGGCTTACTAACTAGTATCAAAACTCCAATAGGTACAACACCCTTTGCTTTGGTATATGGAGCGGATGTTGTAGCTCTAATTGAGGTTAAGATTCCTACTTTGAGAATATCCATGAAGGGCCTTATTACTAATGATGACTATAGAATATCTCAGCTTCAAGAGCTAGAATTGTTAGATGAACATCGATAAGTGGCATGTGATCATCTTCAAGCTTATCAATAGTAGATGTCTACAACCTATAATAAGAAAGTTAAACCACATGAATTCCAATGAGGTGATCTTGTTCTAAGAGAAAACCCTAAGAATCAGCAACAATGGGTATAGAAAATAAAGTTCAAACCCAATTAGCTTGGTCCATATATAGTTATTGTAGTGTTTGGATCTGGTACTTACCAACTTTCTATAGTTAAGGGAGAGGCACTCAAGGATCCCATCAACACTCTCCATCTAAAGTAGTTATGTAGCTGATCTAATTTCAAAAGCTCTTTGTATATACTTAAAAGTCCTAAAAAAATCATTCCCTTGGTGAAAACATAGCAATAGGCACCTTGGTATACCAAAAGAATTCAAAAAATATAAAAATACAAACAAAAAAAATAGAATCTCTATCAAGAAGGTGAAAACTTGGTAAATAAGCACCTCTTGTTTCAAGTGCTACATCTCACAATGCATCTTCTAGCTCTTGTGCAGTTTCTTTTTTGCTTTAGTTTCCTAATTTTTCTCATTTATCCATGGATTGAATATTGTCATAACTTAGGGGCAACCCCTATAGTGTCATAGGATTCTCTTGCATCAATCACTAGTTTCTCAAACTAAGTCTATCTATTGTTGCTAGTGTCACTCCAAAGATTCCTCTCATACAAGATCTCTTAAGCATCAGTCACTAGTTGTTCTAACTATGTCTACCTACTATCGCTTGTGTCACTTTTGAGATTCATCTCATAGAAGATCTCTTAAGTGTCAGTCACTAGTTGTTCTAATTGTGTCTACCTACTATCACTAGTGTCACTCCAGATATTCCTATCATGGAAGATCTCTTAAGCACCAATCACTTGTTATTCTAATTATGTCTACCTACTATCACTCATGCCACTATTGAGACTCCTCTCATGAAATATCTCTCACATCAATCACCAATCGTTCTAAATGCATTTTCCTACTTTCACTCATGTTTGAGATTCCTCTCATGGAAGATCTCTCTCACACCAGTCACCAATTGTCCTAATTGATCCTGTCTATTATTGCTTAGTTTCCTACTAAGGTTCTTCTTACTAAAGGTTCCTCTTTGACTTTAGACACTAGTTGTTTTAATTGTGTTTGTCTACTATTGTCACCCTACTAAAGAGATTTCTTTCATATATGTTTAGAATGTTGACACTTGAAATCAATCCTATAACACATCAAAAAACTAAACTCAAAATGATGAACTTGTTTGGGATATGCTAAGCTTTTATTTGTTTGATTTGATTTTTCTTCATCACATCTCTTTAATCCACTAGATTATGTCTCTTTGACTAGAGTAGCAAGGACTATGGGCAAAATCTTTTCTTTTCTTTTTGTTTGTTAGTTTAATTCCAATGATCTGAAACATCCATATAAAAGGGGTGTCCACTATAAGAGCCTCTATCTCATATTGGATGGCCATGTGTACCTTGACTCCTTTTATATGGACTCTTCACTGAGGTTGATTATTTTCCTTGCTTATTTGAGTGAATTCTCTATGCTATAGTAAATATTGATACTCGTTCTACTAAGTGAACATACGGGTCACTGTGAGTATACTTAGCACACTTCTATCTCAGGTTACAAACACAAGAGTCATTGCAAATATAATACTTACTGATTACTTAGCATAAGAAGGATCTCTTATGTTTTTGGTGTGTCTACATGCAAGAAACATTCTGATCATCCTAACTTTTATACTCTGGTGCTTATGTTCACTTGCTATATCAAAAGGGATAAATATTCTAGTCATTTTGGCTTCTTGTGCCTTGAATGCTTTCATTTAATTCTGAAAATTCTAGAACATGTGTCATATTTATATTTTCATGATTTCAATGTCAATGGGAATTATACAAAATTTGGGATTTATCTAAACACTCAGTAATGATAATTTTATGAGCTTAGTAACTAGACTTAGGGTTGCATCTAGCATAGGGCTACATTGTATAAGCAAATGGTTTGATCACTAATTTACTTGCATCCTTTGTGATGAGGGATTGTTGGTTTCTTCAAAGCATCTCTTTTCTTCATGATTGCACAAGTGTTTGGTTCTTTGGTTCATCCTATTGATCTTCATGGGATGCCTATCACTATCAACAAAATTGAACACTACATGAGATGCTAGTTCATTCACATTTTGCATTTCATATACATTCTATCATGATTCATCTTAGCTATACTACATTCATACATCATATAAAATTTTCATTCATAATCATAGAATTAACATCTCATGTACAACAAACTATAAAGAAAGAAAGATGACAAATGTGAAGCTACTCAAATAAAAAATCTCATATATATGTGTGAAGTCAACTGTGTACATCACTAAAAAACTACATGCTACTTGAGCATTGTTGATCTCAATATGATACAAAATTTTGTTGGCACACCAATAGATACATAGCTAGAGAAAAATTGGAAAGAAAGCTACCCTTGTCCTTCTCCCTCACCTCTAGCTAGCAGAGGAGGAGGAGGAGGCATATCTGGTCTCATCAAAGGTCATGCACCTTCTGACTCTCTAGCATACTAGGAAACTTACAACACCTGCTCTACCTCATTTGGCACTACCATAACATATGCCTCATAATAGTGTGCTTCTCTAGCTAACTAAAGATGAGCCTCATCCTAATGTCACTCCATCTACTCTCATAGCTCGCAAATTTCCCAATCTTGCTCTAATAAATGTGTATCTCAGACTACAAGCTATATATGCATCTCTCCCAACTACTGCTATGTTCTCCTCACCTGATCTCCAGATCTCTTCAAGGCATCCTAGGTATGTGCTAGGATATCTCTACCCTATGGCCCCATGGCTAGTTGGTCCTACATCTCCTCATCTCTTTCTATGTGCTCTATTTGCTCAACTGGCCACTTGGCCTCTATATGTGGCCTCTATGTGTCCCCTCAGATTGCTCCTAGAGATCCCATCTCATCGTGAGGATGTCTATGTCTTGTCCCACTACCACGAACATCTAGATCTAACTCCATCTATCAAGAAGGAATAGGAATCTATCATGTCCACTATATAGGTCTCTCCTATTGTGGTTGTTGTAGTAGTGGTTGTGGTGCTTGCACTAGCTATATAGATATAGCCATCCCTATTGGGTTTGTGAATCATGGGAAAGGATGACTCGCAAAATGTGCATGATATGTTGGAGTCATCCCACCATATGCTATAGCTGACATGTAATCCCACTATGTCAGCACAAGGGTATGCACATCAATCATCAAACAACCCTACTCTAACCTCATAGACAGTCCATGATCCAAAATTGTGGCAAACCATGCATATGCGAAGTACTCCTAAGAGATCTCCTATAGTTGACCATATTGTTGCTAGACATGAGTAAGTAGAAATCTCTTAATAACCTACATAGAGAAACCAATCATTGGTTGAGATGAAAACATGTACTCTAGCTCTATAGGTGCATCATCCCATGCCTCAGTCTCTCTCCAGGGTCTCAACTGCTCAGTCTTCCCTAGAGTTGTATAGGTCAATTGTCCCCAATATTTGCATATATATGGCTCCATATCCTATCTCTCATTAGCAAAAATGGGTCTCATGATGGGAAAATGCTCCTATGCCCACACCTAAAGAACATAGACCCGTATAGCCATACTCTTCCTCTCATGATATATGATCTTGTGCATCTCATGGAACATGTGGGCTAGCATGCACTAACCCCATCCACAGTGCACTAGCTCATCTAGCATATATTGCAACATCCTATCCCATCCACACTCAAGTATATGTTAGCCTCTATCAGGCGTCAAAAAGTAGCTGATAAATATGGCCAATACTACTGCTAACATGAAAGTGGGTCCATATGTATGCACTAGCTCATCCCGTGTGATGGCTTTGCCCATGATGAGGTCCTCTTGGAATATGGTCCTCAGTGTTGTTGTGTCTATCCATGGCACACACTATCCATGGCCCATGGAACGAGATCCATAGAATCCTGTAAATGTCCTCCAAAGTGATATTCATCTCTCCCTAGGGAAAATGGAAGGTGTTCATCTTTGAATAGAAACTCAGCCAATGTTGTCAGAAGGTTGTGATTCAGTAGCAATACGAGAATTTGGCAAAGATATGACAAACCAAGGGTGTCAATGTGTGCCATGTTGGCACCATCTAGCTATCATATCAAGGCTACATAAGGTAGTTAATGCAATCTAAAATTGATGTTAGGAAAGCTAACCTACACACATGAAAACAACATGCACACAATCAGTCTTAGATAAGCAAAAATGAAAAATGAAAGTGCAAATATCAACAAGAAATCAAATTTCAAACATTAAGGGCCCGTTTGGTTTTTGGAATAGGAATAGACATTCTAGAATAACTTTTCTATTCTCTCTTTGGTATGCCAAATTAGAATAGAGAATAGGGTTTCGTATTCCAATTATACCCCTAAAAAGAGCATAAGTCTATGCCAAAAACAACCTATTATTAGAATAGGCCATTCCTATTCTCAATCTTATTATCCCAGATTTCATATTTTTTCGGGTCCATTAGTGAACACATAAGGGAAAAAATTTCTTACCATCCAAATCATTTTAATCTACATTGGCAACATTTTGGCAGGCAGGGTTTTTTTGGTAGGGTTTCTTCTCCGCTCCGTAATGGCTCCACTCTCCATTTGGGGGTTTTATCTACAATGGTACTCTACAAAGACTTCACTTTCCATTTGTGTTTCATCTGCAACGGTATGTAAAATCCTGAATGGTTTGATGTTTTTACAATTTTTGTAAAATATTTTCTTGTAAGGGAAACTTGGCAATAAAGAATATAATTGTTTCCACATAACCCATAATAGATCTAAAATAAATATGGAATTAAAATCCACATGCAAGAGAATAGATAACATACCCACAAAATTGTGACACAAGATATATCCTGGGAAACCCTCATTGAGGGAAAAACATAGCCTCCAAAAGCATCCATCACCATATATTATTCAGCAAAAAATACCATTGTAATACAACCATGGAAACCTTCATGGCCATAGCCACAACCAAGAAAACTATGTGAACAAGCATGAATCCACACATCCCATGCCATGCTTCCAACCTTCACAAATGCTTCCTTGACTAACGTGTCAATCCTTGTCCCACTTGACTCTTGCATTTCTCACTCTTAATCTATAACAACTACCCTTGTGGCTACTTAAACCACTAAGTGGTATTACATAAACCATGTGCTACCTAACCCACTGACCCCACATTTAATATTCGGCATTTAATTATTTTCCCCAATATTAAATAATTACATGAAATATTATCACAATGTTACAATACAACTCATTAAAAATATTCCATGGGAATCTTTACATGTTGCACATCCATATAGGCACAACATTACATAATAAAATATAATAATAAAATATAAGAATATTATGCAATGTGTGCAACAGCCATTATCTCAACATTTCTCATCTATATAACCATGATGTATGGAGGTTCAGATTACTTCTAGATCCTTGGTTTTATTTTATTTGATATTGGCAATATCCTAAGAGGTTGAGAGTTATGGTGTTGTAATGGCTCCACTTTAGAGGCGATAGTTGATTCATTCTTGACAACAATAGCAATGTAAAACCTCAAATGGAATTGAAATCTAATGAATGACATCTTCTTGTTTATGTGAAAAGTAGTACTGGAGTTGAAACTAAATTAAAAAGAATGGAAAAGAAATGTGTAAGAAAATCATAGAGATGATGGCATGTAGAATAGAAGAAAATCATTGACATTTGCATCATGAGAGATTCATGGTTCTTGAAATCAGAAGAAGAGCATTCACAGGTGACCTTGTATGTCCAAATGTTGACTTAGCTCTTCATTTTAGTTCTATTGCATGCTAGTTCTAGTTTGATGTAATACTTTTGGTTGTTGGATTTCCTTTAAGCCTTCCTATTAGCTTTTTTCTTCATCTCAATTGACCTCTGGCCAATCTTGTGTATTGTCATAACTTATTTCTTTCTATCAGGTGCTTCATAATTAAACCACATAGTGCCTTTTGTAAGTAGTGATGGGTATTGTCACACAACTACTTTAACTAAAATATAATTGGATCTACTATTATTTCTAGATCGACAGAGCTATGTGCTCTACTTGTAAAAGCATATTTCAAAGGTTTTTTTGTGTCTAAGATTGTACTTCCTTTTCCACCCCCATTGTTGGATTTCTATTGATTTAATTTACTGCAAGAACTCACAATCATTGGTTTGCATCTCCTTGCAAATAGTGCTCTTTTGGTCCCCATCCCCATTTTAAATTTTTTTTGAGGTTATTTGTTGCAAGATTCTATTGCCATTTGCTTGTAAAAGAATATTTAAAATCTTTGATTGCGTATCCTTGCAAAGATTTCTCTTTTGTTCCCCAATTCCATTTTTGAGATTCTATTGTCAATTGACATTCACAAGTCGTAAAATAACTTATGGATCTTTTCCTAGTATGGAGTTCTATAGTTTGTTTTCCAATTATGATCTTTGGATGATCATAATAGTTGATTTTGCACTCATTTTTCATTTGCAACTTGAGAAATGACTAAAGGATCTTTTTTTTACCAATTTTTTTTATGCACGGTGCTACTAGTTGAAGTAGAATCATGAACTAGCTTTGAATTTAAATGGTCTTACAGTGTTAATTAAATAATTGATGAGTAATTAAGCTTGAAATTCACAAATAGCTAAAGAGAATTGATGCAAACCATATAACACAATTTTGTACCTAAAGCCATCAGTATGGGAAAAACTAGTAAGTGCCAATTGCACAACTTGACTACATTTCTTTATCAGTACACACAGTATAAAGAGATCTAAGGAGTACATCTCTTGCTTTTTAATGTCTCCAATCTTCCTAATGTTGCTAAGGAAATATTGTAAGAATATTTTCAATTTATTAAACATCAAACATTAGCAACTGACTACTGGCTACTACCCACTTATACATTCATCAAATTAATCAATAATTCTTTTCAACCTTGCCTCTAGCTGCTTTTCATGATTCTTTTTATGCATTCTTGGAGATGTCCCTTCAAAGTCTAAAATATTTCAAGTTGCCAAAATAGGGAAGATAGCTTACTTTTAATGTTATTGAATTTTCTCTTTGAAATGAGTGGAACTACCAAAAACTAGAGGATTGAATTACCAAACATCAAACATTAGCAGCTGACTACTGGCTACTACCCACTTATACATTCATCAACTTAATCAATTATTCCTTTCAATATTTCTTCTAGATGCTTATATTGTGACTCTTCTTATGCATTGTTGGAGATGTCCCTTCAAAGTCTAAAAGATTTCCAGTTTCCTAAACAAGGAAGATACCTTACTTTGAATGCTATTGAATTTTCAATTTAAAATTAGTGGAATTTCCATAAATTGCAAGATTGATTCACTGTCACAAATTTACACATATGAAAAATGCCAAATGGTGAAGAGTCTTGGAATATGCAAAATTTGCATGACAGTAACATAAGGGGCAACTTGATGTAACTAGTGGGCTTTCCTCAATGCTAACATAGTACATTGTTACTCATCAACTTGTTTCTTCTTCCTTGGTTATTTTTAATGTCTTCTTAGAGTCTTAAGAAGATTGTTTTACTTTTATGATCCTAATGGATCACTCTTTCCTTTATAAGTTTTTCTTTGGGTCCCATAAAATGTTAGCTATTTTGAATTTCCAGTGCCTCTGCCTTTGTTTCTTTGCATCTTTTTGCAAAATTGGCTTTCTCATACCTTCCTCTCCCCTACCAAGGCGATGTTTCCACTTAAGTTCTTTTACCAACAAAATGTCCAAAGTAATAGGTAAGGAAACCCTTAGTTATTAGAAATACTACAAGGATCTATACATTCCAAAGAAATCATCCTTTAAATTTATACTTGTTCCTCCTTCCCACTAAAGAAAAGTGGCATCAATTCTTTCTGATTTAAAATTGTTTCATGCCAAATTTTCAAAATTATTTGAGCTTGGCCTTTGTTATATCTGTGCAATGTATTAATTGAGTGGAAAAGGCACTGCCACCACTTCATCTAGTTATTTTATATGTTATTGTATTGACAAGAGTGGTGATGACTCAAACCCCCACTCATCTAATTGTTATTGAGAGCATTGCATATGTTAGGTTATTATCATGCATGTTATTTGAAGCTAACAATCAACATTTTGGTTTTCTCTACATTGAATATTGCATCTCCATGGTTGCAAAAAAAATTAGGGATAGTTATTACATGGTTGTAGGACATGGCCCTTGCCAGCACCATTGGTAAGTATTTTATGTTCAATCATTGCATAGCTAGTTACTGTTACTCAAATGATCAAGTTATTTTCCTATCCTAATTGAGTGCACAATTTTCCAAGATTCTCACTTAATTGTTTTGTTTGATCAAGCTCATTTTTAATCCCAAGTAATTCCTTGATTGCTTTATTACATTCTTTCAACCTATTTTCCACCAAATTTTTTTCTTATAACAGTTGATTGAACAATCTTTGGACAAGATAATATCTAAGATTCATAGAAAATGTATTTAGGCTAGTAAATACTGTTATGTGAATAAATGAAAGTTGTAGAATGTAATTTTTTTAAATTTTTTGTGTCATCTTTATGGATGAAATCCATGATTGGAGGCTTTTTTCATTTTGGTTGAAGACAAATAGGAAGAATGATGTAGAACAATAATGAGTTACCTTGAAATATAACAATAATGGTGTAGAATAGTATTGTCATCTATTGAAATTAATTCAAAAATGAAAATCTTGTCTTATAGAATTGGAGGTTATTTTTGATGGATCATAATGTTTGATTGTATCAGCATCTATGTTTTGATATATATTATACAGTATGCTATGATATATATCTATGTTTAGTGTGTCTGTACAAGGTCATGCGATTAATTCTTTCCCTACATTTTATATATTTATATATTGTTATTTGAGTATGCCAAAAATTTAATCTATTCTATGGTTGTAGGTCATTTGATGGATCCTATTAATGATATAGAAATCTAGGGAGCCATTGTTAAGAAGATCAAGGTCATGTGCCTACTCACTATTTTGCTTGCCAGGCTTGTCATAATCATAGTAGCATCTCCTAAAAAAGCTAGAAGTTAGAGATGTAAGCGAAGAAGACCTTTATCTCCTTTTTATAAGCGCATTATCCATTCAAATAATACTAGTTTCCATGACCAAATATGCATGAGTAGAGTAGCCTTCTTTCACTTGGCCACAATTCTAAGGCAAAAAGGGAGAATTGAAGATATTTCAAATTTAACATTAGAAGAAAAACTTGTTATCTTCCTCCATGCCATTGCCCACAATCTAAGGAATCATAAGATTGGTCATAACTTTGATCATTCTAGGGAGACAGTGAGTCAATACTTCCACAAGGTCTTGAAGGTTGTCTTAGGGTTGCATAATGAGTATCTTTTACCCCCTGTTGTAACCACTCCGCTAGAAATAGCTAGGAAGGACCATTTTCATCCGCTCTTCAAAGTAAATATACTAGTGCCATGTATTTCATCACTACAAACTTAAATATATTAATATGTACTTGATAAGAATATTGCTTATTGTAGGATTCTATTGGTGTAATTGATGAAACCCATATGCCAATTACGATTGATGTTGACATCCAAGCCAAATATCAAGATAGAAAAGGCAACTTGTCACTGAATGTTTTGGGTGTTTTTTCATTTGACCATAAGTTTCAGTACATTCTTGCTAGTTGGGAAGGGTCTATTATAGAGAGTTGAGTGCTTGCGTTGGCTCTCTCTAGAGCGGATCCCCTTATTGTTCCGCTTGGTATATTAATTCATATTTTTCTATGGTTATATTTTTATTATATTAAATGAAAACCTTATCTTATATGTTGACTATAACTTTATTTTTATTTTCATAGGAAAATTCTATTTGGTTGATGTCGAGTATCCAAATGTACCTAGATTTCTTGCTTCATACTAGTGTAGCATTACCACCTAAAAGAGTTTTGTAGAGTAAACCCCATCAGTAGTCCTCAAGAGTTATTTAACCATCAATACTCCTCTCTTAGGAATGTGATAGAGTGTACATTTTGTATCTTTAAGAAACACTTCCCTATCCTAAAGCATGTGACATCATATAATATCATGACCCAAACAAAGATTGTTTTAGCATGTGGCATATTACACAACTTCATTATGAGGGAGGATGGTATTCCATCAAAAGTAGAAATTAAAGAGGATAATGATGATCATGTTGGGATTAACATGTCAGTTCTTGAGACTTATGGGATGAACCAGCAAGATAGAGATGACTAGGGGAAATTTTGAGATGAAATAGCCCAAAGGATGTGGGAAGACTACAACTCTCAAACTTAGTTGTTCTAGAAAACATGAACATTTATTTGCACTTTGTACTTAATATAAATTGCACTTTATACTTATGGGTAGTGCACACTTGAGTTTGTCTGGTATGTATGGACTTATATAGATTTTTGAGATATTTAGAATTAATGTACTTGGTATTTATATAAAAAGGCTTTGTGGCTACAACACGTCTAGTACTTGGACCATATTTTATTATTAATTTTTGAATATAACTACATCTATTCATCTAGATTTATGCATTACCTACATATATTGTCTACATAACCAAAGCATAGATAGAGTGTTTAAAATAAGTTACTATCATAGTACTGAGCCTTATCCATCAAAAAATATCTATGTCAGAGTTGGATCTAGTTGTCAGTTCTAATATCAACTTTTTGTATTGTTTATCATTTTTGCCTTTGCAAATGTGAAATTTTGCAAGACATGGTAAATGCTTTTGAGATGAGGGGATTTTTTTTGATAGGTAAACTTTCTAAGGAAACAAAATTTTTAAAACATTTTTAGACTGTGAGGAAGCTTTATTTTTCACTGCTAAATGTTTGTCATCAAACAATCAACTAAACTATAAATCAAATATGGGATATGCAAGGTGAATATAAAGTTAAGAATCCTTTTTAAAGAACAATATTAGACTTTATGAATTTGTAGCTTTCTGATGATAGTGCTTGGAAATTTTTTTTTTAGTTTTATTTTATTTGTTTAAAGAAATATTTATCAGCCAATTTTGTGGGCTTTCATGTCCAAAATGATTTAGTCTAGGCATTGTCAACTGATGTTGGAAAAATGAAAATAGAGTGATATGTTGTATCTCCATTGTCTAAGATGTCAAATTTTCTTACTAGAAAAATAAAATCTTAACTCCTTAAGACTCATAAGATGGGTAGGAAATGCACTGACAATAATCTATACACATTTATGTGATTATTAAATTCAATCATTCATGATTTTATAATTTTGAAAGATAGAAAATGTGATATTGCTATCAGCATTAGCATTTAATTGTCTATCTTTTTAGTCAAATTTATTGATCCATATTTCATGAGTATTAGTTTACACAAATTCATCTCTTATGATAATGAACATAACACTTGGCACTCATTGCATCTAAGTGATGCTCAAAAAGGTGGAGCACTAGAAGTCAGCTCAACTACAAGTTAGCTTGACTACACGAGCTTCCTTTATGGTTAAAACCACTCTTCTTGTGACCTCATTTGCAAGAAAGGTGTAACCAACCCATTTGCAAGTAGAGTGGGTTTAACCATAGACACAACTTTGTAGTTAAGTGCACTTGAGTGGGAAGTTTTGATGCCCAACACTATTCAATTCATTGTTGTCAGAGATAGATTTGTGTAAACCACTACTCATGAAATATGAATCAATGAGTTTGACTCAAAAACCAAACATTAAATACTTAAAGATAGAAAATGAAAATGAGTATATAACTACTAGTGAAATTTACTTTTGCACTATAATGAATGACTAAATTTAATGATCACATAAATGTGTATAGATTATTAGTTGCTTGAACATTTCTTGAGACAACTCCTTTCAATTTTTAAGAAATATCTTGAGATATCTTTGAGGAATTTTGTCAAATATTTTAGATTGATATTCATATCCATATCTACCACATTATGTGTCTCTATATTTACTATTATCTTCCTTTCCTCTATGCTTTGATTGATATTCATACCCTGTTCATATTATGTTGAGGTAGGGTAGTTGTTTAACAACATAAATGGCATTCAAATTGCCTTGTTGTGGTTGCAAGTAACCTCACACACATCTATCTTCAGCTCTTGATATAATTTTACATCTTATTGATGACAATGAATTATTTTCTGGAAGTTTTGCAGCTACCAATTCATTGTTGAATATGTTGTTCACCAATCTTTTGACGAGTGTAGATGAGGATCTTTATGTGACTATGATTCATTCATCATCTAGAAATAGAAAAGTAGTTTGGACAAGAGACATGGAGAAAAAATTGTTAGGCAGAAAAGGTGAAGGTGGGTTTCGAAAAGAAGCTTGGACTACCATCAAAAGGAGGTTCAATGAAGACATGAATATGAATCTAGGAAGGGAAAAATTTAAGAACAAATTGAAAACATGAAAACAAGGCTATAGAATTATTAAAGAGATGAGAAATATGAGAGGATTCACATGGAATGAGAGTATGCAATGTGTTGATGTTGATGATACTATATGGGAAGAGTTGTTGAAGGTAATGTAGTCTTGACAATATTTTTATGTAAGTAAAATGTCTCTTTATTAATTGTAATAAAAGACATATATCTAATTCCTTTTTCATCATATGGAGGAGGGATTTCAAAAATGTCAGAGTGTACAAGAGGTAGCCATTCCTCTATTTCAATGACTTAGTAGTCATTATTGGGAATGACATGGCAAATGGAACTCAAGCTACAACAACCACAAAGACTGAAGATGGTCACTTTTTTTATGAGTTCATTGACCTTGATGATGATAGGGACTTTAATATGCCCATGGATGACACTCATGTTGTTGATGAAGAGTTCATTCATGAAAATATTTCTAGTACATCTATTAGACAGAGTCATTCCACACGAATGTCAAGAAGGCCAAAGAAGAGGAAGGCAAGCATGGATTCTTCTTTGGATGTTATCTATGAAAGCATCCAAGACATATGTATGGCCATGAAGGAGGCTCACACTATCAAATTTGACAAAGGAGAAACTAAGTAAGACATAACAGTTATATTTGTAGCCCTCAAAGTCATACCTGAATTAAGTCAAGAGACTCTGATTTTTGTGTATGACACTTTCACTTTTGAACCTATGAAAGCATGGGGTTTCCTATAGATGAGTGTAGAGGATAGGGAATATTATGTGAGATATAAGTTTGGAGGATATCACTAATATCCCAACTCTTCACTTTTAGAAGCTTTATAGTAAGAACAATCACATATATTCAATGACTCATATTTGATATGGGACCTCATATTTTTTGAGACTATGAACTTACCATCTTTTTGAAGTAACTAACAAATCATATTTTATAGCACTCTTGTAGCTTCTTCATTCCTTGTGTCATTTTCACTTCATCAGCTCTAATCTTTCATATTATGTTTTTGTGTTGTTTTAAATGGAACAAAGAATCTTGAACCTATATTTCATAGTGTTTGAGAAATTGGGCCTCTTCATATGCCTAAATTGCAAATGATAATCATGCCAAGGCTGTGGTAAAGTAGAACATAAATTGTACATGGTGAACCCTTAACAGTATGCCTGAAAATAGTCTAGCGAAGGTCAAACTAGCTTGTTTGCCTCATATCCTTGGAATACCAAAATAGTCCTAGATTTTAAGTTATAAACTACTTTATACCTATTCAACTACATACTACAAGTTGTTGTAATCCATTACAATGGGAAAGCAAAGCCATGGCTAGACATAGCATTTCCATAGCTAAGACCTTTTTGGATGAAGTATTTGGATTACAGGCAGTGGCTAATTGTTGGTCGGCATCCATAACCTACAACTAGTGACCAAGGCTAGAAAGGTTGTGTATGGAATTTTTGGGTAGTGTAAATAGAGTAAATTTTTGGGTAGTGGCCAAGGCTAACAAGGTTAATATTTTGCATTATAGATCCTTTTTCTAGAAATCAAATTTCTTGTTTCTAATTTTTTTTGTTAACTACTAAATAAGAGGACATGGTAGTAATAGTTGTAGTTGATCCATGGAAAATGCATACTGTAGGTTTCCACAGTAAGTCAAATTGTGATATTGTTGTCTATGTAGTCTAGTGACCAAGGCTAGGAAGGTTGTGCATGGAATTTTGGGGTAGTGTAAAAGTGTAAATTTTTGGGCAGTGGCCAAGGCTAACAAGGTTAATATTTTGCATTATAGATCCTTTTTCTAGAAATAAAATTTTTTGTTTCTAATTTTTTTTGTTAACTACTAAATAAGAGGACATGGTAGTAATAGTTGCAGTTGATCCATGGAAAATGCATACTGTAGATTTCTACAGTAAGTCAAATTGTGATATTGTTGTCTATGTAGTTTTTTTATTCAAACTCAATCACATCAAATCTCTCAAGAGAATCATTGGCCCATGTTTGATGAGTAGTGATTCACAACAATCCATCTCTACATCTCTTATGAGAATCATTGACCCATGTTTGATGAGTAGCGATTCATAGAATCCATCTATCATGAGAATAAATGAAACACTTACTCATTGGATCTAGGTGATGTGTAGTACTACTCTAGCTTGAGCGAGCTTAACCCACTCTACTTGTAACACCATTTGAAAAACCTTCACAAGTGTTGTGCCTTATGAACCATTCATTAGAAAGCTTCTTAAGCTCATCAAATGATAAAAATGATAAGTAGGAGATATTTGGCTTGTTGTGGAAATATCTAGATCCAATGACTGTTGAGCATTGAATTTATTTTCACTAGAGTGTGAATCACTACCCATGAAACATATGACAATGAATTTGACTCAAAAACTATAGAGTTAAATCTTGATAGCAATATCAAAAAACTAATTACTCTCCTTTGGTAGTGCATACCTTACGTTCCTTCTCTTGCATGGCAACATCAGCTGCAGATGGTCATCAATGCAAAATTTGGCCTTATTGTGTTGAGAACAACATGCAGTAGGAAAATCCATGGCAGAGTCATAACATTTTCCATTATTATAACTTTCCCCTTCTAAGTCTATGCTTAACTTCAGCGTCCTAGCCATGGATTTTAGAAAACATCTCCTTCTATCTTCCTACAAAATGATGAGGCATAAGAAAATAGTTAACACTTTGTTGAAAGTCATTGATGTCATTAGAATTATAATTTCCATAAACTTGTGTACCTCCTTTTTCATGACTTGTGTTTTCAAATTGAGATATTTATAGACAATTGATCTCCATGAAGCCATTGACTTCTTTAGTTTGTATAGGCTTAGTTTGTAGTTGACTAGGTATAAAGTAGACTATAATTGAAAATTTGAATACTATAAGCATCTAGTTATCATTTATGTAGTATGAAGTAATCCAACAAGTTTTTGTAATCCATTACAATGGGCAAACAAAGCCATGGGTAGACATAACTGTAATACCCCAAAATTGGCTCATTGCCATTATACCAATTCTAGTCTATTTATGATAATTTCAAAGTCCTATTCTAATAGGCAATTCTCATTCTGCTATTCGACTTAATTGTCAAATGCAGAAAAACCCTAATCTGCATTCATTATATTTCTTATTTAATTCCTATAGTACATACTCATATTAGTTACATTAAACCTACTTGATTAATATTTAATTTAATTATTAAGTATTTATACTTTAATTAAATTAAATTATATCCTAAGGCTAATGTACTATGGAATTAAATTTATTTAATTTAATAAATACACCTATCTTAATTAATTAAATGGGAAAGGTATTTCTAATTAATTAAAAGAAATTATTTAATTAAATGGAGTACTTACTTCTAAATAATTAAACAAAGTTATTTAATTAAATGGGAAGACATTCCTAATTAATTAAATAAAGTTATTTAATTAAACAAAAGTGTCTCTAATTAATTAAAGATTATTTAATTAAATAGAAAAAGTAATTATGAGAGCATATTTCATTTTATTAAATTAAATATCTCAACAAAATCTCTCTTCAGTTCAAAAAAGGGGAATTTCCAGTTCACTATTGATCAAAAATGAGTTAACATAGTTAACTCCTTTTTCTACTCAAATTAAAACAGTTAACTCCTTTTTCTACTCAAATTAAAATAGTTAACTCCTTATTTATCTCAAATTAAGTCTGTTAACTCCCTTTAATTTGGGAATCTCCCTTTATGACTGAAACTCATCTTCAATCCTGACCGTTGATCTGAATCGATCTCAACCATTGATGGATTCCAGGAAACTCTATTTAAGAGACCCTCATCTCTTCATTTGAGGGAGGATGAATTGATTTGCTATCGAATTGCTGTTGAAATTCATGCTCATAGTTACTTACATTTCTTGCATACATTCTCATTTTTAGTTTAATCATGCATATGCTTAATCTAGTTTGCTTCATTTGTTTTTAGATTACATTGCATCTTTCATTTCTTAGATTAATGTGTATACTCATTCTTAGCTTAATTCCATTGTCAAATCCTTCATTCTTAGAGGGTCTGGTTGCCTACACCTTGATTTTGAGGATATTAACAGGCAAAATCCCTTTAGATAGAAGGCAACAGGTCGCTTTGCAGGGCAAATTTTGGATGAACAATTCAATGTTCATTCCGCGATGAATCCGAAAATAAGGACTGTGTTGAAGTGTGTGTGTTAGCATAGGCCACATTTTCACGCATACATTTCTGGCACCCACCGTGGGACCCAAAAAGTGATTTTTCTGGCCTCTTTCTGTATTTTTTTAATCATTTTTTTGTTCTCTGTTTGTACTGTTCTGTACAGGTTCGAATCTTCACGCGAAACTATTCATTTTTGCGCTAGGATCTAGAATCTTCGCGCGAAGATTCTTTCCGCATCACACGAAAAAGTTCTTTGGCGCGCAAATCTTCGTGCGAGACTTTATTTTTTCACGCGAGCCAAATTTAATCTCGTGCGAACCGGATTTGATTTCGCGCGGGCCATAAAACTTCTTCGCGCAGACTATCAAGAATTTCGCGCGAAATTCTACTGACAGAGGCAAATTTTTTTTGCATTGATTTGCATGTTTTCTAATTTTTTTGCTGACTGTTAGTAGTTTCTAGTGTTTCTATGTTTTTTTTTTGTTTTTTTTTAACAGCATAGTAAGCGGTTTGTGGAATAATGGGAAAAGCATGCTAAAGTTGTCAAAAATAGATAAGAATCTACTAAGCGTGTTGCGAGGATCACCAGGTAATCTTCATCAGCTGATAACATTTCATTTGGATCTAAAACAAACATCTTTCGTGTTGAACTTGTGTGTTTCCTTCTGTACTTCCATTTTACAACACATGCATAAACTCATACTAGGGTGTAATCTCTGTTAGTATTCATTTGGCAGGCTTAGTCTTTAGTGATAGATCTGATTAACTATCTTGGGTTATTGGACTCGCTAATCTGTCGGCCCCTCATTCCACCCTGTGGTTGCAAGCTCAGCACCACGTTAAATAGGGGAGGGGTCTACAGGACATAAGCGTTAAAGGCTCCACAAGGCAACCCTTTTGTGTTTTTTTAGAACTCACTAATTTCTGAGTTGTGGACTCGTTTTGGCTTGTGTGAGGGGTTAAATGTTCCACATCTTTGGACTCACCTCACATTAGTTAAAGTGTTAAGTGTACCACCTTGTGCTTTTTGATTACTTTTAGATAGATTTTCTTTCAGGAATTAACATCTGTACACACATAGTAATTAAGCCCCCATGAACACTATTCGTAGATCTTGAGGGAGTGGGTTCCTAGTGAAACTCCTCTCTAAGATGGATTCCTTATGGGTGGGGAGGATACTTTGAGCATCTCATAGATAGATGAATCTTTGACTTGTTGATTAAGGCATCCTTTCTCCAGAGAGGTTGATAGATCACAGGAATATGATATCATAGATCTTTAAGGAATAATCTTAGTCTAGTATGTCAGATTAATCTGTTTGCTTTGATTGGGCTAAAGGTGAAAAGGTGTTAGAACTTTGAATCTAGAAGCTAAGTCCCCTTGTGGTATACTATTGTGAGTCGGTCACCTTTAGAGAGGGTTAACCGTAGCAGACAATCCCTCTACAAGGAAAATCGTGATGACGGAACCTCAAGCGGTAATAGCCATTTTTGCCATGGTAGTGACAACCACTATATAAATGTCCTTGTAGAAGAAATCTCCATGGGTGTGGTTCATTGTGGGTTGTCAGATCTCCCTAGCATCTCTTGAAGATTAAGTTCTCAGACTATGTCAAAACCTCAGTGCGCCAAGATTGGAGGTCACCCCTGTGAGCCATAAAAGTTGCAGAGTCAAACCATTATTAAATACCTTAGAGAAGCCAACTTTTATTTTTCTAAAGAATGTGTGCGATGATTGCAAAACTCTTTGAAAATGTGCACAAATAGCTCTCTTAGGGATTAACACAAACTAAGTCACTTGATTGTTCATGCGCAAGGTTTCTTTTGCCCTTGCTCATTGTTTTCAGATGTTCTTGAAATCACTTGCTTGCTGTTCTATGTGCTTGTTTATCTGCCTGGTTATTGGATTGATCAAAAATTTTGTCAAAATTAGTCGTTGTTGTGAAACTGTTCTGTCTGTTCGCACGAAATCATTTTGGTCTCGCGCGAAATCATTTGGCTCTCGCACGAAATCATTTTGGTCTCTCACAAAATCATTTGGCTCTCACGCAAATCCATTTTTCCCTCGCGCAAAATCATTTGGTTCTCACGTGAATCCATTTTTCCCTCGTGCAAAATCATTTGGCTCTCGCACGAATCCATTTTCCCTCTCGCGAAATTAAAGTTTTGCTGCGCATCTTCGCGCAATCCATAAACATTCTTGTGCGAAATTAAAAACTATTACTGATCTTCGCGCGAGACAGAAACATCTTCGCGCGGCCCATAAATCTTCTTCGCGCGACCCGTACAGGTTTTTTGCACAAAATTTTGTATCAGCATTTACAATCTAGGTCTTTTCTAGCTATCTGCGACTTGCACACTGTCCTTTTTTGCGTCTATTTATCGCTCTCTATTTGCAAATAGTCCTGGAACAGCGACACTTTGCTTAATTGAAAACTTGTGTCTTATACCTTGACTAGTCTCGTCTCATACATCCTCGTCTTAATGCTTGCCATACTTTGTGCTGCAATGGTCATAATCTCTGGCTGTTCTAGCCTTTAAATTAGACCATTTGTGCCTTAGTGCAGCATTCTTGTTACTATCTTGTCCTTTTTGAGACTCAGTCTTAGTATAGTCCTTGTCTGGGTTCTAGCTTCTTGTCCTTGCCTATGACTGTCACAACCAGAAGCGGCAACATGTTTTATCCTGATAACATTTGATGTGGTCATGCTAGGGGTCATAATCACAGCAGAGGTAGCTTACCTTTCGCTATGCAATCCATATCCAGTTTGGCTAGTGAGGTGTCTTCATAGTCTTCCTCACCTGCAAGGTCATCTCGAGATCAGCAAACATTTTCCAATTTGCAACAAATTGGGAATCTTTTTTACCAAAAGGATACTGAGATAGGTAGGAGTCTTGCATTCTCAAACACAATGTATGACCCTTTCTCCACGGACCCTTTTCAAACACAACGTACAAAAATTGAACAAGTTCCTATAATGACTAATTGTGAACCTGAATGGGGTAGCCATAGTCGACATCAAGAACAATCTAGGGATGACAAGGAGAAAGAGAAAGAAAATGATACTGATGAAGAACAAGAAGAGGTGGAAATCCTTCCTGAACACATAGCAAGATGTTGAAGAGACAAAAACTTTCAGAAGGTCATGGGAATCCTAATCAACGAAGAGAAAGAAAAGTACTTTCTCAAACTCGCCCAAGAGGGAGCTAAACTACCCACACATTTCGATGTGGAGACCATTATCACACGTGAAGAAGAAACTGAGACCACTAAACTCCAAAAACAAATAAAAATTATGCAAGACCAATTGGCTCAGATGATGCATGAGAAAGAGAAACCCAAAAAGACATACACATTGGATGCTCTTTGTTCATTTCCATTTGACACAAGTATAAATATGCCGCCTTTCCCAAGAGGTGTAGAACTACCCAAATATGACAAGTACTTTGGTACTACTGATCCCCAAGATCACTTGCGGGAATTTGGTGCTTTGTCTATGGAGTTTATACACAATCAAACGTACCTCATGCATTTATTCCCTAGAAGCCTAGGTGGTCAAGCTTTGGAGTGGTTTTCACATTTACCTCCTGGTATCAAGACGTTTGACGAAATTGCTAATTCATTTGTTCAACAATATTCTCATAACATTCAACATCTTGTAAATATTCGAGATCTATGCAACCTTAAACAGAAGGTTGGTGATCCTTTTCTCACTTTCCTCCAACGGTGGACACAACTTTATACCAAGTACTCCCATAAAATCCCAGAAACGGAGAAGCTCGACATTTTCACCAATAACCTCTTACCTGATTTCGGGTATAGAGTCCAACTACAAGGTTCACATACCTTTGAAGACATGATTACACAGGCTATCCATATTGAAGAATTTATGATCAAGAAAGGTGAGCTCACTCTTCAGAGAGACTCAAAACAAGGTTCCACTTACAACAAGGATAAAACCAAACATGTCAACAAGAACCAAGAAATTGTACATGATGGGGTTGTTGATAATGTCACACCAAAACCTGCTAAAGCAGTATTTAATCTCACAGACTACTTCAAAGCGGCCAAAAGTGCTGAGAAGCCTCCTCTTGACAATAAAATGTCTGGGAATAAACCGAGAAACTCATGGGCAGTGCGACCCAAGCGAGAGTATACGCCTTTAGGAGAACCTTTGGATGTGGTTTACAAAACATTTCTACAACACAAGCTTATCTCACCAATGGATAACCCTCGTCCCTATGATCCACAACCATGTCCACCATGGTGGAATGAGACCTCATTTTGTGAGTATCACCAAAACAAGGGTCATAAAACCATCAACTGTATAAACTTACATCATAAAGTCCAAGACATGATTGATGTTGGTGAACTTGTGGTAGATGGACATAACAAAAACTCGAACCACAAGGCGTTCAAAGAGCCTTTCCCAACTTATGAAAAAGGAGAGATTTTGAAACCAGAACCCTACAATAAGGTCAACTATACGTATTCTAATGATGACAATGTCATTCACATGGTTGAACCTGTAGATTTTGAATACTGTGACGTTATTACCATAAAGGGGGAGCAAGATAATGATAAACCCAAGAAACCATTCATCTTGAGAGGCCCTACTTCTAATAACATGGATAATACATCTTTGCAACACTGTGCTAATGCTATTACTCGCTCTCATGCAAAATTGGTGCTCAAAGGCCCTACACCTCCTACTTCAAATCTCGAACAACACAAGGACAAAGCCCTTGCTGGTCCATCCGGTAAAAGTGCAAAACACACAACGAACTTGACTGCAACTAGTTATAGTGTTCTAGATCAATTGAAATGAACCAATGCTCGCATTTCTATATTTGAGCTGCTTAAAATTTCGCCCGCTCATAGGCAAATTCTAGACAAAGCCCTCACTGAGGCAAACGTTCCTTATTATCTTGATCTTGAAAGATTTCAATCCATGGTAGGTCACCTAACCTCACCTCATCTTATGACCTTCTCTGAGGAGGATGACAACTCACTGAATCACCCACACAATCAGCCTCTACACATTGAGGTTATGATCCACAAGACACGTGTTCGTCGGGTACTAATTGACAATGGCGCTGGCCAAAATATTGTTCCTGCAGCTCTACTTAGACAATTGGGTTATTCTGAGGACTCTATTGATCCTCGACGAAAGATCACTATTAAAGCATACGATGAAGTAGAACGAAAGTCACTAGGTCTTATGACTTTACCAATTCGCGTCGATCCTGTCGAAAGGTATGTCACTTGTCAGGTGCTTGATATTCCCTTAGCCTACAACATTTTGTTAAAATGGCCATGGATACATGAGATGTGCACTGTACCATCCACATACCACCAATGCATTAAATTCCCATTTCATGGCTCCGAAGTTACTATTCCTGCAACTACTAGCTACACTTGCAATATGCTCAAAGCTGCTGAATCTTTCGTCCCTGCTAACCGTGAGTCTACTGATTGTCACAACAATAAGCTGAAACAAATTGAGCAGTCATTTAAATTGAAAAAAACTGGTATGGGAGAATACCACATGGAACCAGTGTTATCATTAACATCAATTCCAGAATCCCCTCGACATTTTGGGAGACCCTCACTAGCAAAGAAGCCATTCGTGTTGACACCTCATACCAAGTTTAATGGTTCTTTTGTCAAAGCTACAATTCCCTTAGAAGATGAAAGTGAAAACAGAGCCATTGCTACATGGCTTTACAAAGAAGAGTCTCCAATAGACCTAACAGAGCAAGTTTGAGAAATCACTCCTAAGAAGTATGGACCTGGTCTTAAGCTTATGAAGCATTTTGGCTACAAGGGAACTGGCCCTATTGGGTGCAATAACAATGGTTTAATAGATCTTGTCAAAACAACTGCTCAAAGCAAAAGTGACACAATTGGCCTAGGGTTCAAGAAGGTCCCTTTCCATTTGGGATCCAATAAATTCATACCTATACCTGAGAGTTCATCTGAAAATGAGTCACAATCTGAATCAGGTACTCAAAAGGAAGAATCTGATGATGAGGATTCTTACCCTCATCCTATTCCTTATGATCTTGCTAAATTCTTTGTTGAGCCAGATGACTTTGTGCCACATGTTAGCACTCTGGATGATACTAGTGATTCTTCTAAGGACAATACTGAGCAACTCGAATATCATTCAGAAAAGGGAGAATCTAGTCAGTCATGTCATATTGAGTATTTGTGTAAGAATCTAGAGGCTAAAGGAGAGTATGTCCCTATCACTGTTTGGGAGTTCTATAGTCTCTCACCATGTAGCACCGATTCTCATGAATATGAATTTGACAATCTTTCAGAAGTGACTACTGATAAAGACATTGACCAAGTGCATGTCTATGAAAATCAAATCGAAGTGAGTGAAACGTCTAGGGATAGGTCACAGGGGTCTGATCCAACTAGTCTCTTAGAGTCATCAATTACTAACATTCATACTCTGAGACGTTTGAATACACCTTTGGGTGAGGTCGCCGTAGGTCTCGAATTGCTAGTCCATGCATTTAATAACTATACTGTGAACGCAATTGAACCAGCCACTACTCCCTCGCTCGCACATCCCGAGCTTATAGACTAGAACCCCAATGCATCTAACAAAGTCCCCACATTCCAGAATGACTATACTCTTTCATATTACCTAAATGCTATCGAACCTATAATGTCTTCCACCAATGAGAAGAGCATCAACATGACTGAGGCCGACATCAAATATCTCAGTCACATAATTAAAAAGAAAAAATGCAAGAGGTCCGATGGTGAAAACCACATTGTGGCAATGTCGGATCCAAAAATAGTAAAAACAAAAGACGTATGCAAGGGTGAAAACCTCTCTGAGGCACCTGCGGATGAGATATTTGATGTCCTTCCCAGTTACGTTTAGGAGAGATCATCAGTGATAATAGAGCCAATAGAGCTGATTAACCTAGGCATAGAAGAACATCCTCATGTGATACATTTGGCTCAGTCATTGTCAACTGAAGAAAAGGAACAATTCATTGCCTTTTTCAAGGGAAAGAAAATAAATTTTGCCTGGACATATTCTGACATGCCAGGATTGGATCCTAATCTTATTATGCATCACTTGTCCATAATGCCAGGCATAAAACCAGTTAAATAGAAGCTCTGCAAAATGCATCCTCATGTTGCATTGCTAGTCAAAGCCAAATTGGAGAAACTTCTGAAGGCTGGTTTCATTCGTGCAATTAATTATGCTGAATGGATATCCAATATTGTCCCTGTGTCCAAGCATGATAAGTCTATCAGATTTTGTATAGATTTCCGTGATCTTAACTTGGCATGTCCTAAAGATGACTTCCCACTCCCTAATATTGATATGATTGTGGACATGACAGCTGGCTATTAGATGTACTCACTTATGGATGGTTTTTCTGGATACAATCAGATAAAAATTGCACCAGAAAATCAAGAGAAAATAGCCTTCATATGTGCATGGGGAACCTTTTGTTGGAATGTGATGCCATTTGGTTTAAAGAATGCTGGAGCTACATATCAGCAGGCTGTTACTACAATTTTCCATGACATGATGCATAGAACTATGGAGGACAATGTTGATGATACTTTGGTCAAAAGCACTAAATGCAATACCCATTTGCACGATTTGGGACCAATTCTAGATCATATGGAAAAGTTTAGTCTTCGGCTCAATCCTAAGAAGTGTGCATTTGGTGTCACATCAGGAAAACTATTAGGATATATTGTTTCTACAAAGGGAATTGAAGTAGATCCAAAAAAGTACAAGCAATAATGGACATGCCACCACCTCGAAACATCAGTCAGATGAGAGGACTACAGAGAAGGCTTCAATCTATTCGCAGATTTATTTCACAATTGGCGGATAAATCACAACCCTTCACAAAGACTTTACATAAGGGTGTGAAATTTAATTGGAACCAGGATTGTGAGCAAAGCTTAACACAGATTAAACAATATCTTGTCAATCCACCAATCCTAATGCCTCCTATGCATGGGAAACCTTTTCTTTTATACATTTCAGCTACTGAAACATATTTGGGAATCCTGTTGGCTCAGGAAGACAATGATAACAAAGAAAGAGCTATTTATTACTTGAGCCGAACATTGGTCTCTTATGAGAAAAACTACAGTATTATTGAGAAAGCTTGCTTGGCAGTTTCCTTTGCTTCCCAAAAGTTGAGACACTACATGCTTGCCCACACTACATGGCTTGTGGCTAAAATAGATCCATTAAAGTATTTTCTTAGTAAGGCAGCTCTCATAGGAAGATTGGCTAAATGGGTCATGATACTAAGTGAGCTCGACATCCAATATGTTGAACGCAAAGCTATAAAGGGATAGGCAATTGCAGACCAGCTAGCTGAGGCACCCATACCAAGTCTCCTGCCAATAAACATTGATTTTCCAAATGATTCAATTCTAACACTCACTCACCATACATAGGTTATGTTCTTTGATGGATCCTTCACACAACAAGGATCAGGGGCTGGATTACTTTTCATCACACCATAGAAATACTCATTTCCCAAAGCATACAAGATTCTGTTTCCATGTACAAATAACATTATTGAATATGAAGCTTTGATCAATGGTATGAAAATTGTAGCTGAATGGAGAGTAGATCAATTGGATATCTTTGATGACTCTCAGCTTGTCATCAACCAAGTAAATGATGTGTATCAAACAAAGGATGAAAAACTAATTCCTTATAAGTGCATGGTTGATGACTTGATGAAATATTTTGCACACATCACCTTCCAATAGGTTCCACGTGTAGATAATAAAGCGACTGAAGCCATGGCCACTTTGGCCTCCCTTCTACAAATGCCAAAAAATGATCTCCGACACGAGTTCTTGGTGGAAGCGTTACACTACCCAGCCTATGACACACCTAATTTCAAGATGATCTATTCTATTATAGGACAAGAATCATCCTGCTACCATCACATCTATTCCTTCCTTCATAATCAAATCATTCCACAAGGTCTGACCCAGAATGAGAAACATTACCTAATTCGTAATGCTTCACATTATGTCATTATTGCTGACGATCTATATAGGAGAGGTCTCGACAGAACACTCCTTAGGTGTTTAGAACCCGATGAGTCCAAACATGCACTAATTGATGTTCACGAAGGCATTTGCGGATCTCATTCCAATGGTCTAACACTAGCTCACAAACTCCTTCGTGTTGGTTACTATTCACCTAAAATGGAGCAAGAAGCTATTAAATATGCTAGGTCCTGCAAACAGTGTCAACTACATGGGAATCTCATTCACACTCCAGCTAGAGAGTTGATTCCCTCTGCTTCAACATGGCCATTTCAACAATGGGCCTTTGACTTGGTGGGAAAGATTCACCCAACTTCTTCTAATGGACATAAGTTCATTATCACCACCACAGATTATTTCACAAAATGGGTAGAGGCAGTCCCTCTCACAATTGCTGATGGCAAAACTGTAGTGCTTTTTATCACAAACTACATCATCTGTAGATATGGTATACCATCCTCAATCATTACTGATAATGGAGGACAATTAAAAAATAAAGACCTTAAGGAACTGTGCAAGAAATTTAAAATTACACAACATTGGTCTTCCATTTATTACCCCCAGGGTAATGGGCAAGCTGAGGCATCCAATAAGGCAATCCTCAAAATTCTTCATCGCATAGTTAGTAAGTCAGGGCGAGACTGGCATCTCCAAATCAATCCAGCCCTATGGGCATATAGAACAAGCATTAGAACTCCAACGGGAATGACTCTTTTTGTGTTGGTATATGAGGTAGATGCTGTGCTTCCGATAGAGGTCGAGATTCCTACCTTGAGAATCTCTATGAAAGGCCTTATCACAGATGATGACTATAGGATAGCCCAGCTTCAAGAACTTGTGTTGCTGGATGAATGACAACAAGTGGCCTGTGATCATCTACAAGCTTATCAACAAAGAATGGTGTGAAGCTACAATAGGAGGATTAGGCCACGTGACTTCCATCTGGGTGATCTCGTCCTAAGAGAGAATCCTAAGAATCAACAAAAACGAATGCAAAAGGGAAAGTTTGAACCAAACTGGCTAGGTCCTTACATCATTACTGCAGTATATGGATCTGGCGCCTATCAACTTTCCACAACTGAAGGAGAAGTGCTTAAAGAGCCTATGAACACTCTCCACCTAAAGTGGTTTTTTAGTTGATTCAATCTCAACAAGCTATCTGTACATATCTGGATGTCCTGAAAAAATCCTAAAAATCAGAAAATATCCTTAAAAAATCCTAAAAATCAGAAAATGTCCTGAAAAAATACTAAAAATCATAAAAAGTCCTGAAAAAGTTGTTACCCTAGTAAAAACCTAGCAATAGGTACCTTTGTAAAAAAATAAAAATAAAAAAACTGCCAAGAAGGTGAAAACCTGGTAAACAAGCGCCTCTTGTTAGTCACTTTCATGCTTTTTCTTTCCTGCTTTTCCTGCTCATGTATCCATGGATTGAGTCTTGTCATAGGTCGGGGGCATTCCCCTCTAGTGTCACTCTTTTCAAGATTCTCCTCATAGAATCTCTTTCGTGACAGTCACCAGTTGTTCTGACTGCGTCTGCCTACTGTCACCAGTGTCACTCTTTTCGAGATTTTACTCATAGAATCTCCTTTGTGACAGTCACCAGTTGTTCTGACTGCGTCTGCCTGCTGTCATCAGTGTCACTCTTTTTGAGATTTTCCTCATAAAATCTCCTTTGTGACAGTCACCAATTGTTCTAACTGCGTCTGCCTGCTGTCACTAGTGTCACTCTTTTCGAGATTTTCCTCATAGAATCTCCTTTGTGACAGTCACCAGTTGTTCTGACTGCATCTGTCTACTGTCACTAGTGTCACTCTTTTTGAGATTTTTCTCATAGAATCTCCTTTGTGACAGTCACCAATTGTTCTGACTGCATCTGCCTGCTATCACTAGTGTCACTCTTTTTTAGATTTTCCTCATAGAATCTCCTTCGTGACAGTCACCAGTTGTTCTGACTGCGTCTGCCTACTGTTGTCACCCTACTAAAGAGATTTCTTTCTTACATATTCTGGACATTGACACTTAACATCATCTTGAAAACATTAAACTCAATGATATACTTGTTTGGATATGCTGAGCATTTTCTCTTATTGCTTTGTTTTGCTTTATCATATCTCCTCAAGCAACATCGATGATGTCATCTTCGACTAGAGAAGTAATGACTGGGGGCATGATCTTTTCATATGTTTTCTATTTGTGGTTTAGTTCTAATAAGTTGATACATTCCTATAAGAGGGGTGTCCACTATAAGAGCCTCCATTTTGTATTGGATGGCCGTGTGTACCTCGACTCCTTTTATATAGATATGTCAATGATATTGGTTCTTCTCCTTGTTTGTTGGAGTGAACTCTTCCTGCTATAGTACATACTGATACTCGTCCTATTAAGTGAACGTATGGGTCACTGTGAGTATATTTAGCACACTTCTGTCTTAGGTTACGAACTCAAGGGTCATTGCAGACAGCATGAATATTGAATACTTTGCATAAGAGGAATCTCTCGTGTGTTTGGTGTGCCTATCATGCAAGCAACATTCAGGTCATCCTAGCATTCATGCTTTGATGCTTATGTTAACTTGTTACATTAAAAGGGACAAATGTTCTGGTCATTCTGGCTTCTTGTGCCTCGAATGCTTACATTTAATCCCGACATTCCAATAACGTATGTTACATTCATATTTTCATAATTGCAATGTCAGTGGAAGTTGTGTAACATACGAGCTTTGTTTTATATCCAATGATGATAAATCATCGAGGCTTGGTGACCAGACCTAAGGCTGCATTTAATATAGTCTTGCATACTTCATTTGCATTAGCACGTGATTCGATGGTAATCCTATTCATACTCCACATGCATCAGATTCCTCCACGGCTGCACAAGCATTTGGTTCATCAATTCTCGTTCCTCAACGGAATACTTGTGACTGTCAAATAAAAATGCACAACACTATGTTAGATGTCAGTTCATACATATGTGTTCTATCTAAACATACATCTCATGTACATCAGAGAAAAACAAAATAGACAATGACATGTACACAAGAATACTCGGCTCAAAATCTCGTATATATATATATCAAAGAATGGGTCAGTACAAATAAAATGGGTGCTACTCGAGTGCAATCGATCAAAAATGATACATCTGGTGCTGGCACACCAATTGATACATAGCCAAAGATCAAAATGAAAATTAGGCATAGAGCATCTAACTCTATCATGAACTCTCGCCTTTGGGAGGAGCAAGAGGAACAGGGCCAACAGGTGGCGGAGGCGATGGTGGCATATCCGGCCTGACAGGAGGTCATGCACCTTTGGACTCTCGTGCGTACTGAGAGAATCGCTGCACCTACAATGGCTCATCAGGTACTGCACTAGTATATGCAGCATAATAATATGTAGCTCGAGCAGACTGGAAGTGGATCTCATCTTGGGCCAACTCTAACCTCCGCTTTTCAGCCTCCGTATGCTCTCTCTAGCAATCTGTCTCTCTTTGTCTCTCTACCAGTTGCGCATCCCTGACTGCCACTGCAATCTACACTCTCCCAACTGTCGGGAGGCTGCAAAAACCCGCTCTTGGTACCATCGTACCATGTCTTGTACCCCACCTACCAGCTGATCCGACATATCCTCATCGACCATCTGTGGTGCATGCTGAGATGGAGGTGCCTGCTACGGTGGAGGTACTCGCTACTGTGGGACCTCCTACTGATGAGCCTTCTCCTTTGTCCTCTACCTCCTCTACCAACTGTGTCCCACTCCACTGCCCCCAACACCTAGGTCTGATCCCATCTGCCGTAGGGGAATAGGTATCTACTGTACCCGATGCTGCACCTGTGGCTGTGCCTGTTACTGTTGTGATACCTGTCCCTGCCCCTGTACCTGCTCTGCCATCCCTAATGGATCTATGAAGTGTGGGAATGGATGGCTCATCAAAAATGCCTGATATGCAGGCATCATCCCGAAATCTACTACCTCTGGTAGGTAGTCCCACTGAACTGCAACAAGGCTACGAATATCTATCATGGATCATCCTAGATCCATCCGTGGAGGCCATCTCCACTCTATATCCTTCTGCACCCTGGAATAGACACAGTACTAAGCCAAAATGTCTTATGGTCAACCATACTGCCACCACACTTGTGAGATGACAAATCTCTCTATGACTGATGTCGTCCTGCCTGCCAGCGGTCGAGAACTAAACATCCAGGGCAGCTCTCTCGGGGCATCATCCCAGTCCTCTATCTCTCTCTAGGGTTGCCATATAATAGACACCAGGTCATTAAGATGTGTCTGCCAATGCTCAGTCTTACCCAGGTGGGCCTGGGTAATATGCCCTCAATATCTACAAATGTAGGGCTCCATGGGCTCTCGAGAATCCTTAAAAATTGGCCTACATACAAGGAGATGCTCCCAGGCCCAGATCTGTAGCACATAAACACATGCTGCCATGGTCTTCTTCTCATGGAAGATGACCTCATGCATCTTATGAAAAACATGGGCTAACATACACTGACCCCACCCAAAGATCTCAGGTGCCTCAACCATCCTACGGAGCATGACACCCCATCCACACTCCAACCCATGCTGTCCCCTGTCAAGACATAGGAAGCAGCTCAAGAAAATACCCAACACGGATACTAACCTATGTGTAGGTCCATAAGTATGCATCAGCTCATCCCAGCTGATGGCCCTGCCCCTCGGTAGCTCTCTCTCAAAAACAATGGATAGTGCCTCTGTCCCTAATCAAGGCACTATATCATATACAACCTGAGCACCGTGAAAGGGGATCCTCAAGATCCTCCATATGTCCTCTGGTGTGATGGTCATCTCACCCATCGGAAAATGAAATGTGTTCGTCTCTGAATGGAAACGCTCTACCAATGCAGTCAGTAAACCGTGATTCACCATCATGGCTGGAATTCGGCATAGTGAAGACAAACCCAAGCGAGCAATGTGTGCCCGATCTGCGTCATCCAAACTCTGCAATAACTCTCCATAGGGCGGATAATGAGATCTAAATCATACGTCTCTGAATATCTCCTGCATGCACAACAAAACAACAAAAAAAACAAAAATATGACAAAAAAATGATCAGTATCAAGTCAAATCGAAACATCAAAACAAAATAAAATGCGATTTCTAAATGCGAAAATCACAAAAATGGCAAAGAATTTCGCGTGAGATTGCTGAAATCTCTAATGAAAACATATGGTTTCGTGCGAAATAGTTCTCTCTTCGCGCGAAGAAACTTAACTTCGCACGAAAATAGATCTCCTCACGTGAAGATAGACCATCTTGCATAAGAAAAGAGGTTCTCACACGAACCAGGAATTGCCTCGCGCGAAGAATCTCCATCTTCCCGCGAAGCCAAGATCACCTCGTGCGAAGATATTCCGGCCGCGCGCAAAGAAACAACACATCCTGTTTCTTTGCGTGAAGAAAGAATATCTTCACGCGAGGAGAGATCGGTCTCGCACAAAGAAAGAATTGAACATCCTAAAACATGCTAAAAACATGCATAAATGAACTTGAAATGCATGTAATCGAAAGTATGAAGATGGGAGATCAATGACTCACCGGTGGTCCGTAGTCTGCTGGCTGGCTGTGTCGTCTAGAGTGCTCAAAATAATGATATCTCAATTTCACTGCCATGTCTATATCAGAGCTCCAAATCACTAAAAGACCAAAGCACAAATGAATTGAAAATGACCCTTCAAGCCATTATATAGGTGTTGACCAAATTTTTCGAAGTGCTCAAATTTGCGCAAAAATTGCACCCTTGGCTAATTGGACCATTCTGGATCCATTTTCGGGATCAAATTCAAAATTTGACACACCCAAGAGCCTTAAAAATGCATTTTAAAATTTTAGGGACCGATGTGATCGAACGCTTATGCAGTCAAATCTTTTTGATACTTTATGATTCTTGGAATCTTTTCAACTTTACAATCTCCATATTTTCAAAATTCATTTTGAAAATAGTCAACTTAAGTCAACTTTACATGATATACTGCTTCAAATCATATTTCTGGTGTGTCATCTTTCGATTTTGCTCCCGAGGGGGAATGATGATTACATCATTAAATACTTATTGCTCAGGGCATTTAGTTCCCATCTTATGTCCTAGTCACTTGGGGCATCTCATCACTTGGGGCTTTTTTTTGTTCCCTTCTATTTGACATCTCTGCCATCTATCTTATCTTTTCATCAATTGATCAACCTTATAACAACTCTTCTCAGAGTTCGATGGATAGGTATTGGGATAGTCTAAACCCTGACTCCTGAGGATCAAACCTCGTTCTGGGGATGATTCTATGACTCATGATGAGACCTTGTTATCTTTTATCAATTTCGGGTATCTAGGTGTTCTATCTGGATCCTTGAAGGTTAAGCTCTGTTCTGGAGATAATCTTCTAAATATTATCAATTTCGGGTATCTAGGTGTTCTATCTAGATCCTTGAAGGTTAAGCTCCATTCTGGGGATAATCTTCTAAATGCTATCAATTTCGGGTATCTAGGTGTTCTATCTAGATCCTTGAAGGTTAAGCTTCATTCTGGAGATAATCTTCTAAATGCTATCAATCTCAAGTATCCAGGTGTTCTATCTGTATCCTTAAAGGTTAAACTTCATTATGAAGAAACTTTTTAAATGCTTATCAATTTGAGGTATCTAGACATTCTGTCTAGATCATTAAAGATTACGCTTCATTCTGGAGATAGTCTTTTAAATGCTATCGATCTTAGGTATCTAAGTGCTCTACTTGAATTCTTTAGGATTAAGCACTGCTCTAGAGATGGTCCTTAAAAAGCTTATCAATTGGTCTCCGTGTCATCACATTCAGAACCAATCTCATGTTCGCATCATGCTTTCTAATTATCTTTGAATTGAACGTGTTGCTCGCACATTCATTCAAAGAGGGGCAAAATGTAATACCCAAAAATTGGCTCATTGCCATTATACCAATTCTAGTCTATTTCTGATAATTTCAAAGTCCTATTCTAATAGGCAATTCTCATTCTACTATGACTTAATTGTCAGATGCAGAAAAACCCTAATCTGCATTCATCATATTTCTTATTTAATTCCTATAGTACGTACTCATATTAGTTACATTAAACCTACTTGATTAATATTTAATTTAATTATTAAGTATTTATACTTTAATTAAATTAAATTATATCCTAAGGCTAATGTACTATGGAATTAAATTTATTTAATTTAATAAATATGCCTATCTTAATTAATTAAATGTAATTATTTAATTAAATGGGAAAGGTATTTCTAATTAATTAAAAGAAATTATTTAATTAAATGGAGTACTTACTTCTAAATAATTAAACAAAGTTATTTAATTAAATGGGAAGACATTCCTAATTAATTAAATAAAGTTATTTAATTAAACAAAAGTGTCTCTAATTAATTAAAGATTATTTAATTAAATAGAAAAAGTAATTATGAGAGCATATTTCATTTTATTAAATTAAATATCTCAACAAAATCTCTCTTCAGTTCAAAAAAGGGGAATTTCCAGTTCACTATTGATCAAAAATGAGTTAACACAGTTAACTCCTTTTTCTACTCAAATTAAAATAGTTAACTCCTTTTTCTACTCAAATTAAAATAGTTAACTGCTTATTTATCTCAAATTAAGTCTGTTAACTCCCTTTAATTTGGGAATCTCCCTTTATGACTGAAACTCATCTTCAATCCTGACCGTTGATCTGAATCGATCTCAACCGTTGATGGATTCCAAGAAACTCTATTTAAGAGACCCTCATCTCTTCATTTGAGGGAGGATGAATTGATTTGCTATCGAATTGCTGTTGAAATTCATGCTCTTATTTACTTACATTTCTTGCATACATTCTCATTTTTAGTTTAATCATGCATATGCTTAATCTAGTTTGCTTCATTTGTTTTTAGATTACATTGCATCTTTCATTTCTTAGATTAATCTGTATACTCATTCTTAGCTTAATTCCATTGTCAAATCCTTCATTCTTAGAGGGTCTGGTTGCCTACACCTCGATTCTGAGGATATTAACAGGAAAAATCCCTTTAGATAGAAGGCAACAGGTCACTTTGCAGGGCAAATTTTGGATGAACAATTCAATGTTCATTCTACGATGAATCCACAAATAAGGACCATGTTGAAGTGTGTGTGTGTTAGCATAGGCTGCATTTTCACGCATACAATAACATTTCCACAACTAAGACCTTTTGGATGAAGTATTTGGATTACTCTGAAATTTTCATTATTTTGAATCCTTTATTTGTTCTTTTATTTATGTCCATCAAGTGATAAATGTTTTCTATGCACATATGCATCAAGTAATAGACATTTTTTGTTAAGTGTTGCAGCATAGTGATTGCAATGAAGAATTACTTACTTAGTTATGTACATTTTCTCTCATGTTAATGAAACAGTGTCTATATATCCATGGATACTCGTGCTAAAAGTTGTAAGTCACAAGGTATTTGCATTGCTAGCAGGATTGGACTGAGATGTCACAACATAGTCCAGTGAATATAGATATCAAAATATATTTTACACTTTTTTAGTAATTTCTCATTATATTTGTTCATTATTTATATAGGGTCAATGGATTTGATAACTATTCCAATGTGTTGATGTGGTGTTGGACCTATAGAAATGAAGATTTCACGTACAGAGAATAATCTTGGGCATAGATTTTTATGTTGTCCAAATAAAAGAAAGGTTATTACTTATCTTTTATATGTTTTTTTTTTATTTCATTATTGTGGCAAGCCCTAATGTAGTTTTGGAATGCAGGGGAACAATGGTTGCAATTTCTTCAAGTGGGTCAAAGATGGCTCATCTACATTACCCACATCAAAATTTATCGAAGAAGAAAGGAATGATTGCTAGCTGTCACTAGTACATTGGGTTCATTTTTTGACCTTTATTTGTCAAATTTTTTACCCAATTTTGGACCAAATTTTGACCAAATTTGACCAACCCATCGGTCAAAATTTTTCTAGTCAAAATTTTGACCAATGAAGGTGGAAAGTTTCGACCAATGAAGGTAGAAATTTTGACCAACAAAGGCAGGAAAAAATCTAGGCATTGGTGGAAATTTTAACCAATAAAGGTAGAAAGTTTCAACCAATGAAGGTGGAAATTTTTACCAACAAAGGTAGAAAAAAATTCAAGTGTTGGTAGAAATTTTTACCAATGAGGGTAGAAATTTTTTACCAATGAAAGTGGAAATTTCCGCCAACAAAGGTAGGAAAAAATCTAGGCATCGATGGAAATTTCAACCAACAAAGGTAGAAAAAAATTCAGGCATTGGTGGAAATTTTGACCAATGAAGGTAGAAAGTTTTGACCAATGAAGGTATAAATTTTGACCAACAAAGGTAGAAAAAATCTAGGCATTGGTGGAAATTTCGACCAATGAAGGTTGAAAATTCCACCAACAAAGGTAGAAAAAACCTAGGTGTTGGTGGAAATTTTGACCAACAGCTAGGTGTAAATTTTTTTTAGGCATTCTATAAAATAGTTCACATGCCTTGCATATGATATGACATTTTGCATGCATCCTGTACTCTCTCATCCAGCTGATGATGGATTACGTAGAGTGATCTAAAACCATGATTCTAAAAAACACACAATCAAATCCAAAATGAACTTGCACTACAAATGGATTGTGGAAATCTAATATTGGTAATTTTGCAAACGTCTACTAGGACAAATATATGTTTAAGTTGTCATTGTCCATGCAAAATTACCAATATCATATTTCCACAATCCATTTGTAGTGCAAGTTCATTTTGGATTTGATTATGTTTTTTAGCATTATGGTTTCAAATCACTCTGCATAATCCATGATCAGCTGGATGAGAGACAGTTCAAGATGTATGCAAAATGTCATATCATACGCAAGGCATGTGAACTATTTTATAGAATGCCTAAAAAACACTGACAGTAACTAATATAAAGAATATATAATTAGTTATATGATTGAGACAAATCATGTATGTTGTATGAAGGCAGTGCATGGTTCATAGGGCCCACCAAAAGATAAAACATATGATAAAAAGACATATTTTCATGTTTTGAATATATGGGGTACACATAACATGACTTATTATTGCACAATTCAACTAAGTTTAGTTAATTTCCATAGGGATTGTCCCCATTTAATGGTGAACGTTTTGCCACATTTCAAGCCTTTTGATTATATAAAGAAATGGATAGCATGAAAATTTTAAGTAATGCCAAGCCATTTATTTACTTGACATATAATGTGAATAGAACTATTATGTTGCTCAACAACAACCACCAAATAAAATTATCATCATGTACCCAAAAAGGGATGGATAGAATGTCAGAACTGACCTCCAACTAACTACTATCACCATCCCTCTATATTATAAGTGATAGTGGTGCTCTAGATGTTCTCTATTCCATCATACACTTACATATCATACACTTTACCATAGTCCATATCAACAAGGTCAAAGAGATCAGTTTCATTTGACTAGTATGTGGAAGACTTTGATGTTGAGAAGTTGTGTGATTCATGTGGAGTGGAAGGTGTTTTGGCCCCTTGGAAGGAAGCTTCATCTCTTTTACTGGCTTCTTTATTTTTACTTGGAGAAGCATATTGCTTTGAATTGTCCCCATGGCTCATTGCAGATGATGCCAAGAATGTCCTTGATGCTTTCTTCTGCCATAACATAATGTTCACAAAGTGTTAGAATTGTCTCTAGATGAAAAGAAACTATAGAGGCTCAATTGACACGTGATCTTAGTTAATGTAGAAGATAGATTATGAAATATCATCTAAAATGTTGATACAAAAGTCTTCCTAAAACAAAAATGTAAACCATATCAATTAGAAAACCAAAATGTAAACCATATCAATCCTATAAATGATTTATATCATTAGTCAATGTAAAAGAGAGTAGAAAGAAATCATAACTAATACCTAAAATGTGAACATTGTATACATTTGATCCTTTGAAATGAACATGTTCTCCTAATTTAGGCTTAAACTAGTTTGGATCCATACAGAAACACATAACATGTAATTGAATGGATAAAAATTTATGGTACATGCACTTGAAACATTTTGACTGGATACTACAGCTCAAGTGCCAAGGTCTTGAAAAATGTTGAACACATTTACTTATTGGTGAAGTTTATATGCAACATCAAGCAAAAGTTTGTTATATGGTGCAACACATTCACTCAAAGCCAATGATCAGAACAACAATCATCTTATAGAAGGATACCGATCACATTAAAATTGCATATTTTTAAATTTGCATAAGATTAATGTTAAAATTGGCCATCTTCCAGCTAAAATCATCTATTTAGCAAGAAAAATTCTTTACTATTTTTCTCATTGTTCTTTGCACCATCAAGTTTTATTTTAACTATTCTATGTGGAAAAAATGTAATCTGGAGAATAGTTTTTGTTCTACCAATAGGTTCCATATAAATAAATGTCAAGGATTTTATAGTATTCCAATCTAAATTGATTAGAAAATTTACCTCAAAGTTTTGCAGATCTATCTCCGACCAGGTGGAAGCTATGTAACAAACCAGTTATAGCTAAAGCAAGATGCCATATTAAGATGTTGAGGAAGATGTACCTCTATCACTGGGAGCTTGTGTGTCTTCCTCATTACATGTGTGGGCTGAATATGTGACTATAGAATCACATGTCTCACCTATTAAAAAAATTTAGTACATTAGCATGGCAAGAAGGCTTCCATCTTTTGACAATGCATTTAATGAATTGAACATCTCAATTGCAACCAGCACAGTTTTGAGGGCTATGTCCCAAATGATCTAGCTAGAACTTGTGTTCCAGGCCCAGATGCTACAAATAACAACCTATGATGCCTTCATCTATACACAATGTCTTTCTAGTTTCTTTCTACTCGCATGCCCATTTCATTTCATATGATCATCTGAAAATTGTGTCACTCTAAGATCACAACTGTTTCCTCTTGACTAATCATCTGATAATTGTTGAATGAGAGATTTGGATAAGCTAGAGGCATCTGTCAAAGCATAAAGGATTTTGTCAGATGGTGTAGATGAAGTAGTAGCATTTGCCTTCGGAGACATGCTTGCAAAATGGAAGCATAGATAAGTCATGTGAACTATTTCATAGGATGCTTGAATGTAATGTGGTCATCAAAAGTCATGGTTGCTGGATATGCACAAAATAGATATATTGAGAGAATATATTTGTTTAAGTTGCAACTGCCCTAGTAGACATGCATGCAAAATGTTGAATCCTAGATGAATAGTTCAACTAAATCCTCCTAGAGGAAGGTGATGCAATAGCATCAAGGCCAAGGATGAAGGCATAAGAAGACCCTAGAGGGAACAAGATGTCAACATGACCATGATGGTTCATTGGTTGTAATAAGACCATGAAATGATCCTTCAAATATGTTTTATGATCATTTTGTATTAAGATCAATTATGTAAGCCTTAATGGCATTGTGAGGGTTAGAATGTACCTAGGGGTCATTTATAATATGTCAAGGGGATGGTAGTCCTAGCATGTACAAGGAAGCACACATGAGGTCAAAGAGTTATAATGTTCATATAAAATGTAGTCAATTTAATGTAATTGCAAAATATGTCAAATTGTCAAAATGGTAACAATAGGCCACATATGGCAATCCAAGTGGAATCAAGAGGATAAGTGAAGTCCTTAGGTCCTTTTAAGCATAGTTAGTCATTTAGGGAAGTTTTAAAAAGTTTCATACTATAAAATGTTAAAACAAGAGCAAATTAGTAAAATGTTGTAAATAAAAGGTGATAAATTGTCAAGTGACTGTTATGAGATAGTTAGGGAGTTTTTGGTTAGTTCTTTGAGGTTTGGGCAGTTAGAAGGAGGAAAAGAAGTCAATAAATACAATGTATTTGGTGTTCAAGAGATATTATGGTCGAAGATCTCATGTAAAGGATTGAAAGAATCAATAAAAACAACCTCTATTTCACTGTTATGTTCAGACTGCTATAAAACAATGACTATTCCTTTCATTGTTTTTTGGATTGGAACAAAGTTTATTTTGTTTCAAAGCTTTATCTTGAATCTGCAAATGATTTAGAAAATTTTAAAGATTCCTTTCATTTGAAATAGGCCATTTGTTAAAGGATTTTGTATAGCAAATAAGTGACTGTCACTGTCATGTGACAGAGAAGTTAACTGTCTAAAATAATTTAAGATTTTCATGTCTCCCACTACTGTGATGGATATGTAACTTGTGGGAGAGGGTGTTATAATTTCTAATTCACTTATATAATGAGTTTGTATGTAGGATATGCAAGAGATTGAATAAGGAGGTCTCTAATTGAGACAAAGTGTTGTCTTGGGGTTACATGGTGATTGGACCAGTCAAGGTCAGGAGATTCCATCCACATAAGGGCTACATTTTATTGTATAGAAGTTCAGGATATGGTCATTAGATGGTGTTAGATCCATTGGGAGGATCTAAAAGTGATTGGAGAGATGAGTCTAACAAAACCCTAGGCTTAGGCACCTAGGAAGGAGGGTTTGATGATTGGGAAAGAAAAACTTGATGGAATCTCCTGTGAATTGGAAAATCCTTTGTTTGGAATGGTATTACAACTCTATTTGAGGTTAGAAGGTTTGTGGGATGAGATCTATTAGTGGTTGCTTTGTAACAGGAGGGCTAATAGAGAGTTAATTGTGGAGCAGCAGTAATGCTTTGGGAATTTGGTCCAAAGGAATAGTATGAAACTTTAAAGTATGTTGTGTAACTAGGGAAAGGGTATTTAGATATGGTCTTTGAATTCTGAGTGTTTTGGGAAAAAGTGGAAGAAAACCTTGGAAAACTGATAGGCAAGGCTAATTAGGAAATAGGCCTAGTGAAGGGCTAGAATTGAGTTTTTATATCAGATGATTAGTTGAGGGTTTGTGAACCTTGGGAAGATTTTAGTTGAAGTTGTTTGAAGTGTGTGAAGGTGGAGGAAACACCTAGTTAAAGAGAAGACAATTTTGGAGCCTATTGAGGCATTGTAGGCATTTGATAGTTGTTGGAAAAGATTGCTTGGGTGAATCCATTTGAGGGACTTGGGGATGATTTCTAAGATGTAGAGCCTATGGTGGCACAAGAAGTTATATGCACACTCTGATATGTGAACTAGTTCAAATGGCCATAACTCATATACATTTGTCATTGGCACAAGAAGTTATATTTGCACTCTAATATGTGAACTAGTTCAAATGTGTCGCCTATCTTCTACCAAGCTTAACCACATGAAGAGAAAACATTGCCTCAAAATTTTTATTAATCTCATCTATAATCCTCTTCACCCCTTATAAAGAATATTGTCACTCTAATCCCAAGCAACAAATATAATAATAGATACCTTAGATGGCCTTTACAAGAGTCATCTAAGTTTACCTTAATCCAACCTTCCAAGGGTCAATCCCATTTCACATCTACACTAGTTTTAGATGTTGGATTGACCTAGCTATGCCTAATAGTTAAGAAACTTATATAAAGAAATTGACAAGTATACTTTATGATCTCCTATAATTTATAGAGAAAAATAAATAGAAGATTTATGAAATCAACAAGTAGAAGAAGATTTATGAAATCAACAATTGGCAGCCATGGGTACATACTATTTGGAGATGTTTCGATGACTTGTATATTCTACCCTTCATGATCAGATAATCGCCAAGTTATTGGAATAAGTGCATGCAAATATTTGGCCATAGACAAGAATACACATTTATAAAATTCCAATTTTTCACATGATATAAAAAAATGTGTATGTTTATGTTATTACATATAGGAAACATGGCACACATTTGAAACAGGAAAGCATTTGTCAGAAAGTAGCTCCCTACATGCTTGACAATTTAATTGTCAACCTTGTTCCTTGAGAGAGTTTACTGGACTGATATTCCAAGTTCATATTTTGAACAATAACCACATATCTCCTATAAAAATGCCCACCTTCAAATCTTTTACTATTATGCCACAGAAGAAAGGAATCCTAGCTATCAATTTAGAAGTTTCAAATATAGCTTGCAATTAAAAGAAAAAAGTAATATCATGTGTAGTTCAACCATATCATAGATGGCAGATACGATACCATTCAATTTTAGGTTCCTTTGGACAGGATGAAAAATGAATCCAAAATATGATGGCGAGCCTCACCACAATCACACAAATTCTAAATTTAGCTCCCTTTGAAATCCATTCAACACTTACATTGAGTTCCTGTCATGATAACCAATTTCCACTCAAAGTAATTCATTAAACATGAAAACAAAAGATTTCTCTTTACGAGGGCATCATAGAAAAACATATCCAATCTATAGAAACCTACCTTTACCAAAAATAATAATTCTTGCACCCCATCTTTTTCCTTGTAAGGAAGATTTCGGTCTGCTCACTGCAAGGACCTTCCTAGCATATCTAGTGCTAACATGTCTATAACTAGATCATGCTCATCTGCATTCCAGAAAGTGACTTCAATGATAATCTTTAGAAAAAATGATTACATATGAAAGAAAATCATTTCCATTTACATGCAATAATAAATTTGAGCAAACAAATGTCTTTCCTTCCTACAGTCTTACCTGATATATCATTTAAACTTGATCAATAGCAGAGACACATAATAATTTTCCTAGAAAAATATGGGCTCTAATGCAATCAAAATCATTGAGTTCATCTCCATGTGTCATGGCAACTATAGGTTTATCATCTGCACATCCACTCATGTTAAGAAAGAAATCAACAAGAATAAAAACATTGCAAGGTCATTAACTAATAGTTAAAAATATTGTATCATTATCCATAGACAAGAAATTTGAAGCAAGCATGCATTTTGAACATGTAAGATAATAATTGTTGTTTTGTTTGAGTCTACTTGCAGTGCTCTAGTATGTGACTACCTAGGAATCAAATGTATAGTTCTCAAGACAAATTTTAAAACTACACAAATGATTCCATAAGACACAAATATCCTCCTTTATTTCTTTGGCCTTCAGAAACTAGCATTAGATTTGTGTTGGAAGATGTCGAAGTATCCTATTTGACTAATCTCAAACAAATATCATTTTGTATAGAAAACTCTTAATTAATCAATCCTAGCCATGGTCGAGTTAAGAACTTTAGAATTCATTCAAAACATCATTGAAACTTGTTGATCATCAAATCCCTCAACTTATTATAGTAGCTGAAAGGGTTTTCAACAATTATTAATCTGATTTTTAAATCTAAACCAACTCTAATTCTTAGTACAAAGTTACATGTAGTAATTACATAACATTACATCCCATTACAGGCTTTGAATTAATAAACTCTCTAAATCAGCTATAGATTCACATTGGCTACATGTACAGACACCTCTTCTGATGGAGTGTGTTTGGATAGGTAGAGACTATTATACTTGCAATGGCATTTTGGTTTAGACTATAACTTGCAACTAGAATTATTGCAAACCACCTTTGCCTTTTAAACTAGTTCAGATAAAGCATCAGTTGCCTTTAAATTTGCACCCAGCCAAGCCATGAATGATGTGAGGTGCACTTGAAGAGTCTCCATGAAACTTTAGATAAAATTTGAGCTTTCATTTTGAATAAAGTGTTGTTTTCCCTTATAATGGATGAGAAGATTTCTCTTTAGGAGCATCTTATGAAGATCAAGAATACACACAATCAATTGGAGGCTATTGGTCGTAAGATAATGACATGATCAATGTAGAACAAGCATTTACTACCATAGATAAAGGCAAAGGTGGGTCTACTCAGTGAAAAGGATAGTGGGCATCTAAGGATGGTTCCAAAAAGAATATCACATGTCACTATTGTGGGAAGCTAGGTCATATCTAGAGGTTTTGCAGAAAGTAGTTGGCTAACCAAAAATCCAACCAAAAGAGAGTCTCAACAATCGAATCATGAAGTAGAGTAGTCTAAGGAGTTAGCCTTCTATTTGTCCATGGCCACATGACTTCAAATTTTTGTTTCCTATCAGGGTAGTTAGTAAAATGACCATTAAGGGGGGGTAATCAAGTATTTAATGGTCATTTAAGCATATATAGCTTATTAGTTAGTTTATTTCTATTTTCTCAATTAGATAAAGAAGCTGGTGAAGTGTGTGTTGTTGCATGACAATAATGGAACCATTATTCAGTAAATGGTCAAGAAGGAATCCTTTGATGGAAATTTTAGAAGTTGCAATGATGTATGCATGATTTACCTGAGAAGATCAATGTCACCAAGTAGTAACACATCAAAAGACTGGGCAATTGAAATTCTGTAAACATTAAAAGTTTATGGGAACTTCAATTTGTCAAATAGCATGTCAAATACATAGAAGGAGTATATCGGAGCTTAACTAATATGGTTTATAAAACAAGTACAAAATTACAAATATGGAAAGGCCTAATCAAGCTTCAGCACCAATTGGTAGAGCTATTTTTCTAAATGTATATTTACATATGTTTTTATATGAAGGCTAAAAGTATCTTTAAATTAAATCTAATATTCTTGACTATCTATTTATTTTCTATTTACCCATTCCACTTGTTCCAATTGTCCATTTATTTTTTATTAATTTCCATCTACCCTTCACAGTCAGGCCAATAGTCCATGTACTTTTAATTCATCACTAACTATCCTTTAATGCTCCGTTAGATTCAGATGCATATATTTTTCTTTATTTTTGTTAGTCAATTTTCATGTGTTAAAATTATTTCCTACTTTATATACAGTTGTCATACCATTTTCAAGTCCATTTGAATATGTTGATCCTTCTATAAATCTAACTTTAAGGTATGTACTCATCAACATTGCATATGCCTAAATTAAAACTTCCAAAAGTAGATTGGTCTTAGAAATTGGCAAAAACCATGCATCAAAAATGGAACAGACATTCTGGCTTCTTTGCTCCTATGCCAGAATTGATATACATTGTATGTGCAAATTCAATATAAATGACTATTCAAAAACATTTTCTATATTCCCATAAGATACTAACAACTAATTGTATTTACTATTAAGAATGTAATATTTAGATAGTCATATATCAAGGTGATCTTAAAAATAGAAAAGCAATACCTCTGCAAAAAAATTTATGATTGTTTGGTACGTTAACATTGATGGCTTCAAGCCAGATGATTTCATTTATCTCAATATGGATTCTACCCTTCTATAGTCTCCTACCATTCCATATGCCTCCATATGGGTTGTATAACTTACAACATCCAACACCAAACCAAAATTTTTCAATGATCTCAATGCATCCTCTGCCTTCTCAGAGTTGCCCTGCTTTCCATAGGCTTAAGCAAGCATTTTGAAATCCATCTCACTAAAGCTCCACCAGTACTATCATTGAAGTCATTCCAATATCTATAGATCCAAAGTATGGTTAATCTGATAATAAGGTAAAGCAAAAAAATACACAAGGAAAGATAAAGACAAAGATCCCTAAGGAAAATTTAATCATATGGAATGAACATTGGGCCAAACAAAAGCACAATTCATTGAAATAGTAAATCATGCTATCATATCTTGTATGATAGAAGGAACAAATCCAATGGATTAAATTAAATGATAATGAGTCAAAAAGAGAGAGATGGAAATTTATATAACTATAACTTTTAGCCTTTTTGTAATCCCAAAAAATATAATCAGAAAAATGATTATTGCACAAATGGTAGTTGAGCAATTCTAGTGACCTTAAGTAGTTTGATTAATTATTATTGAGCTTATAATAGGAGTGTCACATAAGTTTCAAATAGTCAATAGCCAGCTAAGGTGATTTACTAGCTAATTCTAGATGCACTTATGATGACTAATAGCTCTGAACCAAAATCAAGGAGTGAATAGCAACTTGAAAAGTGAAATTCTAGAGCAAATAATGAGCAATCGGATATAAAGATGGAGATTTCTGAATTACTTTGTTTGTTGCTATTTTTTCTCAATACATTGCTCCTTCAAGAAAATTAAGGAAAGTTGCTTCTGCACATATGCATTTTTTTTTTGGAAATATTGAGTTGTATTGATCTATAACATAATTAAAATGTATAGTTGCATGAATCATTGGTTTGCTTTTGGTGTGTAACTACTACTGTGACATGAGAAGATGCATAAGTGAAACATATTAGAGACAAGTTCTTCCCAAGAAATGTCAGTGCCCCTAAACATGCCACATAGATTTAGATAAAAATGTATAACTGGTCTGGAAAAGAATTTAAATTTCAAGAGCAATTAATAGCTGAATAAAAGTATTGATTGTCACGCATAAGATCTAAAGAGATTGTAGAGTCCTAATGATGCCTTTACATTAACTCTAGGAAAAGGTCAAGCAACTAAATAAGAATCCGACAATTAGATACAACACAAAACTTTGGATAACAAAAGTTGATTGAAACTATAAGGAGTAAGGAACAAATTATGAATAATCTCAAGATGCATATAGGTGAATGATAGATTGCTATAATTCTATTTTGCATTGGCTTGTACATGTTATTTTACATTAAGACTCTAAATATATTGGACTATTTCTTTTTTGAGATTGCTTGGACTATTTTTCAATGAGAATAAAAATGATTTCAAAAATGAGTAATCATGCTACAGCCAAGTTATATGTAAACAGCAGTTGAGCCAAAAATGTATTGGTAATAGTTGTAAAGTCCAACTAACTACTATCACCATCCCTCTATATTATAAGTTCTAGTGGTGCTCTATATTTTCTCTATTCTATCATACACTTACATATCATACACTTTACCATAGTCCATATCAACAAGGTCAGAGAGATCAGTTTCATTTGACTGGTATGTGGAAGACCTTGATGTTGAGAAGTTTTGTGATTCATGTGGAGTGGAAGGTGTTTTGGCCCCTTGGAAGGAAGCTTCATCTCTTTCATTGGCTTCTTTATTTTTACTTGGAGAAGTATATTGTTTTGAATTGTCCCCATGGCTCCTTGCAGATGATGCCAAGAGTGTCCTTGTTGTTTTCTTCTGCCATAACATAATGTTCACAAAGTGTTAGAATTGTCTCTAGATGAAAAGAAATTGTAGAGGCTCAATTGACATGTGATCTTAGTTAATTTAGAAGATAGATTATGAAATATCATGTGATCCTATGCTTCTAGCCCCTGGTAATCTATCAACGGAAGATGCCTTGAAGATGAGGCATGACCTACCAGAGGTCAGAGTGAAGAATAGAAAGCCATGCTAATGTGTACCCTGAAGAGTATCTATATTAGAATGATCTTTTCTTATCATTTGGTGGACAATAAAAAAAGCTGACAAATACAATAGATGAAGGGTCCTTGATAAAAACTCGGGGACTTTGGTGCAGCGGCACCCAATGGACACATGAAGCTACAAGGTACACCAGAAGTTATGAAGGAGACAATGAAGGTACCAAGGGAAATCATTTTCTATTGAAGATATTTCAAGTCATTTGATGATGAATTATTGCTATTGAAGCCATCAAAATGTAAGGAATTTCATAAAGTTGTAAATTGCAATACATTGCCAAGACTGGGCAAATTGGCATAAGTGAGGAGTCAAGAGTCAATCAATGTGTTGTAAGGGGTATGAAGGGTCATTTGAAGTCCTAGAGTTATAGGAAATGAATGATAGTGGTTTATAAATGTAATAAGGCTATCAAAGCCTCTAGAGGATGTAAAAGGAACTAAAAGTGCAATATTATGTAAAATTGCCAATATTCACAACATAAGTCAAATAAGGCTTAATGGGGTTAGTTGAGGTTATAGGTGTGTGAAGGTTGTTTTAAAAAAATTTAGAAGTCTTTAGGAATACCTTACTAAGTTTCATAAGTCCTTATCATGAAGGCTAAACAAACAAGTAACATTTGTTATTAAAATGTTATAAAAATTGTTTGTTTACTATCACCTAATAGTTAAGGGGTAGTTGGCCGACCCAAGGGGTCTTGGAGGATAGTTTTGTAAGTTAGATTAGGGGGAAAAGAGTGTAAAGTAATATCTTTATAAGACACATAAGTCAAATAAGGCTTAATGGGGTTAGTTGAGGTTATAGGTGTGTGAAGGTTGTTTTAAAAAAAATTAGAAGTCTTTAGGAATACCATACTAAGTTTCATAAGTCCTTATCATGAAGGCTAAACAAACAAGTAACATTTGTTATTAAAATTTTATAAAAATTATTTGTTTACTATCACCTGATAGTTAAGGGGTAGTTGGTCGACCCAAGGGGTCTTGGAGGATAGTTTTGTAAGTTAGATTAGGGGGAAAAGAGTGTAAAGTAATGTCTTTATAAGACACAGTAGAGTGGTAGTTAATGAGAGGTGAATGTATCAAGAAAAGAAATAAATAAAAAAATTATGCAATTCACTGTCACAGTGACATTTTTTTGTTTCTCAAGATTCAGCTTGATAATCGAATAAGGTTCTTTCCATTTAAAAATTATTGGTTTGTTTCCTTGGAATGGTGGTCATGATTTGTTTAGTCTTTCACAACTCTATTCAAAGATCTTTGCAAGTTTCTTCTAACAGATCTATTTGAAGTTCTCTGCTGTCACAGGAAACATGATAGCCTATCACTGTTTTGAAGAAATTTAAGGAAATATGCCTCTCTCACTCTCTGTGATTAAAATGGAACTTGTGGGAGAGGTACTTAAGCCTATAAATATGATTTTTTTACTATGATTTAGATGCAGGTGATAGTGAACAGAAAAAGGAACAATGGGTGACTAATGAACAAATAGTGAAGGTGCACTTAGAAAGCACCACATGGTGAATATAGTGATCTGAGGGTTGGAGTGGATAAATGAGTGTTGGAAAAAATTTATGGAGTGTATTTTAAGGTGTCTAAACAATTAGAAAGGTTGTGTGAAACTATTACAGGTCTTTTCTAGAGAGCCCTAGGCTAGAAACCCTTAAAACAAGGGTTTGATGAAAGAATGCTTAGATGTGAGTGGAAGTTCAAACAAATTTAGGAATCCTTCTATTTAATAGATTCCTTAAGACTATGTCAAGGTTTGGAATGTTGGAAGTAAGAGTAAAAAGGAGTTGCTTTGCAAATGGAGTGCTAATTAGGCCTAGTTGCATGTAGGAGCAATCATAGAAAGGTTCATCAGTCACAAGATGAAAGGACTAAGATTCATAGGGTTTGAAGAAATCAATAAAGGGTATTTGAAAAAGTGAGGAGGTTACTAGGTCATTTGAGAAGTTTGGAAGTAAAGTGCAAATTACTTGCAGGATAGGGCTAATAGGATAGGCCTATTGAAGGCACTTTTAAGTTTGAGACAAAACTAATGTTTGGTAGGAGTTGGAACTCCTTAGTTATGTTATTTGAAGGGTATTGAAGCATTGTAAGGAGTAGGGGAGTCTTTGAGTACAGAGATCAAGAGTTGGTTACAGGAGGGGTGAAACAAAGGAGAGGGAAGTTGAAACAAAGGCAAGGTGAATTGATAAGTTGTTTGAAATGAATCAAGGGAGTGAAACTATTCAAGAGGAGTGTTTTGTTGGTTTCTTAAAGTCAGAGACTTCTAGTTTTTTAGGGCAACTATCACCTATTAGTCATATTCAACAATAACAAGTTTAGTAGGACTCAAAAGTTAAAATTGCTAGACCACAATGACTTTGCCAAATCTACCTTGAGAATGTAAATATATAAAGGGAACAAAATGATCAAATATCAAACATTTTAGGTAGCCACACATAAATCCCATATCACATTTTCATTCTATGTTATGGGCAGTAGTAGTTGTGGATCATTTTAGACCTACCACATGCAAAGTGTACATTTTATGTTAGTTTGAGCTTCACTTGGTTTCAAGAATACTATAATATTCTCTACTTAACAAGGCCAATCACGTGAAGGTGGAAGCTCATCTGGCCTCACCCCCCTCTCCCTAACATCAATCTAAAATACCCATTATCATCTAATTACATACTTCATTCATTCATTCATCCATTTATGAACTATAACATTCAATCAATACAATCACATAACATTCATTAATATGATTTAAAATTCATTAATACACAATACTAATCAAGACTTCATTAACACATAACAATATTCATTAACATAAAATAAAAATATGTATTAATATGCATCATTCATACATAATTACTTTAAAAAAAGTTCGTTCATTATCCAACAAGGTTTATCAAAGAAGATTTTTAAAACATCATTTCTTTTTTTTGTTTTTCTGAGCTCTCTTAAGAAAAGTGCTCATAGGAGCATCCATATCTGCATCATTCTCCTCCTCTTCTGACACATGTAATGTCAAATTATGATGGATCCTTCTCTTGGGAGGTCAGGAGGCTATTGCACTAAAGGGGTCTCTGTTGCAAGAACAAGTGAATGGGATAAATTGGCATACTCTTTTTCTTTTCTAACTATTACAAGTTTGTAATTAAGTACGAGTACAACATAACATGCATTTTTCTTACCTAACAATGCCAAATCATGTACATTAACATTTTGATCCACCGCCATGTCAATATGTTGAACACTTGGAACATGCTCTGAAATATTCAAAAAAAGGATACACGTCAAATTGAAATTGAAGATGTTAAATTGTATTCATAATTACATAATTAATTTCCAATAGTAAATTAATACCTCCACCATTATAATGTACATCATGGCCTTTGTCACAAGAAAGTTCTGTGGTAGGATATGAAGGCTGTAGTAAAATGTTATGCACATTGTTATGTAGTCAATTTACGTTTAAAACTAATACCAAAAAAGAATATTATCAACTATTCAATTTAATTTACTTTTCATCTAACCAATTTACCTGGGAGATATCATTTGGTGCACTCGATTCTTGGGCAAGGCTTATAGATTCATCGCGTAGGCATGCAACCACAACTTTATAACCTTCCTTCAAGGCAATTTTTCTATCTCCATTTGTGACCTCCACATTGAATTTTGTACCTATACTTTTTTCTTAATATCATTAGGTTTCCATGTATGGTTTCATTAAACAAAACTATTTGCAACATTATATTTAAAAAAAATGAAATTTCATTGCTCTACTTACAAGTTGAGACTGGAGATTCATATAGCCACCAGAGCCAAGTTTGTGTTGGCCAACCTTTTCTACTCTCACTTTTGTAGCCACGGATGTGTCCTACAATCTATGAACAATTTCAAACATCTTAGATTATATATTTACAACTATCAATAATTAGTGCATGATTACAATGTACTTAATACTATCATGACATATCTCTTTTAGCCCTATGCTGCTTCATTATCTCTATCTTCACATAGCCTTTTCTCCTTTGCATCTTCTATTATTTCATTCTACTCTATCGATGGAATCATAGGAGGATGGTTGTACTTTGGGTTATCCTTAAGAGCCCTTCTGTATTGATCCCTCACAGTCTTTATATGCTTTGCTACTCTTTTTAGAAGTAGACCAATGTCAAAAATGTTTTTTCCAAATTTCTCCTCAAAAGATGTAATCAGCTGATTTTTTAATTCCACAGCTTGTAAATTCCATCTTTTTAAAAACAAATAGATTGTTAGATCAATAACTTTAATATATTATAATAAATGGAAGAAAAGAAAAATTATGTAGCAATGATATGAAACTGCGTACCTTTTACATATGGTGGGTCCAAATAGTCTCAATGTCATATGAAAAAGATGTTCAAAGAAAGCATTATTACCTACAAAAACATAAAGGATTTATCAGTCCAAAATGAGTAATGTAAAAGTAAACTAAATTTACACTTTAAATAATAACAATTTTAAAGCACTTGGAAGCTTTTGTTCTTTTAACAAAAACATGTTTTTCTTATTTAGCAACAATGTCCCTTCATATGAACTAGTACTAATCACATGAACTACTCCAGGAAATGGATCAGCTTCAGTAGTACTGCTCTCTATTGGTCTATCAACTAAAACATCATGACAATTAAAGTAGACACCAAATAAATTGAATGATAGAGAGACACCACCAGTCACACTTTGTTAATATGACCAATTAATTTGCTACCTAGAAACCAATGTAAATTATATTACTAGAGAAGAAGACAATACCAGAGACTATGAAAGGTGCAGTCAATACTAAGAGACAACCTAACACCTATTCTTTGGAAGAAGCAGTGGCAGTTGCACAACACCATGATGTAGTAGCTAGTACTTCAAACCAACATGTGGCCAATGATTATGCTGCACATCTTTCACGTGGTTCCCTAGAGTTTTAAGTTGGACAATATCTCAAGTCCTTATCACTACTTATGTAATCTTATCACTACATTGTCCAAAACATGATGTCTAATATTGGACTAGATAGTGTAGGATTTGTTTCCATGAAGTGGTTGCTATTTTAAAGTAAGAAGTGAACATAGAAGTTCAAACTTTTGATTTGAATTCTCATAAGCATACAAAAATAACATTCTTATTTGAATAGTTTTTCTGCTTCTCTAGTAGTAACATGATGCTTCTAAAACTAGTAATCTATAACTTTTATGTCTTGCTTTCACAATGCCCTCTTATTAATATTAGCTACTGCCCCAAATCTAAAGCCAAATTGGATGCTGGGAGGAGTCTGCCATAGTTTTCATTTATATTTTGCTTTAACGTAGTTTTAATTCATCTACAGTGGCTTTTCATTCTAATCATATTAAATTGACTGATTGAATTATATGTTTCTTCATTGTTATATATTTAGGCAATTATTTTGTATAATCCCTTGGGATGGAAGTGCAATGAAGTGATCAAAATTCTGGTAATTTTTTATTCCTAAGGGGTTCTCTTCTTTAAATACTAAATTCTAGATCTATGGCAGATGAGATCATTGCATTCATACATACGTCCTAAAAATGAAATCTGAATAAAATGTGGAAGATTTAGAAGCTTTAGCCTCTAGTGACCATAGATGGATTGGCCACCAAAAGGGCTTGTAGCTCAGTGGTAGATCATCTTGGCATCAAACTAGTGGTCCTTAGTTCGACCCATGGCTGGTCTGACATCAAATTTTTTGTGCATATTGTTACATCACCTGAATAATAATATGCATTCTAGCTCGTCTATTTGGGATGAGTAAATATAAGTGTACTCTTGTACCAACATATTACAAGGAGAAATAGTCAAGGGTCATGAGCCCAAAAATGTTAGAAGTGCAGATGAGAAGTCATGAGGAAAAGATATACAAGACAAAATTGAAAGTCTACCTCCCCGCCTATCTCCATGTCTCTCTATGTGTGGCTATATATATATGTATGTATGTATGTATGTATGTGTGGTGTGTGTGTGCATGTGTTTGTGTGTATGTAGGCTTCTCTAGACATCATTTAAGCACTGATATGCTACTTCGTTCATCAACTTGTAGAAATACATTACAAAATATAGCACATTACAAAATATAGTAAAACAAGGTTTTACCAGTTCTAGTGAGCATAGACGAGCATGTTTGCATGGTCCTTGTTGTCAACAATGCACCAGGCAATACTAGCCCACCAACCGAAGGAGGAGTCTGCACTTCATCATGAGCTAAAGAATAGAATATTGTTAGCAAAGACATTTGTAATGGATAAAGATCAAATGGGATACTAGCAAGAAACGTCCACAAAAAAAAGGTAAGTGTTATAATGTTGATCAAAACAAACAAAGTGTTACTTACACAAAGGTTGTGTGCAACAACCCTCACCATGTTCACCATGTGATGTCACAACTGGCACATATGTCTATACAAGAACACATAAAATTAGAGATCATGATCCATAAGATACTATAAAATATTAATATCTATTGAACTTCTATTACTACTATAGTTGAATTACTGCTTACCTTAAAAGATTGAATTCTATGGTCCAATTCTATTCTCAGTGCCTCTTTATCCTCACTTCTATCACCCTTGATGATAATATTAACAATTTCATCAATGTATCTTTGCTTAATTTTTTGGGTGATGAACATAAGGTTAGTACTAAGAGTGATGTCATGTAGATATGATGCTTGTATTTCAAATTGCATTTGATTAGTGATCATTCTAGCTTTTTCCTATCATTTATGACATAAAGAAAAGAGCATAATAATATGACATTTGTTTCTATATTAACATTAAAATTTACAATAATTAATGCTTACCTCTATTGAAGGTGTTTGAGATGGTGCATCCATATCACCCTGTGAAAAAAATTAGTAAGTCTTAGAAATCAGTAGCAAAATTAAAGTAATAGACTCACCAAAAAAAAAATTGATAATAAAGTAGATTGTATATGTAAATCATTTGTCTTAAGTTAAAAATTTAGTGTAACTAATTTTTATATCTAAAAAAATATTTGATATGTTCTACTTAATGTTTATATGTGCACATATAGTTTGGAAAGAAAAATTTGGTCATACAAGACCCCATCATAGTTGACATTGATCCTACCTAGACATTTCATTGATCATCATGATCTTCATCCATTTCATCATCATCATCATCATCATCATCATCATACTTGTCACTTTGATCATCGTCGTCACCACCACCATCTTCATCACCATCATTATCATCTTCATCACTATCATCATCATGACCATCATCGCCATGATCATCACCATCTTCATCACCATGATCATGATTGTCATCAACATCATCATCATCATTATCACTATTATCATTAGCATGATCGAAATTATCACCATCTTCTTCTTCTTCATCACTGGGTAACTGTCGTTCCTGATAATCATTTACTTCCTCTTAAGCTTCTACAATATCTTCTTCTTCGATCACATTATACTTTACCGGCCTTCCTCTTGGGTCATGTCTAACAAAAAATGACCAACCTGGTTTGTGTGGAACACCAAAATAAAACACTTACTAACATTGGCTTGGAAGAACATAGGGCTTATCTCTGACTGGCTCAAATGACCTTATATTAATCATAGTAAATCTACTATCATGTTCAATAACAGTCCTATTAGGATCATTTTGATTCAGTTGTAACCTGAACCATTTGATGAAAAATAGAACTATTTTGAATGAATTAAAGTCACACTCAAATATATCATCCAAAATGTCATAGTATCATTTTTTAGATTGTTGAGGATGTATGTCAGTTCTAGATGAAATATTGGTGATCGCAAAGACATCACTTATCCTGGAATCACACGTTTTCTTCATTTTGTCTAACTTTTTTGTGCAAAATTTATAGCCATGGTAGTACATAGCTTTGTGGTGTTTGACCTAAAATTATTCAAACATGTCAAGAATCTTCTCATTAATTTGTGAGTATATATTAAACTTGTCTCATGATTAGTAATCTTATGTGTACCTTTGTATCTCTTAAGCCATATATTAGATCAAGTACCATTGGCATAAAATTGAGATCTCCATTTCGATGAGCTTCTTTAACCAACAATGCAACACCATCCCATGTTAATGAGCGACCATTTTTTTGAGACTATTCAATCCATACTATCATCCAATCAAGATTGTTTGCAATATACAAGTGTGGTGCATCCCACTCACAACCAACTATAAAGAAGAAAATTACACCAGTTAGAAATAACTTATATATATATATATATATATATATATATATATATATATATTGATGATGGATAAGAATTATTAAATTACAAAAAGAAACTTATAATTACCTCTCACCCTCCTCAATCTACCTCTCCCTATCAAGTACTCCCCTTTGAATTTGTCATTACAGTTGGGATCCCACATGTGATCTACATGGATATCTACTATAAACTTTGGAATATATTCACTAATGTACACCATGGTCTAGTATATCATATATCCCTCTATCATAGAACCCTTAGGATGTGCTCTCTGTCAAACCAAGCCCTTCATAAATTTTAAGTGTCTCTCAACCATCCACATTGATCTATCTTGTACAGGTCCACACAATTCAATCTCCTCAACTTGATGTATGAGGTAGTGTTCTTGAGCATTGAAAAATGTTGGAGGTAAACACTTTTGCATTTCACACATAAGCTATGAAATTTTTCTCTTCCAATATTTTATATCTTTTTTATCAATTTATTTAGATGATAACCACCTAAAAGAGATTCAACACATAAAAACACATAAACTAGATTTCAAATAAAATTATACAATAGATTTCAGATAAAAAGCTATAAATCTAAGAAAAAACACTTCTAGCCTCATGTATTTTCCAAGATCATATATAACTTGTTTAATACTATTGTCAAACTATTGTGGAAGGGATAGAGGTAGGACGAACTACAATCATTAAAAAATGATCATTTCAATATATTATTAAATAATGCAATTGGTACTACATTCAATCTTACAAATATATTATATATAGAGAACATGACTTACCTTGACGAAGGTATGCCAATCATATGTTTTCAACCCTAGCCCAAAATCACCTTTCTTTGATAGAAGAGTGCTTATATTTGCAACAAATCCTGTTGGAAATTTTTCTATTTTTATGACTTATTTTAATGCATCACTTTGTTGCTCCGTTTACAACCAAGGAATGACACTTGTATTTATGCAGCCTCCATTGCTATTTGATTCAATGAAAACTTTTAGTGCATGATTGGATTCATGAATGTTAGTACAAATTTTGGCAATTTTTTCTTTAGCATGCCTTCCATCTAACATTTTTCATAGTGTCTCTATTACATTCTTTCCAATATGCATAGCATCAAACAAATGCGCGATTGGGAGATCCTTGTAGTATGGTAACCTACTAAATTGAGTAGGATAACTTTTCATTCCTCTAGGAAGTTGGTCATTGATGCCTTGACAACCTTCATGAGCATCAATTACAACTTTAGTAAATATAAGACAATATCAAAATAAAAATTTTAAACTTCAGACGACAAATTGGACATTACCTCAACGATTTAGTCGATCGTATTCCAACTTCCATAAATGAGGTGTCATTCTTCATGGCCTTGATGATGTCTCTTCTTTCCCATTTAAAATATATTTTTTGGCAATTCGATACATATGATTATTGTGGAGAAAGTGTCTAAACTCATCAAAAACCTACTTTCTTAAACTTCTTGAATGACAAGATTTCATCTTTGGACCACAAACTAGACATGCAAATTTTTCCTTTATCTAAAGACCTAAAAGATCATGTATAATTGGGTCATGTACAATTATCATGCACAAATTAAGCATTTGATAGTAATGTGTAAACACTATAATAGACCAAAAATATGTGATCTTAACAATATAACATATGGCAAAAATGAGTTAGCCCAAGGGCATCATGTATTGTCTATACAAGCATTACATGGAATTGAAATTGTCGATGTCCTATCCGTCTAGAGATGTCATACATAGTGATGCCATTCCATAACTTCAACAACTCATCAATTAGGGGCTCAATATACACATTCATATCTTTAACTTGGTATTTACCTAGAAATTTAATGAACATAAACATTACATAATTATTATGACCATTTTCATGCACTCTTTATAAATTAATTTAGATAACTATAAAATGAAAACATACCTAGCACAATCATTGATAGCATTATGTGCTCCCTCTTTATGGACATCCAAGGAGGAATCTTATTGTTAATAACAAAAATAGGCCACACTGAGTAAACAGATCTCATATCTCCATATGAATTGACACCATCTGCCACCAATGAAAGCTTCAGATTACGAGGTTCTTCTTTAAAGTGTGACCATGTTTCTTCTATCTCTTTAAATGTAGAACCATCGGCAGGCATTTGCATAATGTCATCTTGACTTCCATTGCGTGCATGGTAATTCATAAATTGTGCCAAGCTAGCACACTTGAATAACCATTGAAGATGTAGAATAATGGGAATGTACCGAAGAACCTTGTGAGGCACTTTTTTTTTATTTGATCTAATTGATATCTACTAACATGACAATCAAGGCATTCTATTGCAAATTCATATTGCTTATGATATAGAATGTGATCATTGGGACATGCATGTATTGTCTGATACTTCATTCCAACTTGATCCATAATGTTAGATAATTCTCAGTATAAATGAGAAAAAATGTTTGATGGTCATTACAAAAACTCACTAATCAACCTACAACAAAAAATATGCATTGTTAATATAATGAATAGTAATTGTATGCTAACATTGAAGATGACAAAAATGACATACCTTAGCATACACGAAATTGCTACATTGGATATACCATTCATAACCTTTAAGTTCACCAACAACACTATAGTCAAGAGTAGAGTTGTTTGGGAGACTTCATATAAGGGCTCATGTGCCTTCTCAAGTAAAGGTATATCAAGACCATCTTCATCATCATTATTAGATTCACTAGTACCATCATTATGAGCCTCTTCATCACCTATTGCAATAACATCTTCTTCAATCATGTCCTTTAGCACATTATCATCTTTTTCCATGGGAGTGTTATCCTCAGCTTAGATATTCACACCTCCATGTTCCTCTAGTAGGAAATCCACATTTAGCAATGGACAAAAATCATGGCCCCCTTCAACATGACCATGTTTCCTACAATGACTCTGGGCTATTGTGATTTGAATTCTTCAATTCTTTAAGCCCTTACACTTTTTGCGAGGACAATAACATTTATCAAGTTTTCTTCAAAACTAAGCCCACAATGTAGCCATTGCCTCATTATTTTGTTTTGAGTTCATATTGTTAGGCGTGGTCTTTCTTTGCAGGAAAATATACCTGCAAATAAATTGAACATGTAGTTAATGTTTATATCTGCACATATGGAAATTGTTCATTAATGTTTTCAAATGTAACTAAAATGATCCTATAATTTCTAGAAGGCCTAGATGTTTGCAAAATGTGGATTTATAGACAATGTATCTTAGTTATTTACAAAATGTCTCAAAGAGATGTCACAAGGTGAAAATTACTTAGGTGCTAACAGCAGCATGTCATGACTAATCCTAATAGTGATGACTAATGTGATTAATGCATCAACTAATGAAGATGACTAAAAGATTGAAACATATTAATGCAATCTTCAATCAAGAACATGTGAGCTCAAAAGATGGGTAAATTTCAAAAACTCATGAGCCTAAGATCATTACAATTTCAGCCATGAAATAATTGTAATTGAAATTTGCTGACAAATAGGCCTGAGTGGGTTGGCCTAAGGGTCAAAAGAAGAATTCAGATTTTACTTAATTACAAATAAATTAGCTTATGCAAGTTTGGCCTCATGATGGTTGTACAATTTTAAAAAACTTAATCCTTAGACCATTTGGGCCTAACATAAAGGGACATGAATTTAGGACTCAAATGTCTATAAAGGTTGGATGTTGAAATTCTTTGGAACATCCAAAACAATTCCATAAGCATATAAGAATAGCAGATTGTCAAGTTTCACCTTGGAGGATGATTTTGGAAAAGAAATTAGAGATCAAGATATCTAAACTCAAATGGATTTAGTATTAAACTTAGAGTTTATAAAGGAATATTATATTTGGAGGGTTCAAATGCTTGTAGATCTGAGTTTAGAAATGCAGCATTTTGTTACAAGCAACAAGGTAAGTGTTGATAAATATTTTGTGGGAATCCATAAATGAGAAATGAGCTATTAGATATCTTCTTTAAGGAGAAAACAAACTGGATGAATTTTGTGATTAAGTGTTCTAATTGAAATTCTCATTTTGTCTAGAAACCATAGAATACAAATTGTATTTAAAGAATATATATTATACTCATAGAAATCATCTAAGTAGGATATCTTCATTGGATTTTACTTCTTAGCATTTTGATTTTAGATGAAATATAAAACCCAAATGTTTGACAAGTGGTGTTGTCTTGTAGTTTAAAGATGTCGAGAGCTAAAGGTGGAATTATTTCAAGGTAGGAAAGAAAGCTCCAATAATTCCTCTTTAGAATTGCAGCTAGAGTCCTAAGCATTCCAATCCAAATGATTGTGTATCAATAAGATTTAACACAAAATAATCCTAAGAACATTAAGTAAGTTAAGCTGAAACATATAAGAAAATGAATACATGTTCCTACAATCGAATAATGATTATCCAAGATTCACTAGTTCTGGGTCAATCAAGACTAAAATATAGATGAGCATAAACTTTGAACATGAACTATTTTGGAATTTTTCTTAAGGTCGATCCTTCCAATGTTTTAGACTATGTCTAGTGAAAGGGGATGTTCTAGGCATAGGGATAGGACATCCTCCTTCTTGCCCCTAGGGGATGTCTCCTAGGAATCATCCTCATTGGGAAATCCCAAGGGGATGCAAGCCCATCCCCAACATCCCCGTGCTATCTCAGAGATGTCCTAAAGTCCCCTGCAGCAAAAAACTTTCAACATGAAAAAAAGGAAAACTTTAAAATTTTATCAAAAAAACCCATGTTCCCATACCCTCTTAAAGCTAAGCAGCAAAGTTTCTTGGTATTTCAAGGTTTGAGCTATGAATCCCCATCAAAGTTTTACTAAACATGCAAGCATTTAAGGGTAAGCTCATGCTAGTGACCTCAAACCTCAAGTCTCAAGAACAAATAACTCTAGGCACTGACACTCAAATTTTCTAGTTAATGATATGCAAATCCTTAGTAAAGCTCGTGAGAATAAAAGCTTGAAGTTTCAAAAGTTCAAATTTTTCAATTCTCTTAGAAATTTAATTGTTTGATTCTCTTTGACCATGGATTATTTTATCAAAAGACCTATCTTTGTTTCCATGAAGAATTGGATTTTAAAAATAGGTTAGAACTCAAAGGAAAATATTGTAAAATACATCAAATTCCTCGCATTTTAGTCCAAATGCACTAGATCCTTATGTTGAATCTCAACTTGTATATAAATGCCAAAAATAAATTCTAAAAGCATTCACAAAACTTAAAATACAGCCAAGCATACTCCCAAAAATTTCAAGGAGGTGTTATCCATAATCAAAACAAATTCATCAAATCTTGCAGAGTCTTCATAGGTATTAGTTTCCCTCTGCATGGATTGATATAATCCCTGCAACAATACAATTATGAGATTTTTGAAAATCAACAATTTACTTGTATTACCACCAAAACAATTATCTTCTTGTCACTCCCAAGATTCAAAATTCAAACATCAATAGCATTGTTCATCTTCCTAATGTATCCCATTATGCATTTCAATTTGCTAGCATGCATAGAAGTATTCACTGAATACCATCTTGCAAAAAATTTTGACTAGATTGATCAAAATTTACAAAGTAAAATAAAAAATAATATTTAAAATTTAAAATCAAAGAATTTCTTGTTAGTCATATTAATTTTTAAGATGAAATCCCACAAAAGCATGCAAAACTAGTTTATAAAATTCAAGAACATGTTCTCAAGATGTAATCAACAAATAAAGATCCTCTAGCCATTACTTTCAATTAACATCTATTATAGTAAAATGATCAACCATCGTCCAATTTCACAATAACCTCAACTCACCATATAGTGAATCACAACAACATTCCAAGAATCAGAAGAAAGCCAAGCATGTAGACTCTCACAGAATAATTTGATAAGTGAAAGGAATGGAACATGGTTTTCATCAAAGGGGATTACTTCAACTCGACCATGAAAGTACCCTAGATCATAAGTTTCTTCTACACAAAGATTATAAACCTATAAACAATACTATAGTCAAAAATCTTAAACAGAATCTGAAAAATCAACTAGCCTGCCTCAGATTCTATCAAGTAATCAATCAAAAACACAACAAATTTCCACAAGACTCTGCTATTGGAGTGAAACTAAATAGTTCCAATATAAGGAATCCCTAATCATCCTTTGAAACCTCTTGTTTACCTGGAAATTTTATCCTTTTCATTTTCACATAAGGTATTTTTTATATTTACAAGAACTCTTCCACTCATATCAAATTTACACAAAGAAAAAAAAATGTAGGTATAATCGATCTGTTTCCGCAATAAATAAAAATGTTCTTTGCATACTTCTCTATAATTGCCCTTGGAATTCTATCTCTTTATTTCATATTAATCTGAAAACCTTTAATCACTCGTTGAGGACTCCGTTCCACTTTAATTTCCATCTATTACGCATCATAGAGGAGGATAATCAACAATTAGGTCACATTGTGTTGTGGGCAGCCTACTGTGAAATTCCATGCATATTAGCATTCCTTTAGAAGAAATCAAGTGAGATTCATTAGTACTCCTGATCAAAAGAGTCAACAATTATGAATATAACATCAAGGTCCACACAAAAGTTGATGTCTAAGCTCCAGGTTTTAGAATTTTATGCATTCTCAATTAATCCTACTGTTCATATTTAATTTCAACTTCTTAGGTTTAAAATCAGGCACTTGAATTCATCACAATCCCTTGGACTATGTGGATATTGAAAATATTCATCTTGAATGAAAGTATCTCCATATTTAAATTAAAAGTTAGAAAGAATTTTCTCAATCATAGTTTTAAAAATTAGAAATAATAAAGTTCTTGAAAGGATAAAGAAATAATCACCTATTATTGATCCCATTCTAGCTTAGCTGATTTACTATCCACATCAGTCTCTTTTCCAATTATTTGCAAAGGTGCATCAAGTTGAGGGGGTTCTTGAGTCATAACACATCAAATGCATTACATCTTAGTCATAGCTTATTACAAAATTTAAATTACACTAAGGGCATCTGGTTTAACAAAAAGTTCATGTTGTAGGCATCTAGATGGTGCTCAGTTCAAATGTTCTTCAATAATTCAAAACTAATTTAAAAAATTGCCACATATTTTATCCTAAATTTCACCATCTCCGTAAAATTATAAATAAAATCAAAAATTTCAATCATTGTTTATGATGTCATTGGTCATAAGGCTCATAATAAGTTTATGGCAAATGATTATAATCAAATGCACCATAAGTAGCATTCAATTCTTTTACCCTTTCCAGTTCATCAAATTTAGAAACCTAATAAGATAGGAGCATGTTCAATAATTGGAATTATTTTGTGAAGGAAATCTTAGTGAATTGGTTGTTTAACATCTAAAATGAAGAATGGTGGTACACTATATGAAAAGATTCTAGAACAAATAATGATAAACAATTTTTAGAGTTACTATCATTTTACTGATCTGTTATACTTATACATACGTGTCAACTATACACCTTGATATCATTCCATGGTTATATAGTTTGGTTAGTCCTAGACCTAATAATATGTACGTAGTTAGAACATGCACATAGATATATCTTTTCAAATATTAATAGACAGTAGGATATGTTCAAATTTGGTGGATGAACTACATCATTTGGCAATTTCTCGATGAATATAAATAAGAATATTTTTGACAAGCATATAATTTCTCTATAAAACTTCAACAAGTAGGTATCTTGTTAATCATAGACCACCACTATTTTGTGAAGAGCAGATTTAGCTATAAGATATAGAACAGCCCTGAAATTGTAGACTCTAAGCCTTAATTGTGTAATAAATTTGTTTGTTCAATCTTGTTTGAATTTGAATAGCCTTTTTTTTTTTTTTTTAGTTTTTTCATGGTTCAAAGTCATCTCAACTTGGTTGTCAACATATTAATGATAATAAAGTAATTTCTACATGACCTATTAACTCCCTATGAATGATTGCTACTACTTCAATGGGCCCTAAGTTCCTTTCTACAATACAATCAATGTTTAGTTTATTCTAATCTATTAGACAAGAAGTTCATGACATTGAACCTAAACTATGAATATTGGCAACTTATAGTGGAAAGGGAGATTCAAACTGCATGCTTTCAAAATAATCTTAAGACTTTTGGATGGCAAAGAGTTTTCACATATTCTTCCATTTACTCCCTACAAAGAGTCCAGAGGAGAAATTCTGTTAACATTTTTTTAATATATAGAAAATATTTGTATTAACTTAAAAGATCATTAAAAGATCAAGTGGAGAAAACCCTTAGAGATGACAGAGGGCTGATTACAAGCCCTGGAGGCCAAATTTATGTCAAATAGTCAAACTACTAGACACTATGTTGTAGAATATTCTCCCAAAAAAATGAAAAAGGCAGTACTACACATAATGTATAAAGAAGAGATTATATCACAATCATATTTGTTTATTAAGCAAAAAGACATAACGTCTTGGAAAGTCAGAAGATATTGTGAATTGCTACAATGTCTTTCCCTATAGTTGAACTAGTAGGGGTCTCTTGATTCCATATAAATTTAGGTTGGATTATCCACAGTTTCCATGAAGCATGTGTCGTTGGATGATGACAGTAAGATACTCATTAAAGGATGCTAATTTGAAGTTATTTTCTCTTTTGTTGTTGGACACCTTTGTTTTCTCTATTGGATATATCAGCACTGAGAATGCATTCTACAAAATTAGCTCTATTTTGAGCAATCTCATAATCATGACTCAAAATGGATAAATATTCTTGTTTATGCAAGTAGCTAATTATGCCCTTTGATTGTTTTTAATTCTTGTAATTTTTGAATTAACAACTTGTGATTGTCCTAATTGAGGGGCCGGTACTTGTATTAGGCCTCCATGACACTAATTAAGCCATTTTTGTTAGAAAGAACCATGTCAATAGTTTCCTTAGATAGGGAAGATGCATTAGCAGGCTAGATATCAGGGATTTTGGTTGATGTCCTTGATATAAGTAGGAAAAGCACACTCAGTGTGTGAGGAAAGTTCACAAGGATCACATTTGAGCCTATCTTCATAAAACATGAAGGAAAAGTGTGTGGAAAGGGTCCATCCAAGGAGGGTTGATAATTCTATAAGTGGTAAAATGGGAGGCAAGAGTGACAAGACTGGGGCATACAATGTTTTTTCACTTATTAAATCAGTAGGGCTTGAAACCCTTAGAGGCCACACAATCAAGGAACTTAGCCTATTGGTTAAAGGAGTAAAAGTAAAGTTGTCATAAGAAGTAATCTTATTCTTACCATTATTAACACTGATAGTCTTGTTCAAATCCTCCTGATAAGGATCAGCAATACAAAAGAGAGTCTTGGTGTATCTGATTTTCTTCTTCAAAATAATAGTCACCTCGATATGGAAGACATAAAATTTAGAGGCACAAAAATCATTATGATAGGGACTAAAAATCTGTAACACTCAATAGTCACCTTTCCATCATTGGTAGGCATATGAGAGTTTGTTTTAGCAGAAGCAATTGTAGGACAACAACTTGATCTATCTTCCTATTTTTGATATTAAGTTTTACATGCTAGTGTTGGAATACAAACACTTGCTATCAAAAGATTGTATGTCTAAATTTACCAATCTCTCTAGCAGTCTAGAACTCCTACCCTCCATATAGGGGATTAAATTAAATTCCAACTAGCCATGTGAGAATCTAGAGTTCTTTCTAAATTTCCCACATTTATGATACAAGAACAAGGTAATACAAACTCCCAACAGTTTTGTAAAAGGACACAAATAGTCAAAGCCCTTATTATATTGCCTATCCTAAATTAAATTTCTTAGCTAATAATAAGTGGCATTCAAATACACTTGTGTGCTAACATAAGAATTAATATAGAGCTCATCATTGTGGTCAATTACAATCCATCTTTCACTGAGATCCATGATATCAAGGTGGATGGGAAGTTGGATCCTACAAGCAAAGTGATTGTGGCAATAAGAGAAAGAATTCTCAAAATCTTATGAATTTATGAGGTGATTGAATTAGAAAATCTGTGCATTAAACATACATAGGGTGAGTTTAAATTGCTTTTAAAATAGACAAATTTTATGGCAAACACCACATTATCATGCCATTTGAAGAGGGGTAAACATGTATGCCTGGAGCTAGATATCCAAGGCTTCACATCCTTTTTGAAAGGTATTGAGTTTGAATTTGAACAAAGTGAGGACTTTGCAAGTGAGTCTAAAAAAATGCAAGAACTAAGTTTAGATCCACATAAGAGTCGATAGCTCATTTATGTGGTCACTTTCAATCTGTCCTTTGGTTCATCTAGTGTGGTCATCGTGTACCATTTTTTTACCTAATGCTGTGGAAGGTGAACCAATTTACCTAGCAATTACGAGCCATATTGAAACATCTTTGATGGTGGTTTCAAAGCCCCAAAAGCGAAACAAATGCATTCCTAATAGATGATCTTGGTGGCCATAAACTACAAGGTGGTTGATTCTTACCTCCTTTCTCCTCTCCTATTGACCTAGCGCCAAACTCCCACCCGCTATAGTCGTGCATGCAAAAAAAAATGAACACTACCTTGCCCTTTTTTATTATCACGTCATATGTTCAGAAGGTCAAAATTTTGACTATCAATTTAAAAAATTGTCAAAATTTTGACAATATTGGGCCCATTTTTTTAAAAAAATGAATTTAACAACCCAAATAGGCCTTTGGTCAAAAATGGGGGCCTAATGTACTAGCATGTGTATTGTGTGGGAGACAGCTGCTAGGGAGATTGGTTTAATGGTAAAATTTGAAATCACATTTCAATGTAGACTTAATTTTGTTCTAATATTTACAAACACACTATTGGTGATGGTGATTCTAATTTTAGTAATGAAATGACCATTTTGTTGTAAAGAACAATTATGATCATGGAGACTAAATATTTTATAATTTTGTATATAAACGATGAGAAAATTTTACTAATTTGAAAAGTATATTATTGTATATAACATTTTTATGTTTATATCCATTCATTTATAAAATCTTGAAATTAATTAATTTCATTGGATAAAATAGAATTAAAATTTTTATTTTCTTTACTAATAAGTTGAAATAATTAACCAAATCCATTCATTTATAAATTTTTATTTTTTTTTTTGAATCATTAAATGGCCAAGGCCATGATATTATATTATTCATAATAAAATAATTACAATAGCATTCCACCATTCAAACAGGGACTGGTAGGAAAGAATGGGGAAAGAAAATCTCTAATCTAGCCAGGGACCTCAGTCCTATATTATTATAGAATAAAAGGGGCATACCCTAGTCAAAAAATTCTAATTTTCCCTTACATTAGAAATATTTGATTAATAGATAATCAGATACATCACTCTGTGAAGCCACCAATCCAAGGATTCCAATATTTCCTTTTAATTATCCAAAGAAACCAAATGCGCTCAACCCTATCTAACTATCTTGCAATCAAACTGGTTAATAATAAATATTAAGAGAGAAATCCTTCAAAGGCAAGTTTGTGCTTAAATCGTAATAAAATAATAAAGATATCAACATAAGATGCAAAAAAAAATCTCTTCTATAAATCCAAATCATAAAACTAAAATAGCTAGAAATAATGAGGGTGAGGTGGTTTTTCTTTTCTCCATCTATAAGGGTCAGCACTCTAATAATTTGATGGAGGCATTGGCCATTAAGTCTGCTGTTGAGAGAGGATGCTCTTTAGGCTGGAAGAAGATCATTTGTGAGTCAGATTCTCAGATTGTAGTTGATATGCTAAATAACCAGAGGTTAGAGAATGTTAATTGGGAGCTAGCCTCTTTGGTTAGACAGATTTTATATCTGTGTTCTGCCTTGGAGTCTATCTCCTTTCGTCATATTCCTCATGAATGGAATCATGTGGCAGATTGTTTGGCAAAGTAGGCTTCAGAAAATGTGGATAGGTGGGATATTAGTGGTAGGGATGGATTACCCCCTAATTATTGTGGGATTATTGACCAGCTGTTATTGGAGGATAGGCATATGTAGTGCTTATGTGGGCCTTAGGCCTTTACTTTGTAATCTAAAGTTGATTGAATAAATTTTTACCCCTTTTAAAAAAAAAAAAAAACTCAAAATGCCTAACCAAACATGACATTAAAAAGTGAATTAAAGCCAAAATTCAAGATCATGTCAATCACAAAGCCAAAATATGGCTTTAGATGTGAATGCTCACTTCCAACAAGCAAGACTGGACATATTCATCACTAGTTCCTTTTACCATTCTCTGGCCAACACCACACAACTCCAAGTCCAACTTTCAAAACCAACACAAAGATGCCTTACTAAATAGAAATAGTAACATAATAAGTGTAGAAACTAGATAGTAGCAGGGTGATGAAAGCATAAACTAGAGACCATCTAGGGATAGAGGCAAATAGTCGAACGCAATTACATTAAGTACAATACATTATAAATTCCACTAATTAGGTCGAACACGTGTGAGTAACATGTGAAGTACTTTGTTATGAAAATCTCATTGCAACCATCCCTCTTTTTCTTCAAAATTCGGATTGACCATAAACAAACAAAGTACCTTCCTTTAACCAAAATCACAAGAAGATCATTTCATTTTAAAAATGTTGAAATAAATTAATTTCTTATTAATTTCATTGACTAAAATAGAATTAAAAATTTTATTTTCTTTACAATAAGTTGAAATAATTAACCAAATATAATAATATATTAAAATAAATAAAATATATTAAAATAGAAATTTAACTGTGTTCGAATTCCAATTTTGTACAACCAAACAAGGGAGTAACACATTCCCAATTAAATAATAGGCAGACCAAACAAGAATGGGATTACTCTTTTCCATTCCCATTCCTCATTTCCATTCCTATTCCACATTTGCATTCTAATTTTCTATCCCTATTCTTGCAACCAAATGAGCCCTAAGTTTTGCAAATTACACTAGATTTTTGCACGAGATTTCATCTTCTTATGCGAGCTTGCACATTTTCACGTGAGGAATCACATTCTCATGCGAGAAAGCTCAAAATGACCCACAAAATAACCACCTTGTGGGTGTTTTGTGCAAGAGATAGGTATTACTGTTGGTCTAATTTTTTACATATTAATTTTTCTTAGAATCATGGTGAAAAAATCAGATGTGAGTTCTTTTGTTAGGTCCTAGGGTTTCAGGTTTTGGTCTCATATTTTTTATATCTTTTAAAAAAATTTGTAAAACCCTAGGTCTTGCCTTTTAAATTTTATCTTGGTGCGAAAGTTTTTCTTTTTAAAAAGGATAAGCGAATATTATCTTCTCGCCTACTTTGAGGTCTTTGTTGAGTCCTTTTGAAAAGGGTTTTATCATGTCATTGGATCTTATTTGAATCTATGGTTGTCGCATATTCTCTATAGAAAGATGCTCAAAGATTATGCATAGTGAGGTAGCGACCATTGAAGAACTATGTGTGATACTAAAAAGTGAAGTCCAACACTAAGAAATGTGTTAACATGAAGACATTATGACCACATACTATGTCCCAGGCTTTTCAGTTTTAAGAAGAAACGCATGTGAAAAAACTCGCAAATGGGGTCATCAAAGTTCAAGTTTCTCTAGCAATTCGCTAAGTCGCTATCAAAAAATCCATGCGACTTGTTGGTGGCGACATAGCAAGTGCTCGAATTTTGCAAAAGGCAGTGTTCTTTTAAAGGTTGATGTGACCACAAAAATTCCCATGTAGACTTGTAAATATGCACGACCACCTTTACTGACACCAATATTAATTGGTGAAGTTTCAATCAATGTATCGTTGTTTTTCATCACCAAAATTGTGAATCCGTCAAAGGTCACTATATCACTAGCTAGGAAAACACCAATTTTCTAGTAGTGACATAGCGAGGGCCCAGTCATTGTAAAAGACATCATTCTTTTAAAATATGAAATGATTTTGAGGATCCCAAGGAAAATATTGTGCAAGATTTGCTTTTATTTTTGTGCAAGTTGTGTCACTCATAGTTTCATTTCTCGGCGTCAGTTTTGATGGTTACCAGAAAGTTGCTATATCGCTAGCTCGATAGTTGGTAATTTTGCCAATAGCAATGTAGCGACTGGCTGGAAGGTTGTGATGTAACAGAAAATCCTCAAAGGTGGGCCCCGAATGAGTGACTTGACAAAGCTGAGCTATGCAGAGAAAATGACATAGTGGTATCCTACTGAGCATCTATGAGTTGGAAATTTTGAATTCATCAGAACTTGCTATATTGCTAGCCAAATAGTTAGTAATTTTGTTGGTAGCGATGTAGTGACCTGCTTGAAAGTAACAAACACGAAAAGGCCAAGGATGTGTGATGTCACTAAATTTTTAAAACAATATATATATATGTGATTACATGTTAAACCAACTCAGCGCTAGTGGTAACCTGGACCCACTCGCCATGTATAAAACATGCAAAGAATTTTGATCATTAGATCAAACTAGAATCAACAGTCCTCGCTATCTCACTATGGAAAGTTGCAAGTTATTTACTCTATGCGACATAACGAGTATGGGACCCACCATTCTTCAAGTTACTTTGTACAGTTTCTCTACCTTTGATTTGGTCTTGGATCAATGATGCTCATTAACTCACTATGGAAAGATGTGTGAAGATTATGTATAGCAACTTAGAAAATGAGGGACCCACCATTGTTCTCTTAAAAGATGTTTCAAATATCTGCCACATGATCAAAGCAAAATCAATGGTTGTCGCATACTTGCTATAGCAAGATGCTTGAAAGTTATGCATAGCGAGGTAGCGACTTGATGACACATGTCCCCAGTCATCAATGGGCCCAAGATGAAATGCTAGCATTGAAGGAAAGATACAGATGGAGGTAGTTTATTGGTTTGACTACCAACGTGCTAAGAAGAAAAGTGAGTCAACCTAGTTCTCATTCCTGGATCATAGGATTTTTCAAGGATCAACAACACAAATTTAAAAGGAAGTGCGGTGCCACTCTATTTTTCTGTTCTGTGCATTTATGATGAATGAAAGCTTCGCATGTAGGAGAAATAGAGTATAATACAGGAGATTTACATTAGTTCTAGTCCCATGCAAACAAAGATTTCACATTTTTTGAGCACAAGAACCTGTTGATCATATTTTGTTGGGCCTGGTACGAACATGAACTAATTCCTCATCTATTCAAGAGTAATTGCAGAGGTTCAGAGAAGAACAAGTTTGGCAAATCAAGTAAGTACTCATATTTCAACCTCTGTAGCATTCTAGTTCCTATTATTACGATCAAGATGCCTCCTAAGAAAGCATTTTCTGGACAAGTTAATTACATGGATAGGAATGTTCATGACAATCTGTTAGAATTACTCCCAGAATCCACCACTGAACTTCCACAAGTTAAAAAATTGATTTCCTTAAACCTTAGGCTTAAAATTGTTGATGGCTTATATGACAAAGGGAACTGGGTTAGGGATGCAACAACTACACAAACTAGTCTTGTCTTGTTTAAAAAGTGGTTTTCAGAAAGGAATTTGTTTGCCCCGCATGCTAATGTCTGGAATTTTGATTTGGGAACGCTAGTAGTACCAAGTGTTTTCCTGGATTATGATTTTCTTAAAGCCATTTCCAAGAATTATGACCAAGCTATTAGGGTGGTGAGAAGAAATGATGGTGTGCCTCTGATCTCAATTAGTCCTGAAGAAATTAGAGAGGTTTTTCACCTAGAACCATTGTCAGATTACCATGTGCCAATCAATTTGCCAAAATTAGAAAATAAATACAAAGCAAAGAAGGATGTGATTAGGAGAGGTGCACTGAGGGCACATATTGGTACAATAGGAACTCTGCCAGTAATTACTATAGCCTCTAAAGAACCTTTTAAGAAGAGTCTTTTCACTTCCCAGGCTGTAGAGATATATAGGACCCTGTGTTGTGTTTTTGGTGAAGATGAGCAGGATTTCATACCCATTGGCCTTATGTATATGATGGTTCAAATTGTTTCTTTTGGTGTAGATGTTATCTTTGATTTTGCCTCCTTTTTTATTGAAGAAATTCATACTAGTTTAGTTGGAATTGCAAAAGGGAAGATAGAGAAAACTTTTGGACACTATTCTCTACTGATGCACATGTTCTTGTTCAAAGGGGTGACTTATTTTGGTAAAGAGATGGATTTGAACGGAGAAGAGAATAGGGAAGCACTACCAGTCCAGTTGTGGAGTGTAGATATGACATGGGATGCAAATAATGCCAATTTTGTCAAATTTGATAGGTATTTTGCTTCTAAATTGAGATGTATCATATTAAGAGACAATCCCAAAATCCCTAAGGTATTAATGGACCTCCTCATACCTATGGACAAACCCCATAACTTGAAAGTTTCACACAATTGGGGAGATATCATTCCTTACCCTATTTCTGCGATTTTCAGAATCTATGGGTTTAAAGGGAGTCCTCATGTCTTGCCTTACCAAGTACCTTTGAAGGTAGGAATGGCTGAAGTTTTGTGGCAGTTAGGAGGAGTAGAAGAAATGTTTCTATTGAAAAGGCAATCAGGGTCAATTTTCCCTACCTACATAGTGGCTCATCAGTTTGTGATTACCAAAGGGGGTTGGCTCTTTTTGCATAAAATTTTGGATCAGTATATGATGGTTGTCTCTCATCCCTATTTTTGTGATTCTAAGGGATTTTTTAATTAGACCTTGAGGCATAGAATTAAGCTGGGATAGGTTAAACATGATTCATATTTTATAGAGGACATTATAAAGAATGAATTCTCATTGCAGGAATAGGAAACTAAGAAGGAAAAATGGAGAGTTTATTCCTGAGTCTTAGAATTCATTCATTGTTTTGATCATAAATATAGTCCTTTAGATAATGCTAATATAGAGGCTAGCAAAATAAATAAGCTCATGATGTAGTGCCTCTCGTGTTTACAGTCTGTACCTTGTCTATTTTTTATTCAAGAGATACTTGATACTCTTTTGATATTTGTGTCTTGAGACGACCTGAGGGTCGAATGTTATATTTTAATTTTTGTACCATAGATGCTTTATTGCTATGTTGTTCAGTTTATCATATTTGCATGTTGATGCTATTTTGAGATGATAGTAGATCTATGATATCTAATTATCTAGTTATACGATGTATTGGTCACATCTGTGATTTTTGTGATGTGATGGACCTTATGCTTTGGTTAGTTACTTCATTCTTTCCTTTTATGATTAATGTGAACGTGAGTGGTGTAAATGGATTAATGAGTTATTTGACGCTTTAATTGCTTTGGCTATTATGTTATATGCAATTGCACTTGATCGTGTGTTTTAGTGTGCAGGAATTATATCCCTGGTAGTGGCCTATGCAGTTAGTGATCCAGCTGTTCATATTTTGCCAATGTCGCTCCTATATGGTCGACGTATCCTTATTTAGTTGTTTTATGTTAAAAACTTTCGGTGATTAGTAATTCCGAACTCATTGCATTATGTAATTAGACTAGTGAACATGTCTGTGCATTTAGAAGTTCGCATTTGTCGCGAAAGTGTTAAGTGATTTTCTATAATTTTGGGTTTTCAGGTTTTAAATCATTTTGGATTTAATTTCTGGCAGCTTTGCCTTAGGTGAATTTCCATTACAGATAATAACCTATTTTTGTTTGGGTTGTTTCGAAGTTTAATTACTCCAGCTAGCTATTTCCATAATGAACTATTCACTCAAAAATGAATAAATATTAGAAAAGTGAATTCATTATTGACTTCTCACATTTTGGAAAATTGAATTCGGAGAGCAAATTTGGAAATCCTCTTCTGAAGGATTATTTTTTTGCTTGTTGTGGGAGTTGTGAGTGTGGGATCTTTGCAAGGTTGGTCTCGTTGGATTCAACTCGAGGAGTTCTCACTTTGTCGTCAATTTTAGCAGTTTCGGTGAAGTATTTATTTTATTCTATGGGTTTCAGTTTCGGCCCATTTTGCTGTCAAGTAGGGCCTTCCCGTTTTAATTTTTTGCTCTATTTTTGCTTCTGTTTCTTGTAACATTATGTTAGGAGGCAGTGAACTAGTGTTCCCCTCTGTTTCTGTGTGCTAATTCTGTCCGGTTGGTCGAGTATGATCGTTTTACCTATTTTTGAAATGGGGGTTTGGGTTTTTGGGCCGTTATGCTGGCCATTTTTGCATATGGTGTCCTTTTTCAATTATTTTTGGATTTTTGAGGTTTTTGAACCCAAAGGCCAAATGGGTTTTAATTTTGGAATTTTTCCAAAATTTTAGATTTTTACCTCGTTTTGTGCACTGCCCTATTTTCTTGATTCTCAGCACATTGTGGTTCGTGGACCTGGATGATCTATTTGGATACCAGTCGGAACACTTTTGCATCTTTTGTTGCATTGGGATGCATGTAGCATCCGTCATCCCGATTATGTTTTCGGTTGATTGACTTTTATTTGCATTCTCATCCTGTCCTTGTGTATGATCTCTGTGATGGTGGTGTGCCACACACATGTATATTGTCGGTGACCTACGAGGCCCAATCTTCTGTGGTACTTTCAAAAGTTGTGATCATTGGGGTTGGGTTGGGATTTTGCATGCCTACGAGCACTCATCGTTGGATGAGCATGGGTAGGGTAGGGTAGCATATGGAGGGGGCTTCTATCTCGTAGCCTGGTGACCTTAGTCCCATAGGGTTGGAAAATGAAGTTTTAAGTAAGTGATAATTAAATAAACATTGGGTGGTAATAACATTAAAGAAAATGAAATGGTACTTTTGTGTATTGGCCTTATGTTGAGGGAGTTGAGCTACATAGTGTATTGGCCTTCTGTTGAGGGAGTTGAGCTACACAGATCCGAGCTTGGGCTTTCGATGCCAAGCAACTCTCCATGATCTCAGTCCCTACATAGTATCCCATAGAGGTGTCTAACCAGGACCTATAGTTTATGCATTGTCTATGTCTTGGATTCAATCATCATGTTGCTTGGCATGTGTGTTAGCCATGGTTGTTGTTTTGTGTGTGTGTGGTTGGATCATTATATCCATCAGCATGGTGGGTGTGGACCTATAGGTGCCACATGGTTGGGAGGCATAGCTACCTTCACCACTGCTAGGGACCAGTGTATAGAGATGATCTATTGTTCTAGCATGATCATTGTTGGATGTATCGCTTGGTACTTCGATTTGCAGAGTATGCTTTTTAGTGATTTATGCTTTCATTGGGATTTTTTTCCCATGTTTACATGATGTTGGTTTTATGCATTCCTTATTATGATGTTTAGCATTTAGTAGATGATGTTATTTGATTACAAGGTTATCTTATGCTTTCTACTAGCATGTTAGATTTCATTTACTTATATTGTAGCATGTTTAGTAGTGATGTCCCTATCACAACAGCATCGATGATCTAATCAGTGGCTTGGGATGTTACACACGGTGGACGGCTAGGGCCCACGATGGTCTTATGATGCCATTGATGGTTGGGAGGAACCGCGTACTTGTGGTTGTTTTGTTCATTGCGATGTTATTGCAGTTGTGGTGATGTTTCTTTTCTATATTGTTCCTTTTCTATTTGTTAGATGTTAGATTCTATTTTCTATATTTCAGTTACTCACAACTGGTTCGAGTGTTCTAGCCTCGAAAGGTGGATCTAGTACTCCCCGATGTGGAGGTTATTTTGTTAGTTTTTCCCTATTTTTGAGTTTGGTAGTGTTTTTTTTTTGTATGGGCGACATTTTTTTAGCAATGTGCGATATTTAAAAAGTGTTGCACACCCATACAAAATGTATCATACAATTTTGTAAAGTGTCGCACACCTCTTTGAGAAGTGTCACATGACACTTTCCAGTATCTCATGCCTCTTAGAGTTGTGTCGCGTGACATTGTTAAAGTGTCACATGCCTTAAGGAAAAGAAACACCCAGTCCCTAAAAGTGTCGCACTCCTTCTTAAGAAATGTCATGCAACACTTTTCTATGCTGCATTAAAGTATTGCACAGTTTTTGTAAAAACCTGTGCAGGTGGATAGCAGGCACTTTTTGTCATGATCCAAACTTTTTAAGAGTTGATCTAGACACCCTTTTGGGCGTTCTTCCACCTTATATTGTTGCATTTTGATTTTTGATGGTTTTTCTTGAAATTTAGCTTTTGGGTTTCTGTTTTAGTCCTTCGGGGTTTAAAATATATCATTTAAGTATATGTTGACATATATTTAAGATATATTTTAATATATGCGACGATTCTTTTGAGATGGGTTTCAAACCTCTACGGGCTAAGATTAAGATTCTAGGAAATTTTAGGGCTTCAGATTTCAGACTTAGCCAATTTTTGAGAGTCTATTTTGGTCTTTTAGCTTGGTCGATCCCTTATGTTTTCTTGCTTGTGTTTTGGTTAGTGGTGACGTTTGGAGATCCATTGGGTGTCAGGATGGTCGTTAAGTCTTCCGTTGTGATCTGTATGATCTATAAGTCCTTCTTATACTTAAGATATATTTTAATATATGCGACGATTCTTTTGAGATGGGTTTCAAACCTCTACGGGCTAAGATTAAGATTCTAGGAAATTTCAGGGCTTCAGATTTTAGACTTAGCCAATTTTTGAGAGTCTATTTTGGTCTTTTAGCTTGGTCGATCTCTTATGTTTTCTTGCTTGTGTTTTGGTTAGTGGTGACGTTTGGAGATCCATTGGGTTTCAGGATGGTCGTTAAGTCTTCCGTTGTGATCTGTATGATCTATGTATGTTGTTGTCATGTGCACTTACACTTGTTTTTAAAAAAGAAAAAATTTGGCTTGTTTTCATCCTTGTTTCCAAGGATCTTCGGGCGGGGCATTACACATGAGAAACTTCCCTAAAATAATGGAAGCTATGAATGAGAAGAAATGATTTTTTATTGATTCTTATCCTTATAAGGCTAGAGAATTCATGAGGAGGTTGGCTTTCACTCCTAATATAGGAGCTGGTCAAATAATTGTACAAAAGAAGCCTAGTTACACTATAATTCAAAATAAAAGGGCTCTTGTAGATAAGGGCAAGAAAATAATGGGATCCACCAGTACAGCCCTAGAGGAGAGACCTGATGAACCTAGTCCTAAGAGGCAGAAGGTAATGAAAGAAGAGAGACCTCAAGTTGAGGAATATTCACCCACTCAATCCCCTTTGAGGATTGGAGAAGAACAGCTCACAGGTGAGCAAATTGAGCAGATGGGATCACAGGGAGGTATTTTTATTACTCAAGTGGAATTAGATGAGGGCAACCCTCTAGAACCTCTCCTTCCAAGTTTGGACATGAAAATAGCTGACTATAGAGGTAGGGAATTGGACCCTGTGTTAGAATAGGCAAGTCATAAATTTTTGGTTGATGATAACTTTGTGAAATCTAGGGCTTTTCAGCAATTTGCATGGAGGGAAAACATGAATATTTTTGAGGAAAGATGTAAAAGGTTGAAAACAGAGCATCTAGAAATGGATGAAGTTTCCATCCAGAACCAAACAAAAGAAGAAATGATAAAAGAATTTTAGAATATAAAACCTGAGGATGGAAGGAAAATGGTGAAGGCATCTAACATTTTATTGTTACCAAATTGGGATATTGTTGATGCCTTAGTTTTCATTTATATTTCAAACAAACTGCTTTGCAAGATCAAAATAAAGAGGACTTTCAAGGCATTGCATTCATTGAAGATCAAGTTGCATTGGTCAGTTGGACATTGAGAAGGGGATCTAGAGCCACATCATCACAACCAAATGAGTCTAGATTGATGGGAAGCATAATTGTGATAAGAGTTGCTGATACCTCACATGTGCAAGTAGCACACTGGAATGTGGATTCTTCCAAGTTTCTTTTGGCCACTGCTAAGAAGGAGGAACATGCTATGTTTGAGTTACTGAATAAATATGAAATAGTTCTTGAGGCCTATAATAAGGAGGTAAAAAGGAGAATTGAGCTTCAAGACAAGCTAATGGGGAAGTCCACTAAGCCAAGAATAACATACCCCCATCCTCCAGTGGAACCTTTTAAATCCACCCCCCTTGTAGAAATACCATACATACCTCACAGGCTAGAATATTACATAGCTGAGGATTTTGAAGAAGAGAAAAGCAAGCTATGGGCCTTACATGTAGAGTTAAATATGCAATATGAGGATAAGCTTAGAAAGGCTCTAATGTATTTAGTAGATAAAATTGAATGGCCCTTATTGTATGATCAGTTGGCAAGAGTAAGAAGTATATGGGAGGAACTAAAACCCCATGATGAAACCCTTAAGCCTATTATTAATAAGTGGGGAAAAAGGGAGAAAGAAATCACCCGTTTATGTTATTCAGTTGTAAGGTCTTCCCATGACCGTATTGAAAAAATGTATGATGTTGCTAATGACCTGTCAAATTTTGATAACAGGAGAATTGCTCTGCAACTAAAAATTGTTTCTTATTTAAGTAGATACAAGAATCAAAAATTTGATTTTTTTCCTTGTGCCTTGGATAGAAAGAATAAATCGAAAAATAAGGATGAATGGAGTAAAGAATTGGATGACCTTTTTTGCATAAGGATAAATAAAGTTATAAACAAGAAGGGGCATGCTTGGTGGGCCATCACGATAGAAGAATTGGTTAAAGTACAATTTTTTTTAATTCTTTGAGACAATAGTTTGTTGGTCTTCAAAATGAGGCTTAGTACATATTAAAAAAGCAAGATGATATCCTGCAATTCAGCTAGCCTGATGATGCACAGTTTAACACTTGGATAGTAGATATTCCTTTTGATGAGTAGTTAGAAGAAGGCGATATAGATGATGACAAGGACCTAAAAGGTGAGGTGTAGATCATTGACACATCAGCACCAGATCTAAAAAAAGAAGGTGAAAAATAAATATTGCCTGCTCAAGGTGAAAGCAGTGAAAACTCGCAAGAAAAATTGATTTGGAGGCATCACAAAATAACCCTTCATTGGCCAGTTTGGTAGCCACGTATTCTAAAGATCTAGAATAGTGAGGGACAAATCAAAAGTTGATGATTTGTAGCAATAACAAAAATGGGCCTACCCAAAGAAATTTTGATGTGCTTGGCATTCTATTGTGCTCGTTTTTATCTCTTGTATGGTGTTTTGTTTCTTGTTTGGAAGGACACTTTTCTATCACAATTTCCCTTTGCTTGTTGCAACTCATGTTATATAAATGAGTTTTCAAGGCATTGTGCTGGTCTGAAACTTGTAGAATTTTTTGTTTTCTTTCAAGAAAAGTACATTTAGTCAATCCAATAGTATGTGGTTGTTTTGAGTTTTCTTCCAATGGTACTCTCTGATAACATATTGAAATGACAAAAAAAAAAATTGTTATGGGCTTTCAATTGATTTCTATTGGTCATTGTATTAGTCATCTGAAAAGATAATACAAAGGGGTATTTACACTATATTTGTGTCATCAATTTCTGTCTCCATTTTAAGGGTTGTCTACTTTGAAGTTATTTTAAATAATTTTTAATTTGGCTAAATGCAATCTGGATAGGTTGTCTATTGATTTCACTATTGCTTTTAATTCAAGGAATTATAGAAATGCTTCAATGAATCAGCAGGGTTTGTGAGTTTATAAAAGGATACTTCGTAAGAATGGAAATGAGTGATTACAATTGATTAATTCATTTACAAGTTATTTGAATTATATCTCCTACCAATAGTTAATTTTCTACCCAATGGATAAGGCACAGGTCACATAAGTCAAAAGTGAGTAAGGGTGAATTTTGCTGCTACATATCAAATCATTTTTTAAAAAATCAAAACCATTTCATTCCATTTTGTTCAAAGTTACAAATTTTGGTTACCACTTGTTTGCATATAGTTTTTTGAGTCTTAGATAGCCACTAATTCCAAAAATACTTGTAAACCATAGGAGATTTATAACCATATCTGCTTATAGGGGATGTGTATAGATTTGAGAAACTTTTTAGAGAAAATTGATGAACTGTATATGTGCCTGAGGGTAAAAGATGAGAATCAGAATGAAACTAAGATAATTTCATACCATAGTTTGCATTAGAATCATCCCTAGGTATACTTGCCTTGGTTAAGAAGAGCCTAAAGAGTAGAAAACCATTTTTTATTTTGTTGAACTTGGGTCAAAGTGGTTTATTTGTGTAATTGCTACTAGGAATTGGCTAATCCTTATATTGTGTGAGTAATTTCACTGTGATATTGAGCATTTTGTTCCTCAGTAGTTTCAAACACCAACATCTTCCACGTGAAAAAACCCACAATACCCCACAATGAAGTCCTGGCTTGGTACTTCTTCACATGAAAGGAGATTGGGGTCACATAAGGAACGACATCCTCGCACGAGATTTGATGGTGCAAATTTTTTTAAAACCCTAAAAACATGCTAAAATGACTTGAAATGCATGAAATTTGAATTACATAACAAGATTATCAATGAGTCACTGGAGGTATGTAGTCTTCCAGTCAGTTATGTCGCTTGGATCACTCAAATCAATGCATACACATAGGGACAACCATCTTTCTCCTCAGAGCTCTCTTCTTCACAAAAGACAAAAGCACAAATGAATTGAAAATGACCCTTTAGGCCCTTATATAGGTTTTGACCTAATTTTTCAAAGTGCTCTGATTAGCGTGAAAATTTCCCTTGGCTAATTTGGTTGCTCTAAACCCATTTATGGGATCCGATTTGAAATCTGACACAATTAAATAGCTAAAAATCACATTTTAAAATTTTGGGATTGATGCTATAGAATGCTAGTGTAGTCCATTTTTCTAATACTTTTCTTATCTTTGTGAATATTTTCAAATAACATTTTCTTGAAATTTTTAACAATTTCTAGAAAAAGTCAACCCTAGTCAACTTTGGTCAACCAAAGTCAAACTTGGTCTTTTGGGACCTCAAAATCACTCTTAATCGACTTCAAATTTTCTTCAAATCTTTTTTATCTCTTCTATATTCTTCTAATCCTCATATTTCTTTAGTATCTCTCAATATATTGTTCTGGTGTGTCATCTTTCGATTTCACTCTCAAAGGGGACAAAATGATTACATCATTAAAACTTTCAAAACTAACTTCAACTCAATCTAAATCTTATGTCCTCATCACTCAGGGCATCTCATTACTCAGGGCATCTTGTTCTCTCTATCTTATCTTTTGATCAACTGATCAATCTTATAACAATCCTTATCAGAGTTTGATGGACAGGTATCAAGATAGTCTAACCCTAACTCCTAAGGATCAAGCCTCATTTTGGGGGTGATTCTACAACTCATGATAGGTCTTTCTATCTCTTTTTATGGACCAGTATTTGGGTGTTCTATTTGGACTCTGGGGGATTAATCTCCATTCTAGAGATAATTTCAAATTCTTGCTAAGGATTAAGCTTCATTCTAGAGATGATTGTACCTCTTGCTGAGAACTAAGCTTCATTTGGAGATAATTCTAAGCTCTTTCTTTCAATCACTATTCAATGGACAGGTATCGAGACAGTCTAACCATGATACTGAGGATTAAGCATCATTCTAGGGATAACTTTATGAATTGTGATTAATCTTGTCATCTTCTAATGAATAGGTACTGGGATAGTCTAACCCCAACTCTTGAGAATTGAGTCTCATTCTAGGAACAATTCTGTGAAGTTTGACAATCTTTGTTCTATCAATCTTGGTATCTAGGTTTTCTATCTAGATTCCCTAAGGTTAAGATTTGTTCTAGAGATAACCTTAAAAAGTTTATCAATCTCAATATCTAGGTGTTCTATCTAGATTCCCTATGGTTAAGCTTTGTGCTGGAGATAACCTTAAAAAACTTATCAATATAGGTATCTAGGTGTTCTATCTAGATTCTCTAAAGTTAAGCTTTGTTCTAGAGCTAACCTTTAAAATCTTATAAATTGGTCTCTATATCATCAATTTTAGAACCAATCTCATATCTTGATCTATGCTTAATACTTTTGATTTCTTTGAATCGAATGTGCTGCTCACACATTCTTTCAAAGAGGGGCAAATGTAATAACCCAAAATTGGCACATAGCCATGCCAAACCAATTCTATTATATTTAATCAATCCTAAGTCCTATTTTACAAGGCAATTCTAATTCTGATAATCTCTACTCAACCTAAGTGTCAAATGTAGAAAATCATTAATCTATATTAATCACTTTAATTAATTCCTGAATATTCATTGAATTGGTTAAATCAACCTTTTAATTGAATTAATTTAATTAAAGTCCTAGTACTTTAATTCAATTAAATTCAGCCTTTTATCTAATATACATGAAGAATTAAATATATTTGATTTAATTAAATATCCTCATTCTAATTGTTGAATTTAATTATTCAATTTAGAATACTCAACTATGAGGTCATATTTAATTTCTTTAAATCAAATATCTTCTCCAATATTCTCTCTTCAGTTCAGAAATGGAAACTCTGAGTGGATTGAAATCAAAAAATGAATTAAATCAATTAACTCCTTATTCCACTCAAAAGCAAATCAGTTAACTCCCTTTTCATAAGGAAATTTTCCATTCTAACTGATTCTTCTTCAAATTTTAGTCTAACTGATTCTTCTTCAAATTTTAGTCATTCATTTAATTTGATCTCAACCATTGATCAAGTTCCAAGATTCTATTTAAGAAGCCCTCAATCCTTATTATAGGTGTTAACAATTGATTTGCATTGAACTTATGCTAAATTGTTGACTCAAGAATTCTCACATTCTTATCTTACATTTTCATATTACTTTAATATAGATTAATATGCATACATATAGATTGATGTAGGAGCATCTTGGATTTACTTGGTGACTACTTTGGAGTTCATTCAGCTCGGCATCGTCTAGGGAGCTCGGCATGGTCTATGCAGCTTGGCATGGTCTTGGGAGCTTGGCATGGTCTATGGAACTCGGCATGGTCTAGGGAACTCAGCATGGTCTATGGAGCTTGGCATGGTTTGGAATCTAGGCATGGTCTTTGGTTGCCCGGCATGGTCTTTAGAACTTGACATGGTCTTTGGTTGCTTGTAATGCCCCACAAAGAGATCCAAATAATTAACCTAAAGTTTTACTAAGTTTGGTAGCATTTTATATATTTTTTAAACATGAAAATAAATCCATTTACATCATTCACATGATAGTGGAAGCATTATCATCAATTCAAGTAAACATAACATACATAACAAGTTACATTCTTTAAAGATCCCTTAACATTGAATCACATCTAACATAACTAATTATGTTTCCATCTAATACTACATCCACATAATAATGAAAAGTCCAACGTTCTTAAATTACATTTTCAAATGCTCAATCATCCACTGCACATGTCACAGGGTATGAAAGGCTTAAAAGAATAAACATCCGTTTAAATAAACTACATCATCATACTAACTCTAATCCATGATGCAATAACATAAATGAAACCACAAATCATACATGATACATCATCATAGGAGATATAAACATTCATCATAAAAGATAACCATATATCATCAAATATAATTAACTAAGTGCACGGTTCCTCCCAACTGTAAATAGCATCATTAGACCATCATGGATCCTAGCCATCCCTCCATGCGTAACATCCCAAAGCACCGAAGAGATCATCGAATATTAACATAGTAGGAATGTCACTCCTAAAACATCCTACATCATATGCAAAAAGAAATCTAACATGCAAGTAAAGCATAAGATAACATCATCTAACATACGCAAATCATCAATGTAAGAAACATACCAGTATATACATCCATCATAAGGTATATCATCTATCATAATGATCCAAGAACAGAATGAAGATAAATACCAACCAAGAATGCTCCAACGATGGTGTCTCGGACGGATCTCAAATGGTAAGAGTGAAAAAGCACTACCACCTGACCGCGTGGAACCTAAATGGTCCACTCCCACCATGCTGAGGAGATAATCTCAAGTCCCAAATAGGCTATCCAACTCACATAGCATAAAACTCTATAATTCAAGGAATCCTAAAAGTATACTACTCAAGGTTCCAATCACAAAAACTGACATCTAATGCCCAGAGGCACACAATGACATGTAGGAAACCTACTATGCAAGCAAAAAAGTTTCATCGCATATATCATGTAGAAGTTACCCTGGCAGTTAGTTTACAACTCCACGACTCCCTACTGATCCTCATGTGGCCACTAGTATCCTCTCATACTGACAAGGCATACTATGGAATGCAAAGTCGCAACCAAGTGTTCTCTCTACCCCCATCCTAGTATGTACAAGCACTCGAGGCATGGGCGAGAACATCAACAATTATCTTTTTAGGTTCATTTAATTCCCATTTAGTGTAAATGTTATCACTTATTAACAAAACTTACAATCAGTTACCCTAGCAGCCACTTAGGGCCCCGGCCCCCATTGCAAGCCACTTCTGGACACTACAAGTAGATAACCTACCCTAAGCTCATAGAATCATAAAATCACCCCAGTCCTATACAAGTGACTGGAAAGAAATACCAAAAGATAATCCACAATAAGAATCATCAAATATCCACAATAAAAGCATCAAATCTCCATGAGCATCTGAAAAGCATCCATAGATAATCATGACCACAACAGTTCTCTATTGGCAACTGAAGGTATCACTAATAATCAAAAGTATGTATTGGTTCTCAATAACCAAAATATATCTCAAAATCATATTGATCAAAGACTCCAAAATGGTTGAGTCAAAACATGTCACAACATGACATCATCAAGAAAATAAGTCAACACTTCAGTCCCATCATGGCAACTGAAAAGTAATCCAAGGATAACTGATCGATGACTCAAAAATGGTTAAGTCAAGTGTCTCAGATACACATACATCTCAGCTTCACACAGGAAGACTGATGAGCAATAACAATAAGTAAATACAAACATCTCATAGAGCATGCCATCACATTACCATGGTTGGGTTTAGAAAGATCGAGATCAAATAACATCAACATGCCATCACAATCATAACCCCCAAGCCTCTAGTAGACATCCTATAACTGGTCAACACCAGTCAACCCAAAAACCCAAAACAAGAAGCATAGAGAAAAAGTAATGCAAACATATGTTTGAGTTTACTAAATTACATAGTTGAATTGAGTATGGAGGTTTTAGTTTCTGTTTGCAAGTATACTACAAGTATATAAGATTTATCATTTGACCTACAAGTCAACCTGTTTATTCCCTCGATAACATTATCCTTCCATTATTTAAATTTACTTTCTAAGAATAACTTAAGGGTAAATACTTACTCATTAAAGCATTTGACACTTAATAAAATCATTCACTTTATTTTGCTAAGATCAATGTTATTAATTCAACTTTTCGACATAATCAAAGGATCATTATTCATTTAAATATAAGAAAGCCAGTTATCAATCTTTGAATAAGAAGATTATAACTTTATTAAAATGATCAATTAAATCAATCAATTAACATCAGTACACAATCCATGACCCTATATCATTTAATTAAAACTCAATTAAATATTGCTAAATCTTAAGTCTCTTAATTTAATCATTAAAATAATTAAATCATCACTAATAACCATTAAAATATCTAAAGTCATTATTCAAGTCATTAGAATAAGACTTATCAACTTCGATGTAGATAATTCACATCTTCACTAGAAGGATCGATATTAGCATATCAATTAAAACTTTATTACATATCTTAATTATTAATTAAATTTAATTAACTCTAATTAATTAATTTAATTAATAATTACATAACCATACCAACAACCCAATAAATATCAGTTGATTAATAACTAACTATAATTCAGTACAGAAATATTCATATTCATAGTTCAATAATAATAGCTTGTTAATATTTAATAACAAGCTATATTGGGAATCTTATTAATAAATCTATAATGACCACATTCGTCACTCTTTTCAATGAATCAAAATTCATATTAATGATAAGCATTTAGACCATTATGCTATTATTTGTTAATAATTTATTAGACCCAACAAACATTAATAGATAATAAACTCATCAAAACTATAAATAATCGATCTAGAGAACCTTCCATAAACCTCATTAGTTAATATTTAACTAGCTCTTAACACGGTTAAGGTATATCAATAAGTTATTTAATAATACATAACGTATTAATAATAACATAACAATTCAAATTATAGCAATGTTATTAAATGTTAAAATATTGACAATGACCCCTTGTCAATTAAATCTTAATCCAATATCATTTAAAGTTCTTAATTTACATTGTTATAATAATCATCATTAAACATCTTTACATGATATAAATTACCATCTCTTAATTATTTAATATATATTAAATAGTATTTAATATATATTAAATAGTATTTAATATATATTAAATAGTATTTAATATATATTAAATAGTATTTAATATACATTAAATAAAATTAATATTAAATACTATAAATTCTATACAAACTAAATTACATATAAATTAAACTTTATAAACATATGTATTAAACTTTGGTTAAGAATTCACGTTTTCTAAAATAAACCTAAAAACAAATTCGATTTTTTTTTTTTCCAAATTATAAAATGGCATGAGACAAGTGTTTTGGGCGATTAATAATTCGTTGTTTCACATACATATGAAACATATACGTTTTTTTGTAAAAATGTAATCAAATTTTAAAACAACTCAAAATGCAATTTAAAGATCGTTGCAGGCCTTCGCTATTACGAGGTCTGCTTGATTGCAAGTACCCTGCGATGATGCAGGTACTCTACAATCATGCAGACCTACGCCATCAATGTCGTCAAAAAAAAAGGACGGGGTGCGAAGGGTATACATCCCGTCGACCCAAAGTAATATATATACAAACATTTTTTTTTTAATAAACACCACTCAAAAGCGAATTTGCATTTCTCAAAAGCGATTTCGCATTTTCAAATAATCCAATTCGGATTTTATATATATAATTACCACTGCGATTAAAAATAAGTGTTTCAATAAATATATGTATGTATGTATGTATGTATGTATGTATGTATGTATGTATGTATGTATGTATGTATGTATATATGTATGTATATATATGTATATATATATATACACAGAGATTTATTAAGCACTGCGACATTTTTTTAATAATAAACATATATATATGTATGTATGTATGTACGTATGTATGTATGTATGCATGTATGTATGCAGATTCATATATTTAAAAAGAGGACATATAGCCTTTAAACAAAAAGGACTTTCTAAATCATAAGAATTTTCCTTTTAGATAATGGTTCTCTAAATTTACTCATTAATTCCATCTAATAGGTTTGACTATAAATTTTGAAACCCTTTTTTAATCTATTTCTCAATTCGTTTCTAATTCGGACCCAAGCCCAATTTAGATCTAGTTCCTTCCTAAATTGAAACTAGGGTTTTTCTATTGTTTTCTTTGCAACCAAATAACATACATATCTAGATTCCAATTTCAAGATTAAGGATTCATTCATGGAGTATATTCAGACACATATAATAGACACGATGAAGACAGGAAGAGAAAGAGTGCAAATAAAATATGCGAAAATCACAAGTGCACCTGGACACTAATGCTAATTTTCCATGCCTCAGAAGTCCATAGAAAATCCCTTCCTTCTCCAACATTCGCAATTCCTCCAAGATCCAAGCCAACCGAAATCCACAAGTGACTAGAAGTGCTTGTAGAAGCATATGAGCATGTAGAAGCATATGAGCTTCTCAAATGCATGTAAGCTTTGAAGCTTGATCAAACACACTAGGAGAGCCTCTATTTAAAGGCCTCTAAGATGCATCTAGAATTTCTCTAGAAACAACTAGAAGATAAGCATGACAACTAAGCATGAGTCTACTCCAACCTTCTAGATGAGTCATAAGGTTGTAGACACCAGGTGCTCAAATAATATGCTAACTCCTAAGTGTAGACAACGTGTGCATACTTAGAGTGCAAACTTCTGTGTTGTCTACATAACAACTCCCGAGAATTTGCAAACTCCCAAATATTAAAATAATGCACATTAATTAATTTAATATTCACTTTACTCTTTTCAATTTAATTTATTAATTTTTAAATCTTATGCACTCACTTTAATAACTCCACTTGTTTAATCTTAATATATTTATATTTAATCACATGCACACATCATGCAATCTAGAATCTTTTAATAATTTTAATATCTTTTCCACTTTTACATTTTTTTTTTAACTTAATTGATAAATAAATATTATCACATTCCAACTTTAAAATTATAACTTTTATCTTCAAATTTAATTATTTTATTTAATTAATTTCCCGATTAATTAAATAAAATAAATATTAAAATATCATATTAATTTTCTATTAAATTAAACCATTAATTAGGCTTAATTAATAGAAAATACACTAAAAATTCATAAAGGTAAAATACAAAAACCCACTACAGCAAAACACATACAAAATCAAACCAAAGGGGTTAATATCATGAGTCACGTCATTCGACATATTCGGAGCGTACTCAACTCAGATACTTGTCCTAATTTCCAATTAGGACAAATGGCTTAAAGGGTTGGGATTTGGACTTGAGAATTTATCTCCTCTCTTACCATTGAGATAATGTGATAGGGTACGCTCATCCTGGCAATTTAGGGAAGTCGATACCTGGTACTTGCAACCTGCATAAAAACCATGCATGTACATACAATATATATATATGCTAAGCTAAATAGGCAATGGTAGGAACTGGTGCATCGTGTAGATCTCGACTAGCAAGTGACTATGACTCCCTTCGTTAACCACATCAAAAATGCCATATAGAAAGAAAACAAGCACGCACACCATACACATGCAAGTATGGGGTAAGTATCCATAAGAAAACACATATGATAATAAATCATCTTACTAATTATCATTAATAACTATAAACACTATAATAATCATCATACATACATGAAATATAAAGTACCAAGTAATCACATCATATATCAATTGAATCTGAAACAATATCTGATAATCTCAAAACAGTGCTGCTAACCATCAACATAAAACTAGTCCAAAAAGAGTTCGACAGTGATAGCAAAAATGCGAACTAGGGGCAGGCACTACATTGCTCGACATGGTCTAAGAATTTGGTGTCTATTTCAGGCTGTATAACTAATTTTCAACATTGATTTAAAGGATGAAACTTTCAAATAATTAAGAGGGCCTAGACTTCTACCTATGGTTCGAAGCTCAAGTTCTAATTCATTCAGAGCAAGGAGATATCGCAATTTTACTAAGACATCAATTTTGAAAATTTAATTGTTGTAGGAGGCCGACTTTGGCATTTAATTTATGTATTTTGTGTTTTGGGCTGACTTGTGGCTTAGATTGGTATAATTAGGGGTTTTGGGGAAGTATTTAGTCATTATTCATTCACTCAAAAGAGGAGTGGGTGTGGGAAGTAGCTGAAGAGCAATTTTTCCTGAGTCTATGAATAGAGCACCGAATGTGAGGCAGTTTACAGTAGGATTGTGATGGAGTTGTGAATGTGTGGATAGAGTGTTGAATGTGAGGTAGTTTACACTTGGATGAAGTTGGAGTAGAGCTCGTAGTTGTGGCTTGGAAAATAAGGAGATAGCTTGGTGGGCTTGCGAGCACAAGTTGAGATCTCCCTTGTGGGTTTCTACCAGAGTGTGGATCTAGACTAGCTAGTGTTTGGGATTGGATCTTGTAGAACTATTACTTGCTTTGTATTTGGCCATAACCAGGAAGGCCTTACAGCCTGACACATTGCATGTAATCAATTATATTTTATGAATATATGATTATTATCTAGTAGCAGATCTTGCATTGTTATTGCTTCCTGTTATTATGTTTTCACTGTGTGGTTTTATTGCACTGCATCATAGATTAATTGTTCTTTCTTATTTCTAGATTATTACTTGCATCTCATTTAGCTATACAAAATCCTTCATTCTAGATGTTTGGTTGCTAGCTTCTTAGTCTGAGAGCAAGAGCATAATCATTCTAGTTAGGATGCAACAAATCAACCTGTTGATTATTTTGGATGAACAGTCCAATGTTCATTCCAAGATGATTCTCCAAATAAGGATCATGTTGAAGTGTGTGTGAATATAGAGGCCCACATGTGCAAACTTAAGGAGTTCCCCAAGTTTATCTTGTTTTAAATTTTTCAAATATGATACACTAGACAACGATGATAGAAATAAAATTGAGGAGGCTATGGTAGAAATGATCTCAAATTTCAAACTAGCTCCTAGTGAAATAGAGAAGAAGATACCTCAAGACTTATATCATAGATTGAACATAAGATGGGAATAGGAAGAGAAGGAAGAGAAAAAGATAAAGACTGACACATTAGTCAAAGTAATGCCTGACTTATCCCAGGAGCAAAAGGATGCATTTTTGAAAAAACATAGGAGTGGATTTGTTCAAAAATATAGAACATTTTTTATCTTACTAATTAAAGAGGAAGTTGTACAACAACAAAGTGGATTTATATGGAAGAAAAATTTTGGGCTAACACCAAAGACAAGAGTAACAGACACTGTAAACATTGAACATGATTACAATAGTGGAGAAAGATCAAGTGTGTCAAGTCTGCAAGACAACATGTCCACTATGCATGCCAACACCCTTGACACTCTAGAGGTTGAGCAATCAAGGCTCACAGATGTAGAGGTAGATGGTGAGGAGAAGGAAACAAGTGCAAATATTAAGATTGTTCCAACATCTTGCATTGAAGAAGGAAAAGAATCAAATGAAGCTAAATTTAGTGTAACTATTGTTCTCTCGAGGATAGATGCACAAGCAAGACCAAGTGGTGACACCTATTCACCAACTCTCAAGGTAGTGTCAAGCAAAAACACTTCTTCACCTAGTAGAAAGAGGAAAGTAATAAAAGATGTTTCACTAGATATTGTTTAGTAGTATGGATGAAATCATTAAGATGCCACAATTGGACCTAGAAAATCTCACCTTGGAGCAAACTATTTTGTTGCAAGAATTTTTACCAAAGAAGAAAAGGAAAGAAGAGCTCCGAAAAGAGCACAAGTATAACTAGGTACTACATGATGCCAAGCATATTATTGTTGATTCTTTTAGCATTCAGAATTTTGATGAAGACTCACCAATCATCAACTAGCTTGTAACTATAGTTGATCAAATGAATACTAGAAATGTGGAATTAAATGAGAAGTTAATGGATTGGTCTACAAGAAGATTTAAAACCAAGGTTGTGGACAAAGTTTCCATGACCATTTTCAAGAAAAAAGAGCAACTACATGAGAAATTACATGTTATGATTGAATTAATTCAAAAGGTACAACATTTGTACACAATTTTTTCAAATGTGCCAAGATTCACTCACAATGATCAAGCATAAATAAATCAAATTCAAGCTAAGATGAAGAGATCCAACAGTATTATTTCTGAGTCAATAGAATCAAGCATCGATCATTTCAACAATTTACTAAATGGTCAAGGTACACCGGCTGAGCTTCAAGTAGCAGACATCAACATGAGATCCAAATTGATCTCTATTTAGGAAATGATGATACCTCATTTGGAGTTCATGCAAAGATGATGCAAGGAGGGAAAGAAGAACTAGGGACAAAGGCACACCCATCAATTGAAACCAACCTTTCAAAGTTAACACAATGAAAGAAAACACACAAAGAGAACAACACCACAGAGAGAGAGAGAGAGAGAGAGAGAGAGAGAGAGAGAGAGAGAGAGAGAGAGAGAGAGAGAGAGAGAGAGAGAGAGAGAGAGAGAGAGAGAACTATACTCTTTTATTGATTCATCAAATGATCAGCATACATGCCCAGCTATAAGGCCTTTTGGGTTATAGCTAGATACAAATACATTCAAGATCCAAGATCTAGCTTCAAATTTGCACTCCCAACACATATGCAATAGAATTTCTTAGTCCTCTAAAATCTCTAAGTTCTACTCCCAAAACCATTGCCTAACTCTAAGCCAAAACACCTTATTTATGCTTGCCAAAATGGCTTACAGAAGATTCTAGAACATCACAAAACATAAAAGCCAACTCTAAAATAGTCTTCACATATCCCAAGACAAAATATTATCATAAATGTCATGATTGAAATTAATCCTACAAGTCAACTCACATCAAAAATGCAAAAAACTTGTCCAAAATGCTAACACTTAGCATTAATAGGAACACTTAGCACATGAAGGATCACTCAGAATATGAAAGATCACTCGACACATGAAGGATAGCTTGATGAAAACTACAAAGTGAGATAGAATAACACACTAACTTGAGTTTTCAAATGACATGGGATAACTTCAACTTGGCAGATACTGCAAAATTACTAGTATTCAACAATTGTTGCAACTCGGTAATGACTATAACTCATAAACAACTGATAGAATGAACACAAATGAGTAGGATAACATGTCAACCTAGGATGCTCTTGCATCAGACAACTAGCATAGAAAGAAATGATTCTCCTGAATCATTGAGATGTCACAACTTGAGTTGAATCGAACTCAGACTGAGAAATCCATATAGCATCTTCAATAGGTTTGTTCTTCTACTTCACCAAATATTCATAATAGTCTTTTCCTCTTGTTCTTTTACCAACTCTCTAATCCAATATTTGTTCAACCTCTTCAATCTACTTCTTAAAATAATCATCAGGTACAACAACTTCATCATTTGACTTGATCCGGTGGACAATCTTAGTGAAATTTGAAGTGTCTTCAAATCTCCAAATTTTTGCACCATTAGAAAGATCTCAGCATCCTGATTCTAACGCAACTTGAACGGAGCGGAAAGGAGTTCATTTGTGCAAGTTATGCGTGGTCAAAGTTTTGGTCAACAGGCAAACCAGAGGGCTAGATAGGAGGCAAAATCAGACCATCTCGAAAGTGGTCAACAATGGATTTCAAAATAAAGAGCTTGATGAGAGCTTTCCAATGGTATTTTTTTCATAAAAAATGGAGCTTGTATGAAGAAGTTACGGCAGTTTGAATTTTGGAGGTAAAAGTGTCATTTGAATTTTGGTGACATCATCATAATGTCATGGGGCAGTTTTAAAAAGAATAAAATAAAAAGTGTTTTAATGAGATTTGAACCTGTGACCTTTACTTCCAAGCCCAAAGGTGGCAGCCATTGCAGCACATGTGACTTTTAAGATATGGTTGCACAAAATTTTATATAACTTAAATGATGTCGCAAGCCCTCATAAAAAAGAAGGCCGTCGGTGGGTTTGGAACCCCCGACCAGTGGCCAGCCTAAAATTGAGCCTGTCGTTGCGCTATTTGCATAACTAAAGATATAAAAGTGAGATATTTTATTTAAACCTTATCGTGAGAACCGTCCACTTTAGAAAATAGTTAATTTGTTATGGGTAGTTCCCATTTTTAAACCCCAATTTGTTATAGCCGAATCTTGTAAAATGGCTAAGGGGTATTTTCAGAGGGTAAGGTCCTAAAAATAAAATAATTTGTTTTAGCCTATTATAGGCTAATTTCATGTATAAAAAGGGGGTTTAGGAAACTCTTAGGATATTCAGGTGGTGAGAATAGGAGAATGTTTAAGAGATTTTTGAAGACTATTCTGCACGTCGAGGGCATGCTATGCTGATGTGTTTAAGGGAATAATCTTGGTGCATTTGTAATTTATTTTGAAGATTAATTGGATCGGTCATACTCTATTGGAGCCGACTCAGAGATGTAGTCACGTTTGTGGCGAACTCCGAAATCAAACTCTGTTTGCATCTTCTTATCTTCTCTCTCAATTCTGTTTCTCATCTTAAGTTTTGATTTCATTGATAGTAAATGAATTAAGACTTTTGCTAAGTTGTGATTTATTTAATTTGATTTTATTAAGCATTCATTACTGCAAATAGTCTAGATCCGTTCATCAGATCAAGTGGTACCAGAGCCCAGTTGACTATTATTGCAATTATTTTCTTGAATGCTAACAAGATCCAGGATTAAGAAGGGTGAAGGCAAGCTTGAAGAATTTAATCCTGAGATCGGGAAGCAAAGAACATTTCCAAAGATATCTATTTCTGGAATGGAGGTTCCTGATGAGATTAGTGAGCAGGAATTCCGAAGAGCATTCCTCGAGATGAAGGCTAAGGTGGACATTCTTTTTCAGGAGAGGCAAGAGCAGAAAGAACGTGAAGACAAGAAAGGGAAACATAATGGAGATGGTGACAAGAAACCAGATCCACCCTCTTCTTCTTCTCCTCCCTCTTCTCCTTCTTCTCCATCTTCTCCTCATTCTACTTCTTCTAATCCTTTCAAGAGTGGGTATAAGCCTAAGATCAAACTGGATGTAAAATTTGACTTGCCTAAGTATTGTGGTGAACTTAATGCTGAAAAATTGGATGATTGGATTCAACAAGTAGAAGTCTACTGTAGAGTCCAGAACCTATTAGATGATGTTGATAGGATTCAATTAGCTACTCTTAGGTTAGGGGGTACAGCTTTAACCTGGTGGGAGAGTAAGACTAAGGCAGAAGTTTCATAGCATGGTAGAGTCAGTTTAACTTGGGCAGAGTTTGTTAATGCTCTTAAGAAGCAGTTTTATCCCCTAGGACACATGCAATAGTTAATGATGAACTGGCAAATGTTTAGGCAAGGGAAAGGGCAAACTGTACAAGAGTACACCCATGAATTTAGGAAAAGAGCTATTTCTTTGAATGTTCCTTTGTACACCTAGGATACTTTGTTGAAGTACATAGAAGGTCTTCATTCCTACCTTAGACATTCTATTTTGGTATTAAACCCTTGTAATTTGGATGAAGTGTCAGTTCAAGCTACGCACTTAGAGTCAAGGGGTAAAGGATATTTTATTGATAGGTTTGATGATGATAACTCTGTAAAGAAATCTTCTAAGAATGCAGAGATAGAGAAAGGAAAGAAGGCAGCTATAGTTAAGAAGGATGAGAAACTTTCTTGCACTCATTGTGACAGGAAGGGTCATGATGAAGAACATTGTTGGAAGTTGCATCCCAAATTGAAGCCTAAGTGGGCTCAAAGACAGAATCAGAAAAAAAAAGGTAAGGAGAAAGCCACAAATGTTGTTATGGATCTTGGTTCAGATTCAAATGATGAGACTAAGATAACAGCTATGGGTGTAAAAGGTAAAGCTCCTATCTCTGGTGTTTATGTTCATAGTTGCGCTTCTTCATCTAAAGTTAATGATTTCCCTGAAGATAAAAAAAGGAATGAGTTGTTTCATTTAAGGGTTGTTTCTAAGAACACTAAAATTAATGCACTCATAGATAGTGGTTCTCAAGTGAACTTGATTTCTGAAAGTGTTGTAAGAAACTTGGGATTAAAAACTACATTACATAAGAAACCTTATCCACTAGGCTGGATTTGTGAAAATGATAAGTTGCAAGTAACAAGACAATGCACCTTAAGATTCACAATCACTAGTAAGTTTGTGGATGAAGTACAATTTGATGTTGTTCCATTGGATATCTGTGGGATAGTGCTTGGTAGCCCTTATCTTTATGATCGAAAAGCAATTTTCTACAAAGAAAAGAATCATTATCACTTATTTAAAGATGGCATTCAGTATATTGTACATTCTCACAAGATTAAGACTGATCATTCTTTTGCAAATACAGAGCAGTTAAAGAGGGTAATTAATGCAAGTAAAGAGTTAACTCTTATGTCTATCAGTACAGGTGGTTCTACACTTGAACTTGGAGTAGCTAACCAGGGTCAGATGTTGCAGGATGCACCTGCAGTACAACATGAGGGAATGATGATTGAAAGCATTGATGGTTCCTTGGGTAAAGATGTTCCTATTGTTAAGGATCGATATATTGTTGACTTATTCATTTTCATTTCTGCATTATTGTTTAGCTTGATGCTAGTCAATGTTTGTTGGTTAGTGGCTACGGCAACTGATGTAGATGCTTATGGAAGTGATAGAATAATGTTTATGATCAACAATGTTGTTGTAGTCTTCATTGTGCTTGTGAGCCAGGTATTCAAATGTACAGATGATACAGGACAAGTGGGGAGGCCAAGTTCTCACTTTATGTCAGAATAAATGTCACTTTTGGAGGTCCAAAAGGTCTTCAGTGGGGAGGCTTGATCCGGTGGACAATCTTAGTGAAATTTGAAGTGTCTTCAAATCTCCAAATTTTTGCACCATTAGAAAGATCTTAGCATCCTGATTCTAACGCAACTTGAACGGAGCGGAAAGGAGTCCGTTTGTGCAAGTTATGCATGGTCAAAGTTTTGGTCAACAGGCAAACCAGAGGGCTAGATAGGAGGCAAAATTAGACCATCTCGAAAGTGGTCAACAATGGATTTCAAAATAAAGAGCTTGATGAGAGCTTTCCAATGGTATTTTTTTCATAAAAAACGGAGCTCGTATGAAGAAGTTACAGAAGTTTGAATTTTGGAGGTAGAAGTGTCATTTGAATTTTGGTGACGTCATCATAACGTCATGGGGCAGTTTTAAAAAGAATAAAATAAAAACGGATTTTAATGAGATTCGAACCTGTGACTTTTACTTCCAAGCCCAAAGGTGGCAACCGTTGCACCACATGTGACTTTTAAGATATGGTTGCACGAAATTTTATATAACTTAAATGATGCCGCAAGCCCTCATAAAAAAGAAGGCCGCCAGTGAGTTTGGAACCCCCGACCAGCAGCCAGCCTAAAATTGAGCCTGCCGTTGCGCTATTTGCATAACTAAAGATATAAAAGCGAGATATTTTATTTAAACCTTATCGTGAGAACCGTCCACTTTAGAAAATAGTTAATTTGTTATGGGTAGTTCCCATTTTTAAACCCCAATTTGTTATAGCCGAATCTTGTAAAATGGCTAAGGGGTATTTTTAGAGGGTAAGGTCCTAAAAATAAAATAATTTGTTTTAGCCTATTATAGGCTAATTTCATGTATAAAAAGGGGGTTTAGGAAACTCTTAGGATATTCAGGTGGTGAGAATAGGAGAATGTTTAAGAGATTTTTGAAGACTATTCTGCACGTCGATGGCATGCTATGCTGATGTGTTTAAAGGAATAATCTTGGTGCATTTGTAATTTATTTTGGAGATTAATCGGATCGGTCGTACTCTATTGGAGCCGACCCAAAGACGTAGTCACGTTTGTGGCAAACTCTGAAATCAAACTCTGTTTGCATCTTCTTATCTTCTCTTTCAATTCTGTTTCTCATCTTAAGTTTTGATTTCATTGATAGTAAATGAATTAAAACTTCCGCTAAGTTGTGATTTATTTAATTTGATTTTATTAAGCATTCATTACTGCAAATAGTCTAGATCCATTCATTAGATCATGACTCGTGATACTTATATAGATCAAAAATATTGAATATAGAAGATATATCCATGCCATTAGGTAACTCAAATTCATAAGCAACTCCACTACCAAAATTCTTCAAGATCTTACAAGTTCCAAACTTCTTCATCTTCAACTTACTGTATGTTCCAACTGGAAATCTTCCTTTCTTCAAATGTACCATCACCTCATCACCAACTGCAAAAACATGATGTCTTATAGACTTATCAGCATTCTCCTTGTACTTCTGATTACTTTGTTCCAACTCTAACTTCACTTCCTTATGCAAAGACTCCATAAAATCAAAAAATTCTTCTTTTGCAGCACTTCTTTTCTCTTCACCAACATCATCCTTTAAATTTGATACTCCTCTAGGCTTCATTCCAGTAACAATCCCAAAAGGTGTTTTTCCTGCACTTCTATTCACATAATTATTATATGCAAACATAGCTTGTGCTAATACCATTTCCTTCATCTCTAACTAAGCATCTCAACAAATTACCCAAGCTTATATTCAAAACCTCTATCTATCCATTAGCCTATGGATGGAATATAGAACTAAACTTCAACTTAGTACCCATCTTCTTCCACAAAGTTCTCCAAAAATAACCAACAAATTTATTGTCTCTATTAGAAATAATACTTCTTGGTAATCCATGCAATCCAACAATCTCTTTGAAGAAAATTTGAGCAACATGCTTAGCATCTAATGTCTTCTTACATGGTATAAAATGAGTCATTTTAGAAAATCTATCTACAACAAAAAATATAGAGTCATACCCCTTTGTTGTCTTAGGGAATCCAAGAACAAAATCCATACCAAATTCACTCCAAGGTTTATTAGGAATAAAAATAGGTGTATACAATCCAATATTATAACTTACTCCTTTTGCAACTTGACAAACTCCACAACTCTTCACAAACTTCTAAACATCCATATACATCTATGGCCAATAATACTTCTCCTTCAGCAAGCTTAATGTCTTATCAATTCCAAAATGTCTAGTTGATACACCACTATGATTTTCCTTAATCAAATTAACTCTCATAGAAATTCTAGGGATACACAATTGAATACCTTTGAACAACATACCTTCTTGAATAAAATATTTACCATACTTACTCGTGTGATCTGTTAGATTTGGTGCTATGCACTCTCTCCATGCCTTAGAAAAATCAAGATCAGTATCATGCAACTCTTTCATCTCATAACAACCAAGAACTTCAACCTTCATTTCAATCAACAAAGAACATCTTTTGCTCAATGCATCAGCAACTCTATTACTAACTCCACTCTCATGCTTAATCACAAATGTAAAACTCTACAAATACTCAACCCACTTCACATGTCTTTGATTCAATTTTTGTTGACTTCCCAAGTATTGTAAAGCTTTATGATCAGTATAAAACACAAACTCCTTAGAAATCAAATAATGTCTCCACTTCTCCAAAGCTTGAATAATAACATAAAACTCTTGACCATAGAAAAAAAACTTCCTTTTAGCATCATTCAACTTCTCACTAAAGAAAGCAACAAGTTTACCTTCTAGACTTAATACAACTCCTATTGCACTACCACTTGCATCACATTCAACTTGAAATACCTTATTGAAATCAAGCAAAGCTAATATAGGTAACTCAACAACCTTTTTTTTTGATGTCTCAAAACTCTTCTCAACTCCATATGTCTACTTGAATTCCTTTTTATCTCCTCTCATTATCTAAGTCATAGCATTACAAACAGCACTGAAATTCTTTATAAACTTCATGTAAAAACTAGCCAAACTATGAAATGATCTTACCTCACCCATATTCTCAGGTGTAGGCCATTCCAAAAAAAATTTAACCTTCTTAGGATCCATTCTCAAGCCATCAGTTGAAATAAAAAATTCCAAATACACAATATCTTCTTGCATAAAATAACACTTTTTCTGATTAATCATCAACTTCTTCTCTTTCAATCCCTGCAGTACTTGTCTAACATGCTCAAGATGTTCTTCCTTAGTCTTATTGAATATCAGAAGATCATCCAAATAAATAATCACAAACTTACCCAAAAATATTTTCATAACTTCATTCGTCAACCTCATAAAAGTACTAGGTACATTAGTCAAACTAAAAGGCATAACCAACCATTCATACAAACCATCTTTTATCTTGAAAGTAGTCTTCCATTCATCACCTTCTATGATTATGATTTGATGATAGCCACTCTTCAAATCAATCTTGGTAAAATACTTTGCTCCACTCCAATAATCCATTATGCCATCCATCCTCAGCATAGGAAACCTATATTTCACTATGATCTTGTTAATAGCTCTGGAATCAGTATACATCCTCCATTCTCCTTTCTTCTTAGGTGCTAATATAGTAGGTACAACACATGGACTCAAACTTTCTCTGATCAAAACTTTCTATAGTAATTCATACACTTGTCTATTAAGTTCTTCATTCTCTATATGTGTCAATCTATATGGTGCTTTGTTCAACAAACTAGCTCTAGGAATTAGATCCATACAATGACTTATACTTCTTACTGGAGGTAAACTATCAGGAATATCCTCAACAAAAATATCCTTATACTCATTTAACAATTGTGTAATTTCTACTGGTACTTGGTCAATCTCACCAGTTTTTGCTATCACTCGGCCATTACCAATTTTTTTTGCTTGGTCATTACTACCAATACTCGGTCCTCTAGGAACTATAGCAAAACAAACTTGATTCTTCTTCACTTCTTTTTCAAATCGCTTTCCATTAACCATGCAAATTCTCATAGTGGTACACTTAACCTCATCTGGACTTTCAATCAAAGGTAGTAATATTTGCTTCTTCCCATTCACCCAAAGGGTATACTGATTTTATCTTCTATCATGTACAACATATCTATCATATTGCCAAGGTCTACCCAACAAAATATGACAAAAATCCATAAGCATAATATCACACAACACTTCATCAAAGTAATATCTAATCTTGAACTTCAAAATGCATTTCTCACTTACCAATATCTTATGCTCATCTTTGATCCATGAAACATGATAGAGTTTGGGATGCTTCATCCTTTGCAACTACAACTTTGTAACCAGCTCTCTTGATGCCAAATTTTTAGAACTTCCACTATCAATGATCACCTTGTAGCATTTTTCAGCCATCTTACATCCGGTCATGAAAAGGCTTCTTCTAAAGATAAGTTCCTCATCACTTCCCTTATTACATAAGGTTCTTCTCACCATTAAATTTTCTCCAACCTTAGGTCCACTTGATGAACTCTCAATGTCTCCTTGAGTTATAGCATTTCTATTACCTTGCCCACTTTTAGATGATCTACATTCAAAAGATATATGCCCTTCTTTACCACATATGGAACAATTACCATGGAAACCACCTCTAGAATAAGAATTACCTCTTCCTCAATAAGAACCAGAACCTCCTCAGTATAAACTACCACCTTTTCACTTGGTCTTGTCTTCGTCATTATTCTTTCATTTAGATTTGCCCTTATCTTGTACAGAACTGTCAGCTCTACTACTTTCACCATAAGATCTTCCTCTGCCTCTCTGGAATATACCACCTCTACCTCTTTGTCTTTGTTCATACTTCTTTGTCAAGATCTCCTTAGCTTTCAATGCATATTGATATGATTTTTCCACACTTTTCAATTTCAAAAAACATATCTCATCTTGAATTTCAAATCGCAATCCATTTAGATATCTTGCAATTTTCTCAATGTCATCATCCGCATGTCTAGATTTGATGTCCAATCTATAGAATTTCTTAGTATACTCTTTCAGAGTCATGTCTCTTTGTCTCAAATTTTGCATCTTTCTCAACAAGCTAACTCGGTAATCAGTAGGAAGGAATTTGTTCTTTACCTTATTCATCATCTTTGGCGAAGTCTTGATCTTCTCCTTTCCTCTCCTTGTCTGTCAATTTGTAAATGCTCCCACCATAGTGAAGCATGACCTTTCAACCTATTAACTACAAGTTTCACCTTCCTATTATCAAGAGTATTTTCATACTCAAAAAACTTCTCCATATCAGAGAGCCAATCCAACACAATATTGGTGTCTAATTTTTCATCATAAGGAACAATTTCTATAGTAGGCTTTGAATGTGCCCTAGACAATACACTTAGCAATCTTTCCTCATCTTGATCTTTCTCAGGTTTTAGATTAGGGTTTGGTGCTACTAATTTATCATCACTCACATCCTTAAGATGTGCTCCTCTCTTATGGGTTATCTCTATAGCATCTAATCTGGTTTCAATCTATCTCAATGTATCCAATATGGCATTATCGACATTTCTTCTACTTTGAACCATCTTTTAAAAATAGGTTCTTGCAAGATCGTAACCCTCTACAAGTTATAGGTCAAATCCTCAAATCTGAAACCCTACAACCAAATCTAAATCAGGGTTCTACACAATCCAATCTCCACAAGGACAAACCTTATAAGGCTTTGATACCACCTAATGCAAGGAGGGTGAGAAGAACTAGGGCCAAAGGCACACCCAACAATCCAAACCAACCTTGTAGAGTTAACACAATGGAAGAAAACACACAAAGAGAATAGCACCAGAGAGAGAGAGAGAGAGAGAGAGAGAGAGAGAGAGAGAGAACAATATTCTTTTTATTGATTCATCAAATAATCAAAAGACATGCCCAGCTATAAGGCCTTCTAGGTAACAGGTAGATACAAATACATTCAAGATCCAAGGTCCAGCTTCAAATTCACACTCCTAGACACATATGTGACAAACTTTCTTAGTCCTCCAAAATCTCTAAGTTCTACTCCCAAAACCATTGCCTAACTCTAAGCCAAAACACCCTATGTATGCTTGCCAAAATGGCTTACAAAAGATTCTAGAACATTACAAAACATAAAGGCCAACCCTAAAATGGTTTGCACAAATCCTAAGACAAGATCTTATCATAAATATCATGATTAGAATTAATCTCACAAATTGGATCCCATAAAAAATGCATAAAACTCATCCAAAATGCTGACACTCAGCATCAATAGGAACACTCGGCAAATGAAAGATCACTCAGCACATGAAGGATAGCTTGGCACACCATGCAAAGTGAGATGGGATAACATGCTAACTTAAGTGTTAACATAACGTGGGATAACTTCAACTCGACAGTTGTTAACCTTGGAGAGTTTCTTGGCAACAAATATTGTGTTATGTGTTTTATTTTCATGCACATGATTGACCATATTTATGTGTTATAGCAGATTCACATTATAAGTTTTACATGCACAAGTTATTGATAGGTATGAAAGAATTGATGAAAATTTCAAATGTTTAAGATTTTGATTCAACCCCACCTGCCCCCCTCTCCCAATATCTTGTTTATATCATGTTTGGACTTCCATTAGTCTATAGTCATACCCACCTCAAACATAACTATACACAAAAAATCAAACACATCTATAATCAAACATAATACTACCTCTAAAGTCCATGATCAATAGAATCTAAGTGCCCACAAAACTAGTAAAAAGAGGAAAGTAGCCCTATTTTTATATTAAAAAAATAAATCCTAAAGGAATTGATAAACTAATCATACTGAAGCTCAACTTTAGTATACAGAACCCTATCGACTCATCTATATACAAATCTCATTTCGAACAATTATAAGAAGATCAAAACCCTATATCAGATATACCTAAAGGTCTACTAGACCCCCACCAAACACACGCCTCCTTCAGCCCCTGAGATTAATCAAGCAGACTCAAAAATTTTGTACCCAAGCTAACTATGAGGGATTAACAGCGAAAGCTCTATTGTATATTTGGAACTAACCAAGCCTTAAAAAAATACTAAACAATTCATAAGAAGGATCGGTAGAGAATGATATTAAAGAGGCTTAATCATCATAATAAGTTTATAGATATAGTTGACATGGAATAACAACTAGGATAAATAGAAGATGACTAGAAAATAAGAAAATCAATACAAATATATGAATATAAACCTATGAATATAAAAGAAAAAGAAAAGCATACATAAGACACACACACACACGCACGCACGTACATGCAGTACATGTACATATACATATATATGTGTGTGTATGTATATATTTGAATATATGTGCATGTGTGTATATATATACATACACACATATATTATATACATGTGTATATAATATATGTGTGTGTATGTGTATGTAGTAGATACACATATGTATAGTATGTGTGTATGTGTGAATATATATACACACACATATACATATATATACATACACATACATATACACACACATATATACATATATATTTACATACACATACATAGACACACACATGTATGTGCATGTACACATACATATATGTGTGTGTATATGTATATACACACACACACATATATGTGTATGTGTACATGTACATATACATATACATATATATGTGTGTGTAAGCATGTGCATCTATATATGTATGTGTGTGTGTACACACACACACACACACACACACACACACACACACACACACGTATGTATGTTTGTATATGTGTAAGTTTATGCCAACAGACATTCTATACAATGGTCATACAAATCTCAATTCAAGCATAGGAATATGTCAAAAAAGATTTTCCATTAGCAAAAGAAATGTGAGCAGTTACAAAAAATAGACCCAAAAAAATAGGCCTAAAAATAAGGCACAAAATAATAGGACTCCAAAAATAGGCACATTTTTTTTAAATATTCAAATATGAAACATTTTTTTCTTTGTTAAAATATTTTTGCATGCATGCTCATGTTTATTTTTTTAAGGAGAGTGGGTGAATTTAAAACAACTTTGGGGGGGTATGAGGAGCCTCTAACAAGTTATAAAATAGAGGCTCCTCATTTTATTTTTATTTATTGTTTATGCATGGAGGAAGAGATGGAGAGTTTTGGAGAAGTAGATTAGAGTTTTTGAAGAGTAGAGTAATGTTTTGGAGTAAGTTTTTTGCAAGTGATATTTTTTTTAAAAAAATTATTTAAATTTAATTATTAATTTACATTTACATTTAGTTGTGTATTTAAATTTAGATGTAGATTTAATTTCAAAATTAATTGTAATTTTGTACTTTGATTTAGATTTCAATTCCAATTAGTCTAATTTAGATTTCAAATTACATTCAAAATCTATTTGATTTATATGCTTGATAATACTTCTTATTTGCATGTTTTTATATAACATGTTTCAAATTAGTTTTAGATTGTGCATGTTTCATATTAGTTTTAGATTTCTCAAATTTTAAATTAGTTTTAGTTTGCATATTTTAGATTTTGATGTTTTACAATACTTTTACATATTTTTTCAAAAATATTTATAATTGCATGTTTCATATTTAATCTTATCATTAATATGGATGAAAACATGGGAATGTTAATAAAAAAATTTAAAGTTAATGATTTGTTTGAAATATAATAATCATATATTTAGTTTATATTTTGATATAATTTAATTAGTTTGGGTGTATTTTATTAAGTGTTTATATATATATATATATATATATATATATATATATATATATATATATATATATATATATATATATATATATATAAAGTTAATGATATATATAAAGTTAATGATTTGTTTGAAATAGAATAACCATATATTTTACCCGATAGGCTATTTGTGAGAACTTTGTTCCAGAAATTAAATTTTTGATGGAAAATTTGCAAGAGTTTCGCCGAAAAATTAAAAATTCTTCCCATTAATTATTTATCGGCCAGTTTTTATCTCTCTCCACTTTTAACTCTTGTTTGGATATTTATTAGTTGTTATCTCCACTTTTAACTATTATTTTTCTTTTTCTATTTATTAGTTGTGATCTCCACATTAGCTCATGTTATGATCTATTTTATGTAATTTATTTAGTCAATAGAATATTTATTAGACATATTATTTTTTTGTATTTCTCTAATTAATTTTTTATAATAGATTTTTTGATGGGTTTTTAATTTTTTTTTTTTTTTTTCATATTTGATAAATTTAATTTAAATAAATAATATTTATTAATCCATTTAAAAGATTTTAATAAATATTCTATTATTTAAATTAAAAATTATTAATAATCTAATTTATTCACATAAGATTATAATTTAAATATTCACTTTTAACTATTTATTTTTTCTTATTTATTTAAAAAATAATTACTTGTGATCTCCACTTTTTTTTAAAATATTTTTTTGATCAGTAAACGACCGAAGCTTAGATCAATTATTATTTGTTGGAATTAATTATTATTATGTGTTAAGTGAAGTTAGATTCGAACCCAAGACCTCCCACATGAGAGGCTCGCAAGCTACCGTTGCATTGTAGACTTTTACCTTAGTTGTGATCTCCACATTAGATTATGTTGTGATCTCTATTTATTAAACTTTTGATTTTTAAATTGATTTAGGTTTTAGTTTTTAAATAACTTTAAATAACTTTTTTATATTAGTTTAGTTTTTTTTTTTAATATTATTTTTTCAGTTTCTATAATTTATTTAGTCAATAGAATATTTGTTAGAGATGTCGTTATTTTTCATATTATTATTTTTGTACTTCTCTTATTAATTTTTTGTAATAATTTTTTTGATGGTTTTTTTTTAATGATTTATTTTTCATATTTGATAAATTGAATTTAATTGTAAAATATTGAAATTATTGAACACGTTTCTTAAGCAATATTCAAATTTCTTAAATATTGTAAATTTTATATCTATCTTTTAATCTTCAACTTTTTAATTTTTATATTTTCATTTTTAAAAAAACTTATATTTACATTAGTTAATGTTCATTCTACATTTTTCTCTTAAATATCATCTCCTATCGATGCACTCATTGCTTGTACAAAAACATGCGACTTCTAGTTTAGCCGATAGGCTATTTGTGGAAACTTTGTTCCCATAAATTAAATTTTTGACGAAAAATTTGCAAGAGTTTGGCCAAAAAATTGAAAATCCTTCCTCTTAATTATTTACCGGCCAATTTTTATCTCCCTCCACTTTTAACTCTTGTTTTGATATTTATTAGTTGTTGTCTTCACTTTTAACTATTGTTTTTCTTTTTCTATTTATTAGTTGTAATCTCCACATTAGCTCATGTTGTGATCTATTCAATTAACTTTTGATTTTTAAAATTGATTTAGATTTTAGTTTTTAAATTATTTTAATTTATTTTTTATATTAGTTTAATATTTTCTTTAAATATTATTTTTTATTTTCTATAATTTATTTAGTCAATAGAATATTTATTAGACATATTTATTTTTTGCATAGAGTTTTTTTATGGATTTTTTAAATAATTTATTTTTCAAATTTGATAAATTTAATTTAAATAAATAATATTCATTAATCTTAAAAGATTTTAGTAAATATTATGTTATTTAAATTAAAAATTATTAATAATTTAATTTTTTCACATAAGATTATAATTTAAATATCCACTTTTAACTATTTTTTTATTTTCTTATTTATTTAAAATTTAATTACTTGTGGTCTCCACATTAGATTATGTTGTGATCTCTATTTATTAAACTTTTAATTTTTTAAATTGATTTAAGTTTTAATTCTTAAATTACTTTAAATTAATTTTTTATATTAGTTTAATTTTTTCTTTAAATATTATTTTTTCAGTTTCTATAATTTATTTAGTCAATAGAATATTTGTTCGAGATGTCGCTATTTTTCATATTATTATTTTTGTATTTCTCTTATCAATTTTTCATAATAATTTTTTTGATGGTTTATTTTTTTAAATGATTTTTTTTCATATTTGATAAATTGAATTTGATTGTAAAATATTGAAATTGTTGAACACATTTCTTAAGCAATATTCAAATTTCCTAAATATTGTAAATTTTATATCTACATTTTAATCTTTAAATTTTTTATTTTTTTATTTTAATTTTAAAAAAACTTATATTTATATTATTTAATGTTCATTCTACATTTTTTTCTTAAATCTCATCTCCTATTAGAGCACTCGTTGCATGTACAAAAGCATGTGACTGCTAGTTAGTTTATATTTTGATATAATTTAATTAGATTGAATGTGTATTTTATTAAATATTTTTTGGTGTGTATATGTATATGTATATGTATATGTATATGTATATGTATATATATATATATATATATATATATATATATATATATATATATATATATGTTTGATAAGTGGCAAATGATATGTTTCAAATATCACAATATAAATATTCCATTTAAAACAATTTTATTTTTATTTTAGCTTATTTTGAGCACTATTCATTTCAAAATATATATGCTAATTACTAAAAAAAATTATTCTAATTATTTGTAATTAAATATTATAAAGTTTGAGAAAACTTAACATTGTCATTTGACTATGTTGAAGAAATTGAAATAATACACATGATGGAAGATGTTGCAAAATATATGTATGACACTATACAAAATTTGGTGTCGACAATTTGTCAAAAGCATTAATGCAACACACAAATGCTTCTAGATGTTGAAACGTCAAAACATGTGCCCTAGAAAAGATAAAATACATTACATAACGTTTTTGAAATAAGATTTAAAAAACGCCAAAAAAGATCTCAAACATCTATCATGGGATGACAAAATTGCATGGAAAAACTCCAGGATAAATGCAAGCTTCAGTTGACACGAGGTCAAACTCTGAAACAAGTTTAAAATATCACAATTCAAGCTCGTTCTAGGAATTCAAACTTGTGCTATTGAAAATGAAACTAGCAAAACAGAAGGAAATTCACGTATTGGTTTGTCTAAAACATTTTACAAGTTAAAATATATAAAACTTCTATTAAGTTTCCATACAATTGATGCAATTATTCTTTTACAAACACAAGAATCTAAAGAAAGATTTTACTTGTAATGATAAGTACAAAATCAAATGATAAGCACAAAATCAGAAACAAATAATTTTATCCTTTTTATATTTTTTTGATGAATAGGTCATTTCTACTATATAAATAATTTAAATTATACCATTCACAAAAAAATTAAAGAATATGAAATTATTTGACAAGAGCCCTCATAGTTCAAGCTTTAGAAACCAAACAACATCAAAGCAAATCTAGTGCTAGCAAAAAGAGGAGGATCAAAGTCATCCCATTTACCTCCTAATCATTTACTCCACATCTTTCTTTTTCTTTATTCTCTTTCCTTAAGGGCCTGTTTGGTGAGCGGAATAGGAATACGTATTCTGAAATAGAATGTATTCTTGTTCTCCGTTTGGTTCAGTCAATATTTGATGGGAATTCGCGGACCTGAAAATTTATGTTTTTTAAAATAAATAAAAACGGAATAAGAATACGTATTCCAATAACACCTATTTGGGTGGAATTGCAAAACCCTATTTTTTGGCCAAAATTGGAATACGTATTCTTATTTTACTTCATATTCCAATCTTATTTTGGTGCATCCAAACAAAGAATTCAAAATTTTTGAAATACGTATTCCTATTCCACTCGCCAAACGGATCCTAAAGAAAAAATTGTCAAAGCCATCCACACAACTCCCTGAAGTTAGTGGGCTAGATAGAAGGAAGTGCCAATGTCATTTAATATGTATAACTTATGTTTTGGGTTTGAGTGATGACATAACAAGTCTATAACTTTTTCAAATGACATGTTTCAAGTCAATACTAGCATTTTGGACTTAAAAAGAAACATAGTAAAATATATAACTTGGCAAAAAGATATTTAAGTTGCGTTAGGAGTTTACAATAATACTTCGTAAGTTTTTCATGAAACTTAATCTTTATTTCCTGTTTTGGAAACTAACAAGTTGTAATGAAAAAATAGAGGTTAACTGTAATGACTATAAAAAGACCCTCAAAATGACTTTAAAATACCAACTCAAAATAAAAACTTAACCAAACATAAGACGCCTAGCCAAAATCAGATCTTAAAATTCTCTTACAAATGCAAGTAATAAAAACTTGCCACTTCTACTTATAATAACAATTATTTTCATTTTTCATAAAATCCATTTCTCAGGTTTGACTCCCATCTGAGATTAAGAGTGGGGACTGCAGACTATGGATCCTCCAGGTGCTTGGTCTCACCTCTGCCCATCCCTTCCTGGACCCCTATCCAAGGTAAGGCAGGGCGTAGCAAGAGAAAAAAAAAACAGTTGCTTCGAATTATAGGCCAGATATCCTACATTGAAGAAAAACTTGCAGCCTCTGGATTCGAAAGTAAAACCAACTTTTAGACGTGAAACTTGACAAAAATTTAGGGGAATGACTTGGATTCCTCAGAGGATGCCAAGGTGATAGAAACATGCCTTGAGAAATGTGTCTAAAGCCTTAAAACGTTAGAATTTCGACGGATTATCCCTTTTTTTACAAGTCAAAAATTAGGGTCAGCACAACGGAGGCACCTTGGCTCTAAAATCCATAATCAACAAAATGCTACTCTTGGATGTCTATCCATCTAGATGAATCCCTATAGAGAATCAAATGTATAGCTGATAATTGCTTCTTTCTCAATTAGAATCTTAAATTCGTCTCAAGAGCTAATAGCGCCATCTTTCTTGAAACAAAGAATCATTAGTTTTTCAATCAAGAGCACACTTCATATTAAAAAATAAAATGAGAAAGTTACTTCTTGGTTATAGGATTCTGTAGAGAAAGCAGGAAATAATCCTCCTCCGATGTCACGTATCTCCTCTATTAACAGGTGCAGGTATTATGATGTGTAATGCTCCTTACTCTTATCATCCAACCTTTGGACTCTCTTGCTGGTAAGGAAAACTCTAACTTTCCAATTGAACTTGCTGATCTAATAATGGGTATAAATCCATGTAATGATCACGGAAACAAACATCAAATGAAAAAAGAAAACACTCATACAATTCTGACTTGTAATTAGTGCAGATAGTCCATTGCATGACACGGATCTTATTTTTAACTCAAAAATACAACGAGATAAAGTTGTTAATCCCATTCAAACCTCAAAATACACTGAAAGGTAAAGTTGTTCTATGCAAATTATAGAAAACAGTCCCCATATACGCTTTTGTAATGTCAAGTATAAATAATGTGAAGAATAAGCATATACAACCACTTAGAGAGCATAGAGCACTTAGAGAAATGAGAAATACAAAAACAATTTACCTAGAGAACCTCAAATTGCAAGCAGAAGAGTGCATCTCATCAAACCACTATCTCAGGAGTTATTTCAGTAGTTTACAATCTTCTACATGTCTTCATGTACTACTCCCGCACAAACAATAATGACCAAACACAAGAAGCTTTAAAACTTCTCAGTTCACTAATTTCAACTTCTGTTAAGACTTACAAGCCGAAGCTACATTCATTTCGCCCAGTTTGCCAAGAAACACCACAGAGAACTTGTTTACAACGGCCTTTGTTAGAGCCTAGAGGTATTTATGAATGAGTTACAATGCGGCAAATAAAAGCCCAAGAGTCCTCAATAACTGAAACTTTTGATTTTAAGCATTTCAACATCATTGAAAGCCCACAAATTTGTCTTTTATCTTCTATGATGGTTTATTCTCTGACCGAAACCACCTCTGATGAGTCTCACTGCATAGTGATGCATTTGACACAAGCCAAATTGTCTACTTAAGCACTTGTTTCATCACAACCTTGACATCTGTAGCATTCAGATTATGCAGAGTACCGTTGTCTTTGTTCTACACCGATGATTCGATCTCAAAAGACCTTTTCATATGAAATCTGTAACGCCCCGCCAAGGGACCCAAAAGAATTCACCTAAATTTCTACTAAGTTTGCCAAACAATTTTTTTTTTAAAACATGAAAGATAAACCATTCATATCAAACATGTAGTAGCGGAAGCAATAACATACGTTCAACTAAAGCATACATAACAGGTTACATTCCTTAAGGATCCCTGGATGTTGAGTCACACTTAAATTAAATTAAAACTAAGTCTAACAACCACCACATCCATATAAATTATAGAAAGTCCAAAGTCGATAATATTCATTTGTTCTGAATGCATCTTGGCAAATCAATTCTGAATGCTCAATCATCTACTGAACATGTCACATGGTATGAACAGCTCAAAAGGATATAAAAATGCAAAGATAATGATTCATCAACCTTATTAAATCCATGGTACAAGTACATTCAAGTAAATGAAACTAATATCATACATGATACATCCATTCATCACTAAGGATATAACAATCATCGTAAAAGATAACCATCTATCATAAAACACAATTAATCTAAGTGCGCGGTTCCTCCCAACCGTCAATAGCATCATTAGACCATCGTGGGCGCCCTAGCCATCCCTCCACGCGTAACATCCCAAGTCACCGAAGAGATCATCGTCATTATCGTAGTAGGGATGTCACTCCTAAAACATACTACAACATATGCAAAAGGAAATCTAACATGCTACAACATAAGAAATCTAATCATGCAAAATAAAGCATAAGATATAACATCCATCATAATGATCCAAGAACAGAATGAAGGTAAAAGCCAACAAAGAATGCGCTAGAGGAGATAGGCTCAAGTCAAAATCCACATGTCAAGAGTACATCAACCAAAATCGCCAATCATCATCAATGAAAGTACATAACCCCAATAAACACATTCAACAATAAGTACACCACCAGAAGTACACACAAACTCTACAGAGGAGACTTAGGCTACATTCTAAGGAGTGTCATCACATGGTTGCTTGAGTTACCCTGGACTGGTCTCTCAATAGACCTCGGACCTTCAAGCGTTGAGTTACCTTGGATTGGTTACCCTGAGCCTTGGACCCTCAACGTGGCACATGTGGAACCAGAAAGCCCTCTCATGAAGACGAGGCAATCATCCCATTTCCATCCTTAGTCTATACAAGCACTCAAGGTATGGGCGGGTCGAATATCTCTAACTTATCTTTTAGTGTTTTCCCCAAAATTATTAATTACTAGATTATCACTTATTACTTAACTTGCAATAGGTTACCCTGGTACTGACCACTTTGGGCTCCGGACCCCTACTGCAAGCCACTCCCAAAGACATGTACCTAGACAACCTCTCAAGAACATAAAGCACCGTTGTGTGCCATACCACAACATTCACAATAATCAAACTTGGTTCCTTAATAGGCAACCTAAAACTAAGTTGGTACTTCCACCCAAATACACATTAATGCTCCACAAAGTAAATATCATAAATATAACTTTTAATTTAAATCATAGGACATATCATGACATCCATCCATATAAATAGTATAATACAAATCTTAGAAAACCTCTGGTGTATAGCCTAGTTTGGCCAAGTTTCATGAAAATCACAAGTCAAAGAGCCATATAAAATCATCTCAATACTAAACAAATGACTGGAAAACATCAAAGATAATCCACAATATTCGCATCAGCTCTCCATGAGTAACTGGAAAGCAACAAAAGATAATCTTAATAAGTCACAACATGACATTATCAAGAACGATTCATTTAGAACACCTTAGCTTCTCACAAGGAACTGGAAAACGATGACAACAATAATTCATATACATTATAGAGCATGCCATTGCATTACCATGAATCAGGTTTTAAAAAGATCGAGATTAAGATACATAGCATCTCCACCACACAACCCCAAGTCTCTGGTAACAACTCAAAGTGGTCAGCATCTAACCAACCCCAAACACCACAAATAAAAGAGCAGTCTTATAGTTTGGGTTTACCTTTGAATCACGTGGCTAAGATACACATGAGGCTTCAGTTTTCATTTCACATGATTGGATTAAAGACTAAGGGTTTCAGTTTGGTTCTAGTATATGTTTTGAGTAAGTAATCTTATAGCTCACTCTTATAATTAATCCATTCTTGTTTCCAAAACAATCACAAATTACCTCTATTCAATTTGGGTCAATTTCCAAAGCAATCAAAGAGTAGAAATTTACTATAATACCTGCCATTTTCAATGAAATAATCTATGACTTCATTTAAAAAGTCAGTATTAAATAAATTTAACACTTATTTGAACATTGCTTATTATTAATTAATTCTAATTAAATTGTATTTAATTAAATTAATTGATATATCTATTATTCATATCAATACCAAATAATTTACTTTAATAACAATTTAAATCATAATATAAAACATTATTAATAACACTCATTAACATTTAATAATTTAAAAACTGAATTAACACATATTAACAATATTAAATGACATATTTAATGTTTAATAGCTATATTATCAAATAGAACTATTAACAAAACTTTTAATATTAAAACTTAATAACATTAAGAAAAAGAAAACTTTAATAGTGATTTAAATATTGCTGCCAACCTTAGTAGGCGTATGACTATCTCTGCACATTGCAAGTGCTGTGCAATACAGCAACCCGCGGATCAAATCAGAGTTTCCTCGGGTGGCCACCGACCTACAGCAATCCCGAACTCCCGTGCTTGGTGGAGAAGAAGCAAACAAAGTGCTGCCTCCTTCCTCTGCCGATGAAAAGCGAGCACTACACATTCTCTATCCCCTTCTTGCCCATATGACCAGATGCCAGAAAGGCCTACCAAGGCCAGTCAACGAGTAACTAAAAGAATATATCGCCGCTTAAAAGAACATAACGCCCTCAACAACTTCAACGGTACCACCGTAGATTACCGCTTGGTACAGCTGTTCATCTATCTCATAACACATGCTACCTACAAAGATAATTTGCCATTAAAGGCGAGGGGGGAAAAACGGAGCTGATGCAAGTTTTCAACTGGTGCATGATCTGCATTGTGGGCATCTTTTCTCCGCGTTTCACTACAATTATATACCACTAGTTTAAGTTTAAGCAGGGCAAGACAAGCGATTGCTTCTTTCTTCTTCAACGAAGGAAGCGTTATGAGTAATATATATATATGGGTTTCGATGAGTGCCATCTGTTAGAGTCCTTAGGATCATCGATAGAACACACCATTTTAAAGTCTGTTCAATGGAAGTGAATGCAATTAATATTGAGGTATTGACGGGATGCATATTTCTTTCTCTACAGCAATTGTAACTGCCATGTCAGAGCCCGACATTACTCCTAGAACGACTTTTAAGTCGAATCATTCTTCAAATGACATCAGGGTCCGATCTAAGCAGGTAACATGACTTGATTTCCTAATGTGTAATGGGGATACCATTCTGTATGGAGACTAAGTCTCTCCAGCCCGATAAAAAAATATGTGAAAGTTTCCAAAGAACAATCACGGTGGAATAAAGATGGCATCCAAGAATAGAACCCTTCTATGTGCGTACATTCTGAGGAGAAAGCTGCCAAGTGTAGACATGAGGATACTAAAACTAATGTGCTACTCTATCCACTACACAAAGACTATATTGGCAGTCCATATGGAGGAGAATCGAAGGTTGAATGAAACATATCTCACATAGCAAGACATTTTTGGACATCGACTGCATCTTTGTCGCATAATTATGAGCAGCCTAAGAACGTCTTCTTGTAACTTTGATAACATGATTATAATCATAAGCATTTTGGCCTAAGTGACAGTGCCATCTTTGAAACTGGATCAAAACACGAATGGCACAAAAACAAGCTACTGAGTTGAAAATCACATGATGTGGTCAGTCAGATTTCAGATATTTGATGTACTCTCAAATAATTAGCGTAATGACATACTTAAGACAGACATCTGAACCTCACCACTTACAAATAGATCTAATCAAAATTAATCTACAAAGAGATATAATCAGTCCAAGGTAAATAGCCTCAGATTTTCAAAGTCTAATCGAAGGTTTACTCATTCGTCGTTACTTGGATTGGAACCCATCCTTTCACTCTTGATGCTGTTGGTTCACTAATATCGTTAATTCATACACATAAAAAGTATCATTATTGCTCTTATAGCTGCTGACAGTTTCGATTGGGCATTTTGGGAAGATATCCAGTTCATGTGCCATCTGTGGATGTCTATGAATGGATGAGCTTAGAGAATACAAAGATAGATGAGACACAGCAGTAAATTCCTTTTCATCATTTGAAAAGTTCTAAATGGATCATCCAAGCAAAAGTACGTATTTTTCAAAATAGCAAGAGCATAGAAAGAAAGATTTGTGAAGGAAGGTAGTATTGGATTTCATACGAGTGGCTTTCAAGAGAAATTTGGGATCAATCTTATGAATGGCTTGTGCACCGACTAAGTGTATCACTTGAGCAACGAGATACTCTAAATCTGCCTTCAACCGATCCCCCCCTTCCTCCTCCAACATTCGCAGCTCCTCCAAGAACCGAACCGACCCCCAGCTACTAGGAGTGCTTGTAAAAGCATATGAGGATGTCCATATACGCTAGGAGAGCCTCTATATAAAGGCCTCTAAGATGCATCTAGAATGTGTCTAGAAAGAACTAAGAGATAAGCATTGAAAACTTAGCGCAAACCTTATCTCACCTTCTAGGTAACGGAATAAGAATAACAAGGTTGTAGACATCATGTGCTTAATTAGTGCACTAACTCTCGTGTCATAGACAACTCGTGCATAAAAGAGGTGTGCATACTTCTAAGTGAATAATTATTAAAATAATTCACATTACTTTATTTAATATTTACTTGACCCTTTTTTAATTAATTTTATTAATTTTTTTAAAATCTTATGCACTTATCATGCAATCATGACATTTTTAATAAAAAAATTTATTTTCCACTTTAAAGTTTATTTTTGGAAACTTAATTTAATAAAATATTCATTAACTTAAATAATAATATTATTTAACATTTATTTAAAAATGGACACTAAACATATTATTATTAAGTTAAATAAACATTACGACATTCCAACTTCGAACTTATAATTTTCATCTCCAAATTTAATTCTTTTTATTTAATTAATTTCCCGATTAATTAAAAAATTAAATAATAAAATATCATATTAATTTTCCATTTAATTAAGTCATTAATTAAATCTTTTAATTAGACCTAATTAATAGAAAATACACCAAGGATTTACAAAGTAAAATACGAACATCCATCATAGTGAAATGCAAACTAGGGTAGGCACTACAAAATCTTGCTGAAATATTCATGAAAGCATCTGCTACGAGTGAGACTAGTGACTAAGCTAGCTAAATTCAATAACTTGAGAAATTAATTTTGGATCTGAGTGAAAGACTGGAAACTATAATATTTCAAATCTTGGCATGTCATTTTTCTTGTTTTGCATGCTGCAGGTACAATCAGCCAATCGTTGTTTTAATAATTGAAACTGTCAGACCATCTCTCCATAATGTGTACCTAACATGTTTTCTTTTAAAGATGCAGATACCATAAATGTTTTTATTTTCTTCTATTGTGATCCATGACGAGAAAAATGATATAAGCAACATACAGGGAGTTCTCCCTTGCATATGTCATGGTGAATTTCTATAAAACAGAGAGACATTAGGATTTATGAATGTGGCACTGGACATTCAACCATCAGCATGGTAAGTGATGAAAAGATCAACTAAAGCTTCACTGCACAAAATTATCACATAGCTAGGAAAACATGTATTTAAGAAAATCAGCATTCAAGATTTCCAGAAAAGGACATAGTTTGGAGCTTGTGCCAATAATTTTTACAGTAGAACAAGTTGCCAAGAAACTACAACACAAATTCCTAGAAGATTTTTGTCAACTGCGCAAATCCTTTGAAACAAAAACTGCGATTAAAAATAGATGGGGGAGCTAAAAATAACCAAGCATTGATAGTGGTTACATATAATGTTGCAAGAAATATACTGGTTGACCATAATAGGTTTATAAAAAGGGTGGAAGAGGCTGGGAAAGTTAGTTAAAGTATACAACCTATCATAGACATCTAGGAATTTCCGTTCCCATGCTCAGGTCTGTGAGAATATTCATAGTCTAGATGCACAAAAGCCCGTTCTATGTCAGGAAGAGATTCCAATTTTTCTTGAAGTGCTTCTCCAATGTCATGAGCATCCTGCAAGGGCATATCACTGGGTAGCACAATGTCAACTTCAACAAAGAAATGAGACCCAAATGTGTAAGCTCTGACAGTATCAATATGCCGTATGTCTTTGTGATGATTCCAACAGAGATATGTCAATTTCTGCAAATAATCAGGCGACGCTGTTTTCCCCACCAAAGAATTCACATTCTCCAAAACTGTGCTCGACCATGTCCTGATTGTATAGAGTGCTAACTGCACAAAAGACCCACTCTCAGCTTTAGTATTTCAAATTATACGCATTAATATAAACGTGAAGCATACTTGGCATTGGCTTGGAGGAAGCCTGGTAATCTGTATTTTGGCTTTAGTGATCACAAGATTATACATCCTTCTTGCTACCACCACCACACAAATATCTTGATAGACACTAATGGTCAAGTTTAAATCAAAAAGAATACATCCTCTTCGTTATTGTGCATGCCTGCAGCTGTTAATACTCACTAGCATTCTAAATGCTTCCAAGAATCTAAACTTAGGATCTAGTGTGATTGTTATCAGTGTTACCATCTATAAAGACAAAAGTCTGTATCCCTATATGTACATACAAAGAGAGGTTAGATATGGTAATCCTGAAGGAGCCAACTGGTATTATCTGCAGTCATGTGTTCTAAACACATTGTATACATACACATGCCTTGCAGTAGTCGTTACTATCATCTCTGAGGAAACAAATCCCCAATACTGTTCTAAACAAATAAAATCTCCAGAATCAAGTAATGCAAATGGTCACATGTAATTGGACTGTTTAAAACAACTACTAATTAGTGGAAAGTGGAAACATATTCTATGTTTGATGTGGGTTATACGAGCTAGCTAGGAGCACATATATAGACATTACTTGTATTTATTAACTATGTAGGCATTATTGTAGAAAATGTGAAGTATCATATGTTACAGTGTAAAGTAAAAGGTCAGAGAAGTGCTTACCACTATTGCTCCAGCTGGATCAATCCACCAGTAAAATTTACTTCCAAGAACTGCAGCGACAAGACCAATTGAATTGGTGATGACATCAAAGAAATGATCTTGGGCATATGCCTTTACTATCTCATTTGTAAAAGTCCGGCAATAGATTACAAGGACCAACTTCACAACAGTAACTGAAACCATAATTCCAACAACCCAGAACCACCTATCTCCTTCTAACAATACACCTCGGTTCTGCATAATTTAGGAATGAAGTTGATGTAAGAGTATTACTTATATGTAATATGCAAAAGTAGCTCATTTAAAAGACAATACACTAATGATGGAACAGATAAAAAAGAGCAGAACAAAAGCATACTCCATATCACATTTAAGCTCAATATTTTACAGCTCCAAAATAATGATCAGAATAAACAAGTATAAAACTCGGCTTTTAGGACAAGGAAGTAGGCCTTCATTTTGTTCACTTTTGCATCACTGGCAAACCATGTAAATCAATGAGTATTTTCATTTGTATCCACTTACAGAATTTTGGTAAAAACGGAAAGCCAGAGCTCAAGCCACTTATACCGTGTAATTCCTTCAAAAATGGTGAAGGGGGTTTACTAATCCAAAATATTAACAATCACCTGATGATGTTGTATTTAAGAACAGACATATGGCCTCCAACACTTGAATATTATTTTAACTTCGCAAAACCATGTTGTTTAAAGGATTCAAATCACAATCACAAAATTGTATCTATGGTTGTAATTATGTCCAATAAAATATACTGTATTTGCAGTAATGGGATACAAAGCTAAACAAGTAACCAAAAAAGCATATAATATATCTTGCATGTTCATGAAAATATAAAATCATCATGAGAACCATTAGGCGGAAATAGATATCTTGTTCTTAAAGGTATATCCTTGAATGGGAAATTTACCTTTGAAACAAGTTGTCGAATAGACTCTAACACGATCTGCAGTCCCAATGTAGCCATAACTGAAGCAAAAACTAGAATTCCCTGCACATGGAACATTTTATTATGAATCAATGCTAAATTAGTGTTGGACAACTCACAATGCTCATGCTTTGAGCAATGAATACAGATCATGACAAAAAGAATATGAGCATTCACACATCAATGAGTAACCATAGTAATAGAAAACCCAAACTACAATGAACAATCTAAAACAATTTCTTACACTAATCAAGAATAGAATTCATCTTCAGTTATATTGATATCTGCCATGAAATTACTCAAAGATCTTAATGAGTCTCATGCTAATCTTATTCTTAAATTAAAATGAAACCCCCATTACTAAGGATGCAGGGTAGCACATAAATGCAATTTGAAACAATAAAACATCAAGTTGCAAAGCTTAAGGTTAAAAAACAGTAACATCTTTGGATTTTGGATCTTTGAAATGAAAAAGTTTCCCATACGGATGCTTTCCTGTTACATGGGATCTCTTATCAAATCTCAAATAAGAAACCAAAGGATAAGAAGTCAAAAGGCCATGAGAAGAGCATAAAGTACATAATATATAACAAGCACAACTAACAAGTGGAGAACCTAATTAATAACCATCAAAGTTGCATAAGTTTTAGGTGATGATATTTAAATACCTGACCTTTTCAGGAAGCGTCTATCCAGCTGACAAAATTCTCCAAATAAACCATTTTCACTATTTAATAATTTACTTTAATAATTATTCTATAATGGTTTTCTGTTTTTTTATTTAATAAACAAATTGCAATAAAGGGGATTTTGTTGGCTAGTTATCCACTGGCATCATTTCATAGATCAGAAAGGAATCCTAGGTATCATCTTACATTCGTTAAAACATGATATGGCAGAGTTATTCCACAAATTTATAATTAATGAAAATCTCTGTCTTTATGAAATCTTTATTAAAGACCCTTTTCTCATCCGAGGCAAAATTACTAACACACTTTGAGCTTTGCTATCCTTCCCATGTAAGAAATTTACTTTAGCTGCATTCAAAAAACAAAAGATGAAACGGAGGAGGAAGAAAAGGAGACAAGTTAAATTCCCAAAAACGAAGCAATGTTAAAAGCCAATCCAGACAGCAGAAAGATTGGTACAGGATCAAAATGGAAAACTAATGACATTATCCAGCACAGAACTATTAGGTTTTCCCTGAATCCAAAACCATCTTTGTGATAGGATAGAAACCTTTATCCAGCATTGCAAAACACTTTCCAACCAAAACGTCTTCCAGAAACGTTTCTGGCAGTTTCCATCTACTCAGGAATTTCAGGACATTTCTATCACTGGAGCTCTGCCCCATGGTTATTTGGAAAAGTTTCCAATACCCATTTCCAAGCCAGGATTTCTGCCATTTCTGAAAGCTCCTGCAGTGCACTTAAGAAATCTGCTTCAAAGATCATGTTATTTCTAACCTACCCACCTGCCTTCAATCCCCAGGTAACTAGAGCTCCCAAGGACCAGTTTCTGATTCTTGGTGCAAGTTAAGTCTTCCAGTTTCCACAGAGAAGCAGGAAATGTTATTTAGATTGGGAAGAAAATTCGATACTATATTTTGTTTTACCTCATTCCTATCTTTAGTCATTCATCATGGTTCAGTCTGCTGAACAGGCCAAATAACTGAAGGGGGCGGGGATGAATCAGTTACAATCAAACGATTTCCTAAACCCTAATTAATTTGGTGAATACTAAAAGCAATCAGAAACTTATTGCAGAAATGAACATGAAAGCACAAGACATCAAACACCATGAACACCAAAATTAACATAGAAACCCAAGATGAGAAAAACCATAGAGACTGATTTTCATGAATAGAAGACTGGTTAAGGTGATTTTAGAAAAGGGCTCACTGTCAATAGGCTCACTACCTATTGGATTAACTACCCATAAATGACGAGGCTCACAGCCAGAATTAATAAATGAAAAGAATTCACCACTGAAATCTGTCACCATGAATCGACAACACAAGAATGATATTACAGTCTGCCATCAGTTGCATAGACTCGCATATTCATCAATACACAGATCTTCCCTTATCAGATTCACATTCACTTCACGTGTGTTCACATACAAGCATCATGCCACAATGAGTAGAATCATTTCTTTCTTATACTATGTCATGCCAACAACTAGGTGGGCCTGATACAATTTGAAATAGGTCACATCAAAGCATCTGTTCACTGGCAAGGAATGAAACGTGGACCATCTCACTCAATACAACACTCCTTGCACATAACAACATGCTCCACAATCGCAGAGATCATCGGAACCAACAGTAGGTTTTGTACGTTACAATTCAAACATTTGAACCTAAACACAACAACCACTTTCCAGATAGGACAGAACCTAAACAAATGAATCACAATATGTTGCAAGATAAATGGGACTAGCACAAACACTGCTAAAGGAAAATCTTTAAGGAAAATCATCTGGAGTACACTCTACCAAATCATCAAAGCATCTAATCCATCTCTAAGCATAGGATATGTTGACATCAATGATTTGCATCAGCAACATGATCCAATACTCTACCCCTTTCTCATTGATGGAAGCATTCATCAATAAAAAAGCAAACAACTTGTTGTCAGAAGACATCAGCATAAAAACCTCAATTCTCCTCCTTTATTCTTCTCTTTTCTTCTCCCCTTTGACAACAATAACAAAGGGCCAAAACTCTCTCTTACAAACTAACTCTTCTCCCCATGAGAGGAAGCTGTCAAGCATTGATCTAGAAAAGGGATAAGCATGAAATGCACTAGACCAGTGCACACACCAATGCATTTACTGAGCACTGGGAAGGGGCAGAACCCCTAACTTCTGTCTGAGATTCTCAAAAGTATCTTTGCACAATAATTTTGTAAAGATGTTTGCAATCTACTCCTCTGTAGATACACATTCAAGTGCGACCTTGTTTTTCCACACCTTCTCTCTTAAGAAATTATATCTGATAGGTATGTGCTTTGTTTTGGAATGTTGTACTAGATTCTTAGAAATATTTATAGCATTGCTATTATCACATAATATTGAGATCAGTTCATCAAAGGCTATACCTATATCCTTCAAAGTTCATTTCATCCATAACACTTGTACAACATGAATTTGTTGCAATGTATTATGATTCAGTAGTAGATAATGTTACAGTATTGTTTTTTCTTGATCAAGCAACTAACTGGGAGACAAGAAAATAAGCTCCACCCCTAGTACTCTGTCAGTTGTCAAGACATCTGGTTGAATCAACATCAGTATAAGTTGTTAAATTGAAATCTGAACCCTTTGGATCCCATAATCTAATATTTTATATACCCTTCAAATATCTAAAGATCCTTTTTACATCCATAACATGTGACTCTTTTGGATCTTGTTGAAATCTGGCGCCTAAGCATACATCATGCATAATATCTAGTCTAGTAGCAGTCAAATACTATAGTCTTCCAATCATCAATCTATACGTGCATCGGCTTTCGATGAATCATCTTCTTTAGTCAACTTGCATCCAGTAACAATAGGTGTACATACTAGTTTAGAATTTTCCAACCCAAACTTTTTCAATAACTCTCTGGTATATTTGACTGAAATGAAAATTCATTTACTGTTCTAATTTATGATTTATCTGCAATTCAATGAAAAAAAATCAGCTCAACAATCATACACATCTCAAATTTCTACATCTCTTCTACAAATTTCATGTACATATCTTCTTTTCCTCCAAAATACATGTCATCAATATAAACCAAAATCTTTGTCCAATAGGACACTTATTCAATCTGACATACCAGGCTTTAGGTGCCTTCAATGTATACAAAGATTTCTTCAACCTGCAACAGACATTTGGATCCTTTCCAGACTTGACTTCCTCCATTTTTTCATTGTAGACTTCTTTCAGTTCTCCATTCTAGAATGTTGACTTAACATCCATTTGATAAACTTTAAAATCTTTAAATGCTACAAATTGTGAGAATATTTGTATTGCCTCCACCCAGATAATAGGAGTGTAGTATATCCCTTGTAAACCAATATTACCTTGTTTCTCATTACCTTTCCATTTTTCGTTCAACTTGTTTTGGAACACCCACTTTGTATCAATCACATTCATGTTGGTCGGTCTAGGAATAAGTTTCCAAGTCTGATTTTTCTCTATCTGATCAAGTTCCTCTTCCATTGCATTTACCCAATTTTGATCATTACATGTTTCTTTCATAGTTTTTGGCTCAATCTCTTAAAGTAAACATGATAAAACTTGCTCGAGTTGCTCTGCTTCTTGCAATGATACCTTTATTATCTCCTAGAATTTGATTCTTTGAATGATGCATACCTTGGGACCTTAGTTGTAGAAGTCGGAGCTTGTTTTGTCTCTTCATTCTTTTCTTGTCTTCCTTTTCCCTATCTTTTGTGTCGGATTCATATTCAAGATGTTTTTCAGGAGTTTTTTGAATTTCCACCTTCAGATTCACACTTTTAATTATCTCGTTCAGTTTTTTGTCATAATACCAGTATGCTCTGCCCTTTGTAGAATATCTTATAAATATATCTTTATCATCTCTGTTGGCAAACTTGCCAAGATTGTCTTCATCTCTCTGAATGTAGCATCTTCTTCCAAAAATCTTGAAGTATTTGATTGTAGGTACCCTTCCACATCATAGCTCATATGATGTCTTTCCATATTTCTCCCAGTAGAGGACTATGTTAAGAGTATAAACTAGTTTATAAATTGCTTCTCTCTAGTAGACTTCCAGTAAACCTTCTTCTATGATTATTGTCCTTTCTGCTTCCTGCACTGTCCTACTCATCCTTTTTACTACACCTTTCTGCTATGGTGTTCTACAGATTGAACACTGTATTTTAATGTCATGATTCTCACATAAATTGTTAAATTTATTAGAAATAAACTCTCCTCTATAGATCTCAAAATTTTAATTTTTCTACCAACTTCATTCTCTATTCTTTCTTTAAATATTTTGAATTTCTCAAACACTTCTGATTTTTCTCTAAAATATGCAACCCAATATAATTTCGAATAATCATCAATGAAAAGTATGAAATGTCTCTCACCTTCTAAGATTCATGTTCTAGTATGAAATTTTTCTCACCTTGTAAGCTTCTTGTTTTGGTAGAACCACATATATCAGTACGCATGAGATACGACAAACTAATATAGATGAATAATCTTTTTCCTTGAATGATTCTCTTGTTTGCTCTTCTTCCTAGCATCCCTTGCAAATAATGTTGTTTGGTTTACAATCTTGGTAAATCTCTTACTATACTTGGTAGACTTATTCTTACCAAGTTGTCAAAATTGGTGTGACTTTATATGCCAAACACAACTGTCATTGGACCGAGAAAACAAACAACTCTCTATAGCTACTTCAAACTGATACATGTTCCTTCCTATTCTATTGCCAATTGCAATAACAATATCAGACTTTTTCCGAATCTCATAACCCTCATTCTTGAATACAGCCTCATAGCCATTCTCACACATTTTTCCAACACTCAAAAGTTTATGACACAAACCCTTCACATAGTATACCTTGTTAGTGTTATGTTTTCCATAAAAGTAAGAGAAACAATTTTAACAGTATATGTTGCCTTATCATCACCATATCTAACAGGACATCCATCAAATTTCTCAAATTTCATTTTTTTTTAAATTACCAGTCATATGATTTGAACATCTACTATCAATAAACTATTCATTCTTATTCCTTCTAACAAACAATGCAGTCTCAGTATTATCATGAAGTTCCAAGAAAATGTTAGAAATATCAAATCATGGATTTTCTTGTCCTTCCAAAACTAAACAATCCTCTTGGTCTGGTTCTTCATCTGATATACTAGCATCCTCATTAAAATAGTAGGCCCTCTTATTGAACTTCTTAAACTTCCACTTTGGTCCTTTCTCTACACACCTAGTAACTAAATGACCAATCTTTCCACTAATGATGACAGGTCAGCAAAGGTGAATATTTGTATGTGAGAATCGATATGCTATTAAATACAATTGGATAGAGCAAAATTTATGATCCCTATTCCTAAATTGTTTCCTTATAATTCTGTGTTGAATGAATTATGATCTGATTGTGTATAAAAGAAAGTCTTTATTTCTGATTGCTCTGTCTGAATATGTGTGTTATAACCCTATGGTTCATTTGACATTGTCCCTGGTTATTAGGCTCTATGTGCATCCCTAACATTGTGGATGGTGGAAGATATATCATCCCCTATTGGCTGTTCAAAGGCTTCTTATGAGCACTTCCAGGTCTGAGTTCCAAGAAACTAAAAACAAAAAAATCTTCCGTGTCTTTACATCTACTCCCCCACATCCTCTTATATTCCGCCGTAGGGCAATTCCTTATAGAGACTCCTTATTTCATTAATAGTCACAACCCAAGGATGGGTCATATCCTTTTACTAATTGCTACTTACTTCCTTTGTTAAGTGGTTTGTATCTTTAACAAGTTGATCGCCTCTTATCAACTGATCGTTGCATTGTTAATAAAAAGTGGTTTGATACAAAGATCATTTTAAATAGGTCAATGTTCTTTTTTCTTCATTTATGTGTCTTGTTATGATATTGGGGACACTAAATAGATCAGAGATATATCCATTGCATCAATACTATACTTGATGTTAGAATTAAACCACGGTCAGAAATAACAATTACATGCAAATATAAACAATATCAGAAAATAATAGATCACACAGAAAAGAACACAAGACACCAATATTTAACGTGGTTCACCCAATCCCTGGGCCACGTCCACCAAACAACAAGTCCAATATTATTACAATCCAGTGATTACAACCTAATTACAATCCGTAATCCCTTACAGCTCAATACTGCCGCAAGAACCAATTTTCGCATCACAACTAATGAAACAATCCCTAACCCTAAGACCTTTTATACAAGTATTTTTATGCCGCTTTAGGTTTACAACATATTGGCCATATGTCGGCCATATGTCGACCATGGCTTAAAAATAATTTTTGGCCCCGAACCCCAAAGAATTTGTGAAGTATGTACAATACTTCCCTGATCAATCACCACAAATTAACAATCTCCCACTTGGGGACTGATCAGACTCCACACTAGACAACAATATCCCACTTGGAGACTGATCCTGTAGCAAGACCACTACCACATGGGGCTCCCACTGGATCAAACCGCCCTGGATGCTGCTATTCGTTTATTCCTATTCAGTCTAGAAGACCAACCGAAGCTGAAGAGGAATTCAGCTTCTCCCTTGTCACTACTTTTGTAAACATATCTGCTAGATTTTCATCTGTATGTATCTTATCCAACTTCAACTATCCATCATCCAAAATTGACCGAATGAAATGGTACCACAACTAAATGTGTTGTCTTTGAATGTAGAGCTAAATTCTTGGCAAGATGAATGGCACTCTGGCTATCAGTAAACAAATAATTATCCCTCTAAGGGTGTCCCAATTCTTCCAAGAAGAACTGAAATCATATCATCTCCTTGACTGCCTCTATAGCAACAACATACTCTGCCTCTGTAGTGGATAACGCATTAACCCTCTGTAACCTAGAAACCTAGCTCATAGCTGCCCCACCAACAGTATATACATAACCTGTAGTACTTCACCTGGTATCAATATCCTTTGCCAAATCTGAATCAACATAGCCCTGTAAATCAATAGTAGAGCCCCCAAAGTGTAAACACTCATTGGATGTTCCTCTCAAATATCTGAGAATCCATTTGACTGCATTCCAATGCTCAATTCCTGGATGACTCATATACCTGCTAACGACTCTCACTGCATGTGCAATATCTGGCCTTGTACATACCATAGCATACATCAAGCTTTCTGCAACTGAAGCCTTGGACATCTTATCCTCCTCTTCTTGTGTCTTGGGACACATTTCCTTAGTCAACTTCAAATGACCAGGTAAAGGTGTGCTGATAGCTTTAGCATTCTCCATAGAGAAACGTTGCAACACCTTCTCAACATAATCAGCCTGAGATAGCGTCAATTTTCTATTCTTCCTATTTCTGCAAATCTCATACCAAGGATTTGTTTCGCTTTCTCCAAATCCTTCATAGCAAATGGATGTGCTAACTGGCATTTCAACCCCTTCATATGATCCATGTTAGATGCAGCTACAAGAATATCAACAACATATAAACATAAAATAATGTAGCTGTCATCATCCAACCTCTTAAAATAAACACAAAAATTTGAATGACACCTACTATATCCATGTTCATGCATAAAACTATCAAATTTCAGATACCATTGCCGAGGTGCTTGCTTCAAGCCATATAAATTTTTCTTCAATTTGCACACTAAGTTCTCCTCACCTTTGACCTCAAATCCCTATGGCTGAGCCATATATATCTCTTCATCGAAATCACCATGAAAGAAGGTTTTTTTAACATCAAGCTACTCTAAATGCAAATCTTTAGTACTCACAATACTTAAAATAGTACGAATAGAAGTCATTTTAACAACAAAAAAGAATATCTCATCAAAATCAATGCCCTATTTCTGTGCAAATCCCTTTACAACTAACCTAGTTTTAAATCTTTTCTTGCCTTCATCTTCTTCTTTCAACCTATAAACCCACTTATTCTGTAAAGCCCTTTTACCTGCAGGCAATTGGCATAAATCCCAAGTCTTATTTTTCAGCAAAGAGTCCATTTCGTCTTTCATGGCAGACTCCCATTGAATCTTAGTATCCACCTACACAACTTCATCATAACATTCAGGTTCACCAGCATCTATTAGTAAAATAGAATACAAAGAGGGTGAAAATATTTGTAGAGGTCTAATTAGCCTTGTTGGCCATCTAACATTCACTGGTGTGTGTGGCATTTGTTGTTGCAGTTGTTGCATATCATGAGAAATGGCTGGAACATCATCTTTTGGAATATCATCCAGCACTACATAATCATTTTCTTTTTTCTCATGTTGCTGCAACAAATTTTTGTACAACACTTTCTCATTGAATTTGACATCCCTGCTTCTTGCAATTTTACAATTTTCAAAATCCCAAAGCCTATAACCAAATTCATTAATGCCATATCAAAAAAATACACATTTCTTTGACTTAGCTTCCAACTTGGTTCTATTTTCAGAATCTATATGAGCAAAAGCTTCACAACCGAAGGTTTTGAGAAAAGAATAACTCACCTTCTTACCAGTCCATGCTTCCTTTGGAATACCAAAACCCAAAGGAGTAGAGGAACCTCTATCAATCAAATTTACAACAGTATTAACAACCTCTGCCCACATGTATAAGGGCAACCCAACATGCAACCTCATGCTCCTTGCACATTCCATTATAGTCCTGTTCATGTGTTCAACCACTCCATTTTCATGTGGAGTCCTTGGAAAAATTTTCTGTCTATGAATACCATTAGTGGAGCAATAATCTTCAAATTCATGACTGCAATATTCACCACTATTATCAGATCCGAGACATTTTAATTTCTTACCAGTCTCATTTTCAACCAAGCATTTCCATTTCTTAAAAGTTTGAAATATATCAAATTTCTGTCTAAAAAAATAAACCCATACTTTTTTAGTTGCGTCATCAATAAATGTAACATAATAATGAGAGCCACCAAGGGAAGATACCTGAGCCGGTCCCCATACATCTATATGCACAAGCTCTAATTTCTCTCTTGTATTTTTCTTTCCAGTCTTCACAAAACTCACTCTTTTGTTTTTCATACACACAACTTTCATAGAAATCCATATTAACACATTTCAGGCCTGGTAAAACTTTCTTTAAATAAAGTACTTTCATACCTTTCTCACTCATGTGCCCAAGTCTGTTGTGCCACAACGCTATATCAGAATTTACAACAGTTATTTGTTCTCCCTGTTGAATTGCAGAAACTATTCCTAAACATTCTTTTTTCTCTGAAACAATTAAAGTAGAAGGAACAATATGACCTCTACAAAGATATAAGGTGCCTACTTTCACACCTTTTGCTATTACAAGGGAACTTTTTGAAACCTTCCAAATTTAATCATTAAAAGTAACTACACAACCCTCATCACCAAGTTGCTCTGCTGAAATTAAATTCTTACTCAATCTTGGAACATGTCTTATCTCATGTAGTAGCCAATGATTCCCATTTTGCAACTTGATCGTAACTTTTCTCTTTCCAACAATCTGACAGGGTTCATTATCCCCCAAATAAACAAATCCAAAATCCCTTTGGACATAATCAATGAAATAACCTCTATGAGGTGTAGCATGAAATGAAGCACTAAAATCTAAAACCCATGAATCATCAACACTTTCTAAAGACAAAAGCAAAGCATCCTCTTCGGATTTGTTATTTACCACATTTGCCTCCTTGTCTCCATCTAGTTTATCTCCTTCATTTTTCTTTCAAGTCCAACAATCTTTCTTTTTATGCCCTAATTTTCCACAATACCAGTAGTCCTTCAATCCTCTCAATTGAGACCTCCTCCCCTTTGACTTTCCTCTTGATTTCCCATGATTTCTGGAATTACTTCCTCTTTCAGTCGTTTTGTCTTTTCTTTGTGCATTCAAAGCACTTCCTAATGTAGATCCACCTGAGGATTTCCTATGAGTTTTCTCACTCAAAATAACACCAATCACATTATCATATTTTAGGGTACTAGATCTAGGAACAGAATTACTCACAGCTATTACCAAGCCATTCCAGCTTTTAGGCAAAGAACACAAAATCAAGAGAGCCCTGATTTCTTCATCAAAATTGATACCCACGAAAGATAACTAACTGTTAATAGTATTAAACTCATTTAAATGATCCGCAACAGATCCACCTTCTACCATTTTCATATTAAATAAACGCTTCATGAGAAATACCTTGTTTGAAGCAAAGGGCTTTTCATATAGTTTCGCTAGGGTTTGCATTAACTCTTCCGTCATCTTCGCTTTTGTAATATTAAATGCCACTGATGGTGCCAAGCATAATCAAATGCTTTCAAGTGCCTTTCTATCTAAAAGATCTCAATCGTCATTTGACATAAATCCCTGATTCTTGACTTTGCCTTACAACGGCTTCCATAAATTCTTTTGATAAAGATAGTCTTCCATTTGCATCTTCCATAACTGAAAGTTCTGCCCATTAAACCTGTCAACCCTCAGCTTATCCTCGTCTGCCATCGCTCCCACTCAACCATGAGAGTTTCCTGTAGAGGATAACTGAAAAAACACAACCTCGCTCTGATACCACTTGTTAAGATTAAACCACGGGCAAAAATAACAATTACATGCAAATATAAACAATATCAAAAAATAATAGCTCACACAAAAAGGAACACAAGAGACCAATATTTAATGTGGTTCACCCAATCCCTAGGCTACGTCCACCAAACAGCAAGTCCAATATTATTATGATTCAGTGATTACAACCTAATTACAATCCATAATCCCTTACAGCTCAATACCGCCACAAAAACCAATTTTCGCATCACAACTAATGAAATAATCCCTAACCCTAAAACCTTTTATACATGTATTTTTATGCCACTTTAGGGTTACAACATGTCGGCCATATGTCAGTCATACGTCGACCATGGCCTAAAAATTTTTTTTGGGCCAATGCCCTGAACCCCAAAGAATTTATGAAGTATGCACAATACTTCCCTGATCAGTCACCACAAACTAACATTTGATCATGTTTCTACTGAAAATTTTTACTTATAAAATAAAATGAAATAATTTGCAGTAATTAGATTGTTGACACCAATTGTATTATTATGAAAATCTTAAACAATTGGCTTAACTGATGTATACCAAACTTGGATGTACAAGGCAGATTTGAACTATGATATCTCTATGAATCTCAAACCATACAATATTCAAGTATTGTATTGATGCAATGGATATCTATTCTTAAATAGACCAACTCATGCATTACCCTTTGGTCTCCCATTTGTCCTCCCTTGATATTGGGGACACTCGTAGGCTCTATGTCCTCCCCATTGGAAAAATGTTTCATAGAAACTTCCCCTTCCCTGTCTTCATCCTCTTCATCTTCTTCTTTGATCTCCATTATTTAGATCACGAGGACAATATGAATTATTCTGCTTTGGGTTATGACTATCACTAGATTCTTCATTCTTCTTTTGATCTTCATTTCAGCCTCCATAAGATTGTCCACCAATCCTTCCACTACAACCTCTTCCATATTTATTTCTCTCCATTTTTTTGTTTATCTTAAATTCTACCCTCAAAGCAAATTGATATGCATCTTCAATGTTGACATTTTTATAAAACTCAACTATTCATGGATATTATGCTTCAACAATTTATATAATGGGCAATTTTCTCGTTATTGGCCTCAAATTGGTCTATTCTAATCAAGATGCAAGAGAACTCTTTTGCATATTCTTTGACAGATTTTTGTCCTTGCTTCAACCATTCATTTTCATCAACAAATCAAGCTCATAGTCAACAGTAATGAATTGTCTGTTCAATTTTCCCACCATCTAATCCCATCTTGTTATTTTCTCCTTCCCTCTTTGTATTTTTCTCAATTTGATTTTTTCCACCAAATTTTAGCATGACCTTTTAGCTTGGCCTTTGTAAACTTGACCATCTCAAGGTCATCTACTTCATACACAAAATATTCTTTCATATCATTGATCCAACTCATCAACTCTTCTAGATTAAGATTTCCAAAAAATGTGTTAGCTTAAATCTTTGGCCTTTTTCCAATCTTGGAAATGGTCCTAAAAAACCCAGCCTCATCAAGATTTCTGATTGCTTCTTGCTCTTCTTCAAAATGACCTTCAAATTCATCATTACCTTTATTGCTTCCCCTAATATCAACTTCTCTTTGCAGTTCCTCTTGCAATGATTGAGCTTGTATTTGGGGGGCTCTAAAACCCTCTTTTGTCACACCAACAATTCTTCTTTTGGGCTGGTTCTTTCTCATTATTTAGCAGGATTGTTCTAGTAATAAAAGGATCTCTTTCAGCATCTTCAAAATGTGAAGACTCAACATCCTCATTTACATGTACAACTTGTGTGTTACCCTCTAGTCTTTTATTTTTCCTCCCTTCATGTTGGGGATGCTCATAGGCTCTATGTCCTCATCATTGAAAACATGTTCAATGAGAACGTCCTCATGTCTTTCCTTATTTGTAATGTCCCCATTCCTAAACTCATAATACTAGAGAAAATTAGTACTCTTTGATCAAGGGGTGGAAATCCTTAAACACCAATAACTAATAAAAATTACTAGTAATAGTTAGAAGTAGTTGTGCTTAAATGTTAGTAGAAGAAAAAAGATATTGGAAAACTGTGAAATCATACAAATAAGATGGTTTCCAACTTACATTATGAGGAATAAGGATTGGTTCAAGTTGATGAACACCTTCAAGAAGGATGATGAAGATTATGTCAAACATATATCTCAATTATCATGAAGCAATCTATATTGTATTGATCAACCATTGAAAATAGAACTCAATATGACATCTTCAAGTTAGCCATCAAGCAAAGCAATAACAAGATCAAATGGAAAAGGATCCTCAAAGCATGAAAACTAGTATTGATCAATCAACCGTAGATGAAGAAAAGCAAGCATGTCAAGAGAACCATAAAACTATTCATCACACAAGATCGATTTCAATCCGCACCATGAAGAAGAAAATAAAAACAAGTCAATGAACCGATTATTAGATCAATAATGTTACACAAAGAAAAATGAGGAATCAATAATATACTTCCAAGTGCCAAAAAAAAAAAAGTTTCTATGAAGACTAAAATCTAACCAATGATCATCAGTCATACTTAGGGTCAACACAAATCAATATAGTAACAAGAGTAAGAAGATTAATGGATAATGCAATGTATCCATGTACAAGAATCCTTCAAAGTTCAAACCATCACAAACACCAATTAACAATATTGACCAAGGAAAGAGCACTAACTGATATTTGTTATGAGGAAACACAATAATAATCTAGCTACAAAATCATGAGTAAACTGCCATAAAGCCAATTATGGAAGAAGGATGATTGGTGTCAGAAAGATTAACAACATGGTTACGGGAAGACCTGTCTACCCCCTAAACATGTCTTTCACATCTCCAAAGACCTCAAAAAAGGTTGGAGACTTCATGACGAAGTCTTCTCGTCTCCTAATCCAAAAAGTGAAGTCTCCCCGAAGTCTCTAATATAATATACATGTAAAATATAATTTTATATATTTTAGCCCTCATTTTAATGTTTTTGATGCAAAAAATAAGACCAATGAGATAAAATATTGTGATTATGTGAGTTTTTAAATATTTGACTCTATATTAATGTGACCTTACTATTATTATTTACTTTCGTCTTTTAGTTTTATAGTATGAGTATTTTCAAATTTTGTATTTAGTATTAGACTCTTTAAACTATTAAAAAAAAATTGCCGTCTCCAAGTATCCCTGTCATCTATTTTTGAAAAATTGTCGTACCGATACAAGTACTAGTACAAGAGCCCTCCAAGTCTCCTTGTCTCCCAGTGACCTTGATTAACAACTAGTTGTTAACAAAAAATTTAGATCGAACAAAAACAATCCTTGTCAATGACAATAAGGAGTAACCATAATATGATCATTGTGAAGGAATAACCATTATGTTTAAGAAAGAAGTCGACTAGTTACTAATTAGTTATGTCACATCCCTTCATAGTGACATTTTTATTTTATAACTATAGTATCTAATTCCTACAAAATGTGACTATGGGGTTTTTAAAAAATTAATTAAATGCAGTTATGTGAATCTAAACAAGAATGAGAATGTTAAGTTCTATTAATTTTGGTTATGTGGATTTCCATGTATACATTGTCATGAGAGATATTAATTTTTTTGTAAATGTAAAATAGGAAATGAATTGTTGATACAATTTAAAACTATTTGGTGGTTGAGTTTATTTCCATGACATGGATATCTAATCCACTTGTGTTAGTGGATGCAGGAGGAGAATCATCCCATGAGCGGGGAAGGAGTATCATGAGCGTAGGAGTGATGAGTAAAGGTAAACGTCAGGAATGTTGTACTAGCAAGAACCAAATCCGAGTGATTTGAGGTTAAATGGTCCCTAGTGTTTGGTTGCCTTATCAATTTGAAAAGCCTTAGTAATTTTACTAATTAACTATCCTTGTATTTCAGATTTATTTGATTTTTATTTTACTCGTTTGTGTATATATATATAAAATGTCCAAGTATGTATACATGTACACACACACATGTACAAGATATATATACATATATATTTTTGCTATTTAATCTAATGTTGCACTTATTATTTCCTCGTGGGTCACTATGATTTTGTGATATCATGCCACCACCAAGAAAAAAAGGCTTGGTAGATGGCAAGGGGGATTCATTCTTGCTTCTTGTTTTTTGAAAGTAGAGCTTCTTTATGGAGAAAAGCATCATTCTAGTCTTTCTTCTTGTTGGTTTCCATTGCAGACATGGCTTGGTCCGTGAGAGCTTTTGAAGCTTGATCTCTAGCATCATTTGATTTTCGAGCAGGCATGTGAATATTTTTTATTTTTTGATGGAAACATGTTCTCATTATAATTATCGAATGATTTGATTGTTTCTTTATGTGAACAAGTTGCTTGAAATTATAGATGCATGTCTACAATTCGAATACTTATATTTGTGGCATGGAGATATAATTATATGCGTTTAAACTTGTTACAAGCTAGGGTTGTCGTTGCACCAAAAGATCGACATGTCAATGTCTGATACAACCACTAGACTTCTAGAACACAAGAGGCAATAAAGCCATGTCATAAATCCCAAAGGGGAACATTGGCGGTTAGTCCAACAATCTCCCCCTCAATGTTACCCAAGGAAATTTGAACCTATTACCAACCTCTGATACCACTTGTTACAAGCTAGAGTCATTGTTGCACCAAAAACTCGACCTAATACAACAATACACCTAAATACCTAATACAACAACTAGATTTATACAAAGTAGGAAATGGTTAAGCCATGTCACGAATCCCAAAGGGGAACACTGGCAATTAGTCCAACAAAACATATTCATCGTTGGATTTTATATCAACATCTAAGTCTTGCCACATGAATTGCAACCAAATGATCTGCATCGAGATATTATTAGGGAGCATCATAGTTTCATTTTGTTTTTAAATCTACAACATAATAAGACTAGTCGTGTTATGGCAACTCACTTAGCGTTGAGTTCTTTTAGCTTCCATATGACATCTCTTTCAACATTGAGATTCTTATCAATTGCATTATGGCATTATAAGTTGCATCATAATAGTTCATCTAAGAATATATCTTTGTTGCATGTTATCATTGTTAAGTTTCAGGATTTGCACCCTTTACTGAATGGGAAAACATTCAGTAACCCTTACTTAGCATGGGATTCACTTCACTATGTAGGACTGGACAGTGAGATGAAACCTCCGGATTCTAGGCCGGCTCCTATTGAATCTCTCAGTGGTAACCTCTTGAAACTTAAAGAAAACTTGAGGGAAAAGGGGAAGAAGTTACTGAAAACCAAAAAAACTAAACCTTAAGTCTTAAAATAAGGAAGTGATACACCAAAGAGGGGTATGGAAATGTAACCCACATGTGACAGAGAGGATAATGTAACTTTATGAAACACAGATGAAGCACAACTTCCTGTAAAGGCTTGCACAAATGATTTATAATAAGGTTTTTTTTCACTGAAACTACAAAAAGAAAGACAAACTAATACCTCCCTTTGACTAATTTCACCCAAAAACACATGTTATAACCTGCAAACAAACTTACTGTTCTACACAGAGGTGCTGAAATGAGACAGAAAACAGGGAATAATGAAAAATTCACAAGTTAACCTATCCAATCATTTTGAAATGCACACAGAAATTGTAGAAAGGAAAAGGGCTCACTGATAACTTCACCAAGCATAATCACACTGCTACAACCTGTATTATATCTCTAGAAATGTATTACAGACTCTGCAAAATAAAGTCCAGGACTTAGAGAAAAAGCCACAAAACCTCTATCCACACAAATCAGAACCCCCTCCAAATGAGCCTTCAACTCATACTTAACATCTTTTTTCAACTGCATCTTACCAAAAACCATAAATGCTGGGTCGGATTCAACCCCAAAGGCCAACTTGAGTCCTTGACAAGACTTCAAAAAGGTGTACCAAATAGCCCAAAAGGCATGGTCTGATAATATCACCAACTGCCCCTCGTAAATGCAACCATATCCCCTCCAAAAGTCCTCAGAAAACAATAACTTCCCAACTGCAAACCTTTTAGATATTTTTGATTGACTTTCTAATCTCTGAAGATTATGACATAAGCAGTGACTCATTTTTATTTTTTCTTTTGCACCTAAAAATAGGAAAATATTTAATGATATATAAATATTATTAAATATTTCCTTACAATTTATTAAATGCAAAAAAAAAAATTAAATTAAATTAAATTAAAAAAAACTACTATGAAAAACCTCTCACCTAAAACAACCTAAGGCATAACATACTACCCCCCCCCCCCCCCCCCCCCCCGCTCACTCACACTTAACAAAATTTGAAAAGGGATAAAAATCCCAAGACAAATCCGTGGACTTCAAATAGCAATATAATATGGAAAAGGGGGCGGATATAATGAGAATACCCTAAAAAAGTTCTCATTTTACATTTTGCACATCGAGAAGCATCTGAAGGGTCGAGAGGAAGATGAAGGGTTTACTGTTTTTCTTGTGGCCGCCATGACTTGCTTCACTGAAGATTTTTGGTCGATTCCCCCTCTTCTTTTCGAGAGTATCCCGAGCTATGAGCCGTCATGAGATTTCACTAGTTTTTTTTGCATTATTCTGATCTTTCTCCTTTTGACATACCTGTAGGTTGTATTCGGAAAGAGAAAATCGATTTCTCACTGCTATTGAAAAAGTCTGTAAGGTAGCTCGATGCATTTGATTATTTAATTGTTCCCTGTTGGTCGCCATTGATGAACACAAAGGGCATCAAAGCATTTTCCTTTCCAACATCTTCATGTTTCTAAAGAAAGAAATAGCTGTTGTTGTTTTTCTCTAAATCTGCCATGAGATTATAGAAGGTAGCTTGATTCAAATTTTTTTTTTGGCTAAAAAATGACTTCATTGAGCCATTTGCTGTAGACACATAACTTGATATGGAACCCTTGCTACGATTTAATTTCTTTTACTGCTGTAATATGCCGCTAGTTCGTGCATGCCTACACCTGTTAGCTCTATGGAGAAATGAGTATGGCTATTATGCGTTTGAGAGACCTGCCGATTTTCCATATCACTTGCTGGTTCTTAGAGTATGAGATGTGAAAACCATTTTCTTTTTATTTGCTCAATCTGTCGTAGCTTGCAAATGGTCACAAGAAACTTTAGATGCTGAAAATTGTTTACCGTACAGGTAAAGAAGTCAACACATACAGACAATAATAGCAAAATAACAGAATTATATTCGCAATAGTAGATGAATGATGATTTACAATGATCCCGGACGGGATATAAATACTACTGCCGAACCTTCCCGAAGGATTCCGTCGGCCACAATTATTTTATCCGTTACAAACTATTTACCGCCGGACCGTCGGCTACAGAAACACCGCCGGACCGTCAGCTACAGAACATCGCCGGACTGTCGGCTACAGAAACATCGCCGGACCGTCGGCTACAAAATAAAAAATACCGCCGGAACCATCCAGTCGGCTAACACCAATCATCCGAACACTCATTGTCTCTGTTGTCTCTGTATGCTGAAATGAAGTTCTCATGGCTGTTTGGATACTCTGATCTGCATCATATCTTTCGATGTTCATTAGCATTTTTAGAAATTCTTCAGACTTGCATTGTGTTGACTACTAAATCTCTGCTGTTTGAAACACAAGGTAAATGAAAGAAAACAAGTTGATTGTCTAACATCTTTCATTTTCTCCGTTTTGTGAGGATTTTCTGCTTCAAACTGTAATAACCGTGATATTCCATTTGCCTTGGTTCCATCATGTTGTGTTGTTTAAGCACTTGCCGTTTACACATGTTTTAGTGAATCTGAAGCTTCATAATACAGATTTGTTAGTCTGTTCATTTTTTCCTTCCTTGTTTTTTGGTGGTTTATAAGGTTCGAGCATGGGCTCGTGACACTCACAAATGGTTTTATTTCTTTTTAACATTAAATGTCAATATCACTGCCTGTTTTCCTTCATGACGGAATGCATTGACAGATAGAAAATATAGTCGTAGAGGTAGGTAGTCATTGCTTAGATCCCTCGGGATCTAACATCAGTTGCTTTATGTTTTTGCAGTTTTTTGGAGAGCGTGGAGCTCGGAGTTGGACAAGTGCGGCAGGAAAAGAAACCATAACCAGTCAAAGCAACAGGCAATGACTGGTTATCTCTATTCCTATTTCTTTCATGCATATATTTATCTGTTAGTGTATTTCTTGATGAAAGAAAATTAATCAGTTATCCTCACGGCTTGTGTGAGATTTTCTCCATTCAACAAATTAATTCATTTTATATTGTAAAAAATGAAAATTGTACGTATCAGTGATGATCTATACAATGAACATTTGTATCTCTTTTGCGCATGGTTTCATAAATGATTGCAAAATGATAAAAATGAATAGAAATGAATACTTTCTTTTGCAATGTTTTCAGTGATGTTACTTCTTAGTAAAATTCAGCATGTGTGAAATTTTGGTAACAATCATGTGAATGCTTCTTGAATAATAGAGATAATGTGGATATATTTTTTATCTGAACCACGGTTTTTCTATGCAACTTTATTGGATTTTGGCCATGTGAATTATTAGGTGAATTGTGCTCTTTTAGGAAATAATGGATTTGATTAAGGAAATGAAACCTGTGAAAAATTCTATTAGGAAAGATTCTTAAAGATTAAAATAACATGCATACAGTTCTAGCTATGGTCAACTATTGGGTCCTTTAGATCCTTTTGTATTGTTCCTCTAGGTCAAATTTGATTTCTACAAGAACCTGCAACATGACTTTAGGTTGAACCTTTGAAGCTCTTATTCATATTTATCTAAGACAAACTAGGGATGTATAGAATATTGTCTTCCTAGAGAGTTACCAACTTAGAGGTTTATCCCATTTGGATGTGTTATCCTATGAAACGGATTAGGAGGTTGTGACATTAATTGCATAGAATATGTGCTTGTACTTACAAAACCTTGGCTAAGATGGTACGATGCTACAAGTAGTATTTTAGAACTTAGAAATAACAATGCACCACACACCACTTACAATGGGGGGGATGAATCAATTGTAAGAAAATCAAATCATTCAACCATCCACTACTTAATAGATCTAAGTCGCTAAATGCAATGTAAAGAGAATAACACCATAAGATATAACACAAATATTTTGTTTTCAAGGAAAACCTAGTTAAGAAGAAAACCCCAGAAGGGATCAAACCCACAAGATGATGCACTAGCACATATAAAACCTTGTTAGAGGAACAATGGGAAATGCACATGCATTCAAGCACTCACTTGGAGCTCACTGCTCTAATACAAGGGCAACAACCCTACTTGGACAAAAATCTACTTACAATAAGGACAACAACCTAAAGAGTGAACACCGATTTTCTTTGGACAAAAATCCACTTAAATCAACTAACCGAAAGCATCAACTATACCAATAAAGTTCCTTTGAAGCACAACTTCAAATTCCACTAATACCTCTTGTCAAACCAATCCAATCTCTGCCATGATTGAATACTAAGATCAACAATTTCACATCATCATGATCTCATCAATACACATCGAATTCACAAATGAATTCACTTATGTATACAAGTCTCAAAATACATATTAGGTCGGCTCAATATGAGACCAAATACCAAAATAAATCACATTAACCAATGCAATCCCATAAGTATCAACTAGAAGACATATAGAATACTTTACAAATATAATCAACATGCATCCACTCAATACATAATCCCCATAATCCAAGCAACACGTATTCTGACTAAATCGGCCAGGTAATAAATTCCTTTTCTTTGTCCAATGAACAAACTAACTTCCATGCAAATAATTCTCAAGAAAATCTGTAGAAACATAATAATAGATTTCTCCATGGAGTATCCTAAATTGATGATTTCAAATCTGCTCCACCAAACCAAAAACCAGACCACTATCTAAAATAGTTCACCAATAAATACTAGTAGTAACCAATCTGCATTAAATCCCCTGTAACTTTAGAAAAACAGCTCACCACCATATGTGATGGAAAACATAGCATATCAACTCTGTGAACATCAATCCATAATGATCACAAGCAGAGGTGAATCAAATTGTATCACAACCAAACCAATCTCTACACAAAACAATAACAGATACTTTGTCTGATAAATGGCTATGTTGACATTATTATCTCTAAAAGTTGCACCTTGACTGAGTCCTAAAACTCAATCACTCTGAGAAACATGGAAACACTCCTAGGTAGTGGGTATATCACAAAAAGGAGTGAATCTCTAGATTCTAGGCCAGTTCCTATTGGATAATCACCTAAGTTCTCGTAACTTAAAATGAACTGAACGTGATAGGAAAAGGGAGAAAGATGCAGAAAGAAACCTAAAATTGAAACTAGCTAAAAGGTGATACACCAAAAACTTATGACTACTGAAGATATAACTGTTAACAAAACGGTGAAACTCCCCTTTTTGACCCACACTTAGATCCTATACTGGCTTGCCTTAATACTTCATAATAAGGTCTTGATAATGAGAGTTAAGGAAAATATGAAAACATTCACATAACAGTCTCAAAATGGAAGAACACAAATTATAACCAGCAAACAAAAGTACAAACTACAACTAGGTGACAACTGAGATAGAATGATAAGGAATCCTAAAACTCACATAACATTTTATCAATCAAATATTACTCACAAGGTAACATAAAAGATTAAGGTTGGATATGCAAAGTCAGAGACTATCACTAAATGACTTAGTACATATATCAAGTATCTCAGAACTGAATCACAAAAGATGCAGAAAATACCAAGGACACAAGAATATGCCACAAAAATCTCCTCTGCATAATCAAAACTCTGGAACCTCCTTTGATTGAATTTTGCTTTGCCTTTTCTTTCAATTCTGTCTTTAGATGGTCCTAAAGTTGTACTCATCACACTTCTTGGTTACTGCTGACTATTATCTTCTCTGTTGTATAAATGTTGAGGCCTGAAATTGAGCAATCTCATATGTCTTATTTCTAATGAGTACACCAAGCTCAAAAACCCTTGTGGGAGCCTCCTGTTATATCTATGTATCTACTAGAAACAAGATGTTGCACAGTGAACAAGCATATTAGTAATAAAGAGTTTGATATGATTGCTTGCTTCCTTTACTGTCAGTATGCGTTCTTATTTCATGAAAATGTGTAGCATCTTAGTAATTTGAAAGTGATGGAAAGGCAAGATGCTAGTTTTGATTAGATCCATTGGATCTAACATTTTCCCTGTTGTCATGCAGGATTTGGAAGTTTGGAAGGAACGTGATGCGAGACAACAATCAAGCGGAAAAGAGAAGACACAACTCGACTAGTCATTACAAGCAATGACTGGTGCCCATGACCCTTTCCTTGCTCTTTAATTCTATCATGTCATTTATTTTCAAAAAGTAGGAACTCGTAGCAGTAGTCTAGAGGCTACTCTCGCAGCCAATTGTGTGAGAGACATTTTACTTTTAGCTTTTAAATCATTTCATTGTTCAATGATTGTATATATCAATTGTATTGTTATGACGAATAATACAAGGACATTATCTATTCTTTTGGAACTGAATTAAAATGTAAAATGTTTATGTAATTGTATAAAACCTTTGTAATCAAAACTAAATTTCAGCATGTACAAATTTAGTAACATTTTTGGCAATATCTGCTAAATGTTTGTCTGCTAAACATCAAAACCAGTAGCCTTAAACAATCCATTGGCCTATAGAGTCAACTCAAGTATGGGAGAATGAGTAATTGTTTCATTGAGCTCACTGTGATTTGCATTACTTGTAATGATAAGGAAAGAATTCTTCATCATTATGGGTTATGTTCATGACACTGAGCTGAAAGGAATGGTTGTGTACTCTCACATAGCTGAAACACAAAACACGACATAGATAGGAAAAAATAGAGTAGTGTTGGATGTGTGTAGGTGTTGTAGCCAAGTATTCATGCTTGGATGTATGCATTTGGACTTGTATATGGACTACAAAATGGCTATGAAATCTGAGGATACTATTGCATCTGCATATGTGTAAGCATGTGCAAGTGGTTATGGCGTTTGCATGCGTAAATCATTACCTTGCTTTATCTAGCTCTTATTAAACTTGGGAACTCTTTATTGAAAGTAGGAATCACTAAAACTAAAGCAAACCTATGTTGGAACAACACTTAGGGAACACAAAACAACAAACTAGTGCAACGACACTTATTGGAAGCATGAAACCTAACCTATTTATATACAAGATGAGACCGATACATCATACCTCAAAGCCAGGCTTGAGGTGTATCCTATTTATCAAGATAGGTTGAACATCTCCATTCATTGTTGAAAGTTGAAACGCATTATGTTCTTTGCACTCTATGATGATGAATGGACCACTCCAAAAGGCATCAAATTTGGAATGTTTACCTGGCCTACTCTTGGGTTTGTCCCACTTGAGTACTAGATCTCCAACTTTGAAAAATCTTGACTTTGCCTTCTTATCAAAGGCCCTCTTAGTTTGCAACTGTTGGTATTCCATAATTTGCATCGCTGTGCTTCTAATTTCTTCCAACTCCAAAAGTTGGGCATATCTTACTGTCATAGGATCGCCTGGTTCAAATAGGACCAGCTAGCTAGCAAGATCTAATGCTGGCAGTGCAGTAGATATCGATAGTCATGCTTCTCTCCCATATACCAACATATAAGGGGAATTCCCAATCGCCCTTTTAGGGGTAACTCTATCAGCCCATAATGCAGCTTTCAATTTTGAATGCCAGTCTCATTGATTGTCCTGCAAGGTTCTTTTAATGATCCTTATCAGATTTTTATTGGTGGATTCTACCAATCTATTCCCTTGAGGATAGTAATTGAAAGAAGTGTTAAGGTAAATACCATTTTTTACTACCCAATTACTTACTTTCAACCCTATAAATGTAAGGGCATTATCTGATATAATGGAATCAGGTACCCCAAATCTGCAAACAATATCTTCATAAAAACCAAGGACAGCTGATTCATTAGCCTCATTAAAGGCTATTGCTTCCGTCCAGCAAGTAAACTAATCCATCATAGTTGGGACCCACTTGTGCCTTGCACTTGAGGGTGGATTAATTGCTCCAATAAAATCTATTCCCCACTTTATAAAGGGCTATTGTACCTGAATGGGTTGTAATGGTAAAGCTGGCAGTTTTTCTTTTCCAACGAACATGGCACATTTAACACATTTTCTTACCCAAGCATGGGCATCCTTAAACAAACTTGGCCAATAATAGCCAGCCCTCATAACTTAATTGATCATTATCTACACATCTTAATAGCATAACATTGTGATCCTTCCTAAACAGAATATCACCAATTAATACAAATGGAACAGATTGTAATCTGAAATACCTTCTCTTGGCTTTGTCAAGATCAAGGGGACACTCTCCAATTTGAAGAAAGTGAGCGATTTCTTTTAACCAGCTTACTAGAGTTGTTTCTGTTATCTCCTTGTCTTCCATAACAATTACATCAGCAATCTGCTCACAAAGATCCTTTCCTCTAACCAGCTTAGTAATTTGGATATCCATGTCATACTCCACCTTAGTAATCCACCTGGCCCTCTTTTTATTCAAATCTTTACTTAGTAAGAACTCTTTGATGCTAGGATGGGTTACCATGATATGTACCTTGTTATGAGACAACATATGCTTGAATTTCTTCAAATTCTTTACAACAACCAATACATGCTTCTCAACAAAGGTGTATCTTTTTTCATAATCCTCAAGGCCTTTACCAAAGAAGGCAATAGGTTATTCAAAACCTTCTAAATTCTATTGTACTAAAATTGCAGAAATAACATCATGGCTGCCATAAGCATATAATTTGAAATCCTTCTTAAAATCGGGATTTACCAGAGTTGGAGCTGATGCTAAGGCCTCTTTGATTTGCTTGAAAATTGCTCTTTCCTTCCTTAGTCCAGCTAAAAACTGCATTTTTCTTCAACATTGCTATTAATGGCTTTAAAAAGGTAGTTATATTAGATAGGAAGCATCTAACAAAATTTATTCTTCCTATGAAACTTTGCAGCCCTTTCTTATGATGAGGTAAGGGAAGCTCTAAGATAGCTACAACTCGTTCCAGGTCTACTATTATACCTTGCTTAGACACCACATAGCGCAATAACTTAGCTTCATATACGGAAAATACACATTTCTTAGGATTAAGGGATATACCTAACTCTCTACATCTCTGAAAAATTTGTGTAAGATGACCAATATGATTTGCAACATTTTTTGAATAAACTATGATATCATCAAGATAAACCAGCATGAATTTGTACATCAGATAATGAAAAGCCATGTCCATGGCTTTTGGAATGTTGCTTCTACATTGGACAAACCAAAAGACATCCTTCTATATGTCATTGTACCCTACTTTGTGGTAAATGCAGTCTTAAATTGATCTTCCTCTTTAACCAAAACTTGGTTATATCATGAATAACCATCAAGAAGCGAAAAACAATCTGAACAAGAAACAAATTGGAGTATTTTCTCCATGGATGGTAAAAGGTGACGGTCTTTTAATGATGCTCTGTTGAGGTCGTTGAAAACAACACCTTAGTTCCCCATTCTTTTTCCTAACGAGAACAAGGTTTGATACCCAGCTAGTATGTTTGATAGGAAAATTATACCTCTCAATAAGCTTGAATACTTCTTTTTGCATTAAAGGTTCAAGTTTTGGGTTGACTGCTCTTTGCTTCTGTTTACCGTACTGGTAAAGAAATCAACACATATAGACAATGGAACAGAATAGCAGAATTATATTCACATATGCCAAATATTACATTATGCTTGATAAGATAAGATCCATAATAGAAGATGATGATTTACAATGATCCCAGACGGGATATAAATACTACCGTTGAACCTTCCCGAAGGAGTTCGTTGGCCACAACATTACATCCGTTACAAACTATTTACCCGTCGGCTACAAAATACAAAACACCGACGACCATCATTTCGTCGACTATAGAAACACCGCCGGAACCATCCAGTCGGCTGACAGCTTCTACCTTATAGGCTTCGAGTTTGGCTCTAAATCAATGGTGTGTTAGGCAAGTTGTGGATCAAAACCCTTAAGATTTGCATACTCCCATGCAAAAATATCATTAAACTCTTGAAAAAGTTGAACAAAAGACTTTTTTCTTCTACAAAAATTACCTTTTCGAACTTTAAGTTTTTTCCCTTAGCAATTTCAAAGTCTTCATAATGATCTTGTTGGACCAGCAAGCTGGTTTTTTTCTTTCTGGCTTGATCATCAGTATTGAAGATAGATTCAAGGGTAACCAATCCCTTGGGCAGCTTATTGGACTTTAGTTGTATAATTTGATCACCATATTGCTGCTCCAGCTTATGCTGATTGGATGCTGAAAACGCATCTTCTTCAAGCAAAAAATTCAGAATCTACTCATCACTGTCAAACACTTGCCAGTTAACATCATTATCAGGTATAGAAGGCCTAACCACAATTTTGATATGTTGTCGTACATTTTCCTTATTAATATTTTCATCTATATCGAATTGTGCTCCTACAGCAGCCAACCTATCAACATGCTAGTTTAATTCTCTAGGGACAGCAATAAGGTTAAAAGCATCAAAATTTTCAATTTCGTCCCAAACTCTATGCTGGTAGCTCTTCAATGTGTCATTTTTGGTCACATGCAGTTCTCTAACCTGATTGACAATTAATTCTCTATCTCCAAATGCTTTCAAGCATTTAACACCCCTCATTCTAGCCCATTCTAGCACATGCAAAACTGAATCGAAAAGTTGCATAGTATTTATCTCCTTGAGGAGATATTAACATTAATCTCTGCCTGAACCATTCTTGCTTCTAGAGCCATCGAAGTACAACTCCCAGACCTTATCTTGCTCATCATTAAACTCATTTGAACTTTTAACGAGGTTCGGTATAACTGAGCCAACTTCTTGGAATATATAATTTCCTAAACCAACATCTAAAATAGTGTTGTTTTAATTTCTCAATGCATTTTTTGTTGCCCACTCATCAAGGAGAATATCGGGAATGTTTTCTATTTGGGTGCTTTCTTCTAAAATAGCAGGGTTTTCATTTTGATCAAATGCAACACAATTCACATTGATCACGTTGGGTATATATGGCTCAATGTGGTTCTTTGCAAGTCCCTCTAATTTGATGGTCACTTTGGTCCCATAACGGGTTCTAAACAACATGTGAGACCAATCTGAGGATAGGTATCCTCCTATTTTTTTCATAAATTCTCTTGATAAACAAAGAGCAAAATATGAAGGAAGATCAATTACAAAGATATCTTGAGGGATGGAGAAGTTGGGGCATGCATGGAGTGTCAAATTGGCATCCTCAACAACTCCTAAAGTGTTAACAGTGGAACTATCCAACTGCACTACCCCCTTCTCTAGAGGTTGATAAACCAAACTCAACTGATCAACAATCTTCTTTGGTATTACAGAACTAGTAACTCCACTATCTACCATACAGTTATGCACTAACTTATTTCCAATGATCAAAGATACGTAAAAAAGAGGTGGTTTCACGTTCTTACCTTGAATTTTATTGTTGTCTTGAGAAGCAACCTCTGGAACAACATTTGTCAAAACCACCTTGGGGTTTTCATCAGCCACCTGCATAGGATCTTTCTCTTCAAACATAAGTCTCTTTAGCAAATCACTTTGTCCCAGGATTGCCAAAGAATCCTACATAGACATTATGACATTAAACTTTTTCATGTTGTCCACTATGTTGTAAGGCATAGGTGGAAGTATCTTGGGATACGCCTTGACATTAGCCTGGTTTGATTGTGGCTAGGGCTTCTCTTTAGTTGGGACGATAGGATTGTTTTGTGACACATGTGCTTAGTTGAATGGTGCCTCATTGATTGCAGTTTCTTTACATTTATTTGCAGCTTGCTCTGTTTCTAAAGCTCTTTTCTTTGCTTTGGTATAAGTTGCAATTGGTGTATCACCATTCAGCCTACAAAAGTCCTCTCTTTGCCAATTAACAAAAGCAATATTAGTTAGAGTTGAATCACATTGTTGTTTCGTTGCATCTCCAGCTACTTCCGGTTGTGTACTTGCAGCATTTTGGACCATCAATGCTTGATTGATGACCCCATTAGATCATGTTGCCTGGTTATGCGGTTGATTACACGAATAGCGCCATTCATATTCAACAGCTAAATTATTCTGGGCTGGTACTATGTCCTTGAAAACATTCAAAGGTGCTGGTGCATATGTTTGAAAAGGCCTTGGGTTCACATTCTGTCTGTTCCCTTGATAGTTATTCTAATAAGGTGGCCTCACACCTTGATTTTGTTGTTGTTGTCCTCCTAACTATTGTTGGTAATATGGATTTCCACCTTGATTCTGTTGTTGGTAAGGTGGTCATCCTTGGTATTGTTGCCTCTTGATGCCTACCAACTCATTCCGTATAGTCTGCAAAATATTTTCCATCTTTTGCTGACTATTTTTAATCTCTTGTAGCTCTTGAGATGGCCCTGCAGTAGTTGAATCACTTGTCGCAGCAATTTGTAATGCTTGAACAACAGTAATGTTGCAAAAGGAGGAATGATGAGTGGCATATTTGGCTAAATATCAGGAAAGTATGGCATAGGAGGTCTAGGAGCTATCTTTCCTACTTGAATTAGGCAATTTTCTACCCTCACAGCTAAGCCATATGATTGTGGCAGTGAGATTCCTCCCATAGACTAAATTAAAACTAATATATCACTGTCAGGCTCTTTAGATAATACAAAAAGGCATGTTCAACTAATGGCCTAAGGTGAATTGGAATTCTATTCCAAGTCCTTTGAAATCTCATGTTGAAATCGGTCATTTGTTCTTGAGGGGCTCTTTTGATAATAGTCAACTACTCCACTAAGGACAAATAGTCTGACTTATCTTCAAAATATCTACTCAAGCATCTTCTAAGTCATCCCATGTGGTGATAGAACCCACATTTAGTCCTTTGAACCATTGAAGTGCTTTCCCCCTCAAAGAAGTTTCTAGCAATCTTACTGCTACATTATCTTGCGTCATAACATAGGGTTGCCACATCTCTAATATGCTTTAATGTTGTGGTTTTCCCTTCTCCCGTATATTCTGGTAAACTTTTTAATGCTGCTAGGGGAATATCATCATATTGAGCAAGATTTAAGGGGCTGCCTTGATTAAAGGGCACAAAGGCAAACTGCCTTGCCATTGCTGCTAGTGGTACAAGTACCTGCTGATTTGAAACTCTTCCAATAGTACTTGTTGAATGTGTAATATTTTGTATTTCTGAAAAAGATGCAGAAAATAAAGACAAGGACCTTGTTCTTAAAGATGGTGAGGCTGAATGCCTTCTAACCTCTTTGTTTGAATGCTTCCTTCTTCTTCCGTAGGACAACAACAGTCTATCTCCTATACCAGGTGGCATAGACTGATTTCTCTTTGAAGGAGGAGTTCTCTGAAGTGTTCTCCCTCTTTTTTTTGTGAAGAAATCTCTAAATACTCAAAATATTTTGAGCTTCTAGTCTCAATTTGTCTTATACAACACTACTCTTCATAATCATGAGACTGAATCGCCAGATATGCAGCAAAATAACCTCTATACAGGTCTGTTTTTCACTGACAACATATCAGAATCAGCAAAAATATCAATAGAACTCTTGTAAAATCAATTCTAAAAGTGTTTAGTGAAAAGAACTATCCCACTGGGCGTGCCAAAATTGTTCTCTAAAATTTGCACCTTTACTAAGTCCCAAAACTCAGTCACTCTAAGAAACATGGAAACACTCTTGGGTAGTGGGTATACCAGAAAAATGAGTGTATCTTTGGGTTCTAGGCTGGTTCCTATTGGATAATCACCTAACCTCTCGTAACTTAAAATGAACTGAACTTGATAGGAAAAGGGAGAAAGATGCAGAACGAAACCTAAAACTGAAACTAGCTAAAAGATGATACACCAAAAACTTATGAATACTGAAGATATGACTGTTAACAAAATAGTGAAACTCCCTTTGTTGACCCACACTTAGATCCTATACTAGCTTGCATTAATACTTCATAATAAGGTCCTAATAATGAGAGTTAAGGAAAACATGAAAATATTCACATAATAGTCTCAAAACGGAAGAACACAAATTATAACTTGCAAACAAAAGTACAAACTACAACTAGGTGACAACTAAGACAGAATGATAAGGAATCCTAAAATTCACATAACATTTTATCAATCAGATATTACTCACACACAGTACCAAAAAGGATTAAGGATGGATATCCAAAGTTAGAGACTATCACTAAATGACTCAGTACATATATCAAGTATCTCAGAATTGAATCACAAAACATGTAGAAAATACCAAGGACACAAGAATATGTCACGAAAATCTCCTCTGCATAATAAAAAATCTAGAGCCTCCTTTCTTTGAATTTTTCTTTGCCCTTTCTTTCAAATCTGTCTTTAGATGGTCCTGAAGCTATATTCATCACATTTCTTGGTTACTACTGATTGCTATCTTCTCTGCTATATAAATGTTGAGGCCTGAAATTGAGCAGTCTCATGTCTTGTTTCTAATGAGTGTGGGAGCCTACTATTATATCCGCATATCTATTAGAAATAGGACGCCGCACAGTGAACAAACATGTTAGTAATAAAGAGTTTGATATGATTGCTTACTTCCTTTCCTATCGGTATGCGTTCTTATTTCATGAAAATGCATAGCATCTTAGGAATTTGAAAGTGATGGAAAGGTAAGATGCTAGCATTGGTTAGATCCATTGGATCTAACATTTTCCCTCTTATCATGCAAGATTTGGAAGCTTGGAGGGAACATGATGCGGGACAACAATCAAGTAGGAAAGAGAAGACACAACTCAACCAGTCATTATAGGCAATGACCAGTGCCTGTGACCCTTTCCTTGCTCTTTAATTCTATCATGTTATTTATTTTCCAAAAATAGGAACCCCTAGACTGTTGCTATGAGGGGCTACTCTCACAGCCAATTGTGTGAGACATTTTACTTTCAGCTATTAAATCATTTCATTGTTCAATGATTGTAAATATCAATTGTATTGTTATGATGAATAATACAAGGACATTATCTATTCTTTTTGCAGATAATGAATATGATCTCAATATGCATGAATTGAATTAAGATGTAAAATGTTTATGTAATTGTATGAAACCTATATAATCAGAACTAAATTTCAGCATGTAGAAATTTAGTAACAGACATCAATGACAAAACATTAATGCCAAATATAACCAGCAAAAATTCCACTCTAAAACTATCTCCATCATTAACAGTCTCTCAACATTGTATATGTTATACGTCACTAGAACTAGTAGTGCAATGTCTAGCTAGAAGGTCGCCTATTAGACAAGGATGTCTTTAGGCTGACTAGCTATGACGATTATGGGTTCTACACCAAGTCTCAAATGAAAAGGAAATGGGTATTGCTCTCTTGTACCCTCAGGAAGGACTAAGCTACTTCCAATGGAAGTTGTGCGAGTGACAGATTTTCATGATAGAAAAACCCATGGCTGGGTAGTAAAAACCCCTAATGATACTCTTTCCCCCATGGAGGACAAAACACCAATAAAGAACAACCAAAAAGGAAACAACTCAAATCATGTTTTGTAATGTAATTAATTTGATGAATATTTCAGTTCCATTCATCTTTGAACGACGATAGAAAGTTAATTTTCAGTTGTATTGAAACAAGTCCATTATCTTTTAGTTTCATGTGGACGCATTTACTAAGCATAATTGAATGTTAATTGTCATTTTTTTCATGCTCTTGTGAAATTGAAAGTAGTTATAAATTAGTTTTGTTATCCACAATTAGTATATAAAAAATTATTTTGTTTTGTTCTTGGAGTTTTGGATGTTACAAGCTCATCTGTAGGAAGAATATTATTATCATTCTGAAGACTAATTAAGTATCAAAGGGAAGAATGCAAAGCTACTAACTAAAAGGTGTGTTAGTAATACAAACCACATAATGAAGAGTTATTAATGTTAACCAATCTGACTATGGGAAGAGGTACAATTAGCAAAGGATGTGAAGGGAAATGACAAATGACTCATCCATAAAATGCAGCTCCTTGGATATCCATAAAATGAAACTTCTCATTCAAGGAAGACAATACAAGAAGGCATTCTCATTGGTCATTCAAGGCATAATTAGAACCTTTTATCTCTTAAACTTCCATATTCAGATCTTCTCAATTGAGCATCTGCCATTCATCATTTATAGGTTGCAAGAATAATGCAGATTAGAGACGGCATCAGTGATTGTAGACATAGATAGTGCATATCAGAAACAACATCAATTGTTAAGTTGCAAGCTTACAAGTCAAAATCTGAAACAGAAACAAATCGCTCAAAGTAATACAACCATATTTGCATAATTACATTGTCATATCAGACTCAGCAAACACATTTCTACAAGCAATACCATATCTATTACATATATATGTTTTTTATATCCGAAATAGCATCATTGTACATAATTCTATATCAGAAGCAGAAAATCTCTATGAAGATTTTACTTCATAGCATATTTCATATCGATATATTAGAAATTTCCATTAATCATGTTAATTCCCAAAACAGCAGATTGGAATCCTATGAGCCTTGCCAACTCGATGCTAGGATATCCAACCAGTTATGGCCAACTTGATGGGACTAATCGATGAAATCCAAATCCTCTACGCTTCTAGCTCTGCAAGGCCAAGGCGGGTGCACCTAATCTTGGACAACAACTTAGATACAGGATCTTTATAGCAAATTGGTTAGAGTACGAATGCAATGAAAGTTTTCCAAATGGCAAGAATTATAGAAAGCTTTTAACTTGCAAATTATGAATTAAGAATAATGAATATATGAGTGTTTTAAATAAAAGTAATTATTATAGATGATTGCAACAAATGAATATATTAATTCTTCAAATGAAAGATATAAAATAATTGCCAACATACGGATTGCGAATTATGAAAAATATAAAGACCAATGCCGAAGGGCAATAGAGTCAATATTATGAATTTAAAACATACAACTTTATAAAATTCTACACACATCAATTATAAACATTTTAGTAATCAAGATGCGACAAATCAAATATATGGACGCAATTTTGAAATAGTCTAGAATGTATTTTAACTCCTGTGGTTCGGAGACAAACTGAACATAGATTCTAAAAATAATTAAATATTTCTCAATATTATGATGTTCAATTTTAAAATGCTATAATTGATCGTGTCCACTTATCTATTATATAAATTATTAATAAAATTAAAACTAATAATTATAAAGGGCGAAGCTATATAATATTTTAACTCTAAAGATTCATGCAAATAAAATAAATATTTATTACTGATCATGCCGGAAATAAAATTGCACTGGAGACACTCCTTACGGATGATCCATCTAATGCAATTTGACTCCAGAATCACATGTAAATATCATTCAATAATCCAAAATCCACAAGCTTAGTTCAAAAATTCATTCCTTTACCTATGAAAGAATATAATATATCATAGTGCATATAGTATGCAAAAATTAGGAAGAGTCTATATGAATTGTGTCAACTTTAGAATCATTAGGCATGTTATCTTCGTGATAGTGCTGATATATTTGACTGCATAAAAGATCTTCTTCAAACAATGAATTCAAGAAAGCAACCTTGGGATTATCTTTATGAGAACTTTCATCTAAAACCTCTTTATATTCATATGTTGTCTTGGATGTACTTTCTTCCTCTTCATGAATGTTCTCATTCTCCTCAAGATCTATAAGTGTACAGGAGCTATATTCTTCATTCCTTTCTGCTAATATGTCATATATGGGATCTGAAACTTCTTTGAAATTGTATCCAAATAGATCTCTTTCTATACTTAGACCACAATGCACATCTTCAACAAATATGTCATCCTCCTAAGAGTTGTATACTCCTTCTGGTTCATTGGTATCCTGCTCATTAAAGTGATTTGGATTTGACAAGATGAATGAATATTCTTGTTTACTGAATGTTTCATAGGACACATTTATTGTCTCATTAATCTTCTTTAATCTTCTTTTCTTTGTGTATGGGAAGAAAAATTTGACCACCCTTTTCAATATATTTATGATATTCCATGTCTAACAACGTTGAAATCTCATCCACACTCAAAGAATCCTCTTCATCATTTCCAAATTCTTCACAGTATAATTCTTACCGATCTCATCATGATCATGTTCTTCTTCAATGGGATCCAAAATTTCTTCTATAGTTGAATCTCAAACATCACTTAATTCATATGCATCTTCAATCTTGCATTTATTCTCTTCTGTTGAGGCAAATAGCTTTTGTTCAGAAAATTGCACTGATCTCATGAGACCATATATATATATATACATATATATATATACATATATATATATATATATATGTATATATATGTACATATACATATACATATATGTATATGTATATGTATATATATATACATATATACATACATATACATATACATATACATACATATATATATATATATATATATATATATATATATGTCGATATGCAGAATATCGATATGTATATGTACATGAATATCATCTGAATATTTTAATGAAGATCGTAGCGTTCAGAACTGCCAATGCATGTTATTATTGAAGTACTATCTCAAATTTGAATTTTAGAAACAATTGTATTTATACTGATTGTTATCAATTGCAAATAGACTTAGTTAAAGTCCTAAATGAAATTAGTTCTTGTTATGACTAATCATCGGATGTGACCATTCCACCGATTGGGCACATTGGTGAATGGACATGTCTCCAAATGGAGACATGGCCATTCACCCATGTACCAGTCCACATCATATATAATGTATATGCTGCCCGATATTGCAACATAGTAATTGATTAATGTGTGCAGATTGAAGGCATCTTAGACGCCGATCTTGAATAATATTTATCATCATTTTGCATTGAATTTTTATATATACTGTACAACACTTGTATACTTCATTGGCATTGACTGTACTTGCAAGAAATAGACATAATTCAGCAGCAAAAAAGAAATCTGCAAGTAAACTTTACATCTTCTTTAACATGATTGCTAGTTTACTTCTGAACATCATACTGCTTCGATGACACAATTATCTTAGAATGAACCTGAACAAGCGACTTCTGGAAACATTCTCCCACGTGCTAACCAAGACATGACATGGATTCTAACGTGCTCCTTTGTATTGTCATTAACAGATCGATTGGTCATTTCCATGGATGAGGAAATGACCCTTTTGCACATCGTAAACATCCAGTCCTTGAACAATGATTTCCATCTGATCTCCACGCACGTCATTTCTATCCAAGTGCCAATACTAGTAGTAACCAATCACTAGATTGGTATATCTCCAATATTAATAAGGGAACATCAGGGTTTTACATGTTTGAGAAGCAATTTTTTACTTTGCCAAGTTTTGGAGAGTTCAATTTCTTCATCATGATTACATCTATCGATTCCCTCTTGTTCATGGTTTGATGTTTCCTCTGCCTTCTTACCGTCAAGGCCTTCAATATTTGTTATCGTTGTTAATTGGTATTAAATATTTATCTATCTCCACTTCACCGTTCCAAATCTTCAATTCCCTTGTTTATTGTGGTGAATGGATGTTGGGTATAGTGATTTTGCTAGAGATATATGATGAAAATATGCATTCAAGCATGCTTTGATGGGTATCAACACCGTTTGAATAACTTCATTTGAATGCAAACAAGGAACAATCATCGATGGTGTAATTTTGGTTGATATCATTCTATATCCTTTTATCACTACCTTCGAGTGTTGTTGCTTATTTTTCTCAATCGATGATCTCTCTCACTATTCACATTTGATAACAATCTTCTACTACTGTAATTCCCTAAGAGTCTAAGGTCATCATTTGTATGGGGTTTTACATTAGTGGCCAAAAGCAACTGACTTAGTTCAATACTCTATCTGCGTTAGGCTTCATGTCAAACTCATCATCCCTTTCAACATATTCTTCATTCTCCTCAAGCCCCTTCAAGATAAGCAAAGTGTATGAAACAAAATAGATTCCTCAATACTGTAGATGATTTCTAGAATACTGAAGCAGACGGTAGTATATTTTCATTCAGGTATATATGGTGAGAGATCCATCAAAATGACTTTTTTAGGCATCCTCTGGTTTTCAAGACTATCAATTCTACTTCTACGAATAGGGCACTGGTCTGATCCTTGTATTGGTGTCTGATATCAAGGCCTCAAAAGCAATAGAATTGTTGTTTCTCACGTGGTCATATAATCTTGTAACATTACTTTGATGCTTTTCAATGACTATATCCTTTATCATACAGAAGAGAGATATTACATTCAGTCCTAAAGATAGCTGTTGTATTTTTTGTAACTAATGAATGAATGATTTGTCTTGTAAATGCCTGCTTAG